>OY292399.1:23951572-24522750 GCA_958496205.1 Idaea biselata | reverse complement strand
TAGCTTTTTCCGCAAAAACTACTTAACCAATTAAATGTATTACTGTGTGTCTGGACATTATCGTTATGCCCAGTAGACAAAGCAGACAAGCACGAGTAAACATTTCCTCGATCGACAAAAATGTTCCATCTCTTTTTCTCTATGTTCGAGAGAAGAAGATGGAGGAGTGTATGCCCGGCTGTGTTGTGTGGTATCAGTGAACGGCTAAGTGGACACTGACAAAGTAGGCTTAGCATACAAGCACAAGTAACATTTCCTCAATCAACAAAAATGTTCCATCTCTTTTTCTTTACGTTCGAGAGAAGAAGACGGAGGAGTGTATGCCCGGCTGTGTTGTGTGGTATCAGTGAACGGCTAAGTGGACACTGACAAAGTAGGCTTAGCATACAAGCACAAGTAACATTTCCTCAATCAACAAAAATGTTCCATCTCTTTTTCTCTACGTTCGAGAGAAGAAGACGGAGGAGTGTATGCCCGGCTGTGTTGTGTGGTATCAGTGAACGGCTAAGTGGACACTGACAAAGTAGGCTTAGCATACAAACAAAGTAACATTTCCTCAATCAACAAAAATGTTCCATCTCTTTTTCTTTACGTTCGAGAGAAGAAGACGGAGGAGTGTATGCCCGGCTGTGTTGTGTGGTATCAGTGAACGGCTAAGTGGACACTGACAAAGTAGGCTTAGCATACAAGCACAAGTAACATTTCCTCAATCAACAAAAATGTTCCATCTCTTTTTCTTTACGTTCGAGAGAAGAAGACGGAGGAGTGTATGCCCGGCTGTGTTGTGTGGTATCAGTGAACGGCTAAGTGGACACTGACAAAGTAGGCTTAGCATACAAGCACAAGTAACATTTCCTCAATCAACAAAAATGTTCCATCTCTTTTTCTTTACGTTCGAGAGAAGAAGACGGAGGAGTGTATGCCCGGCTGTGTTGTGTGGTATCAGTGAACGGCTAAGCGGACACAGACGAAGTAGGCTTTGCATACAAGCACAGTACCATTCCCTCGATCGACATGTTCCGTCTCTTTTTCTCGTCATTTGAGAGTAGAAGACGGAACCTTATTCTGTATTATGTGGTATCAGTGAACGGCGCGGGCGAGGCGGGCGAGGCGGACGGCGGCGACGGCGGCTACCTGGCGGACGGGCACGCGCTGACGGCGGAGGAGCGCGCCTTCCTGCAGAGCAACCTGCCGCCCGGCAAGAACGTGGCGCTCGAGGAGGACATACTGTGAGTACAGCGCTAGCGTACCGTAGGCGTCGTCACTGTACCTTCGTGTGTCGTACAGTGTGTCCATGCGATGTGTGGTGGCAGTGACCGGCTACCTGTTGGCGGCGGACGACTATTGTATTGTATATGCAACTTTATTCGCATCGAGCGACCTTCCACGCTAGAGGGGTCTTTAGCGGCCAAAGCGCGAAGCGGGGAGTGGCCCGTGATCCTGCGTCGCTCGGTGGATTTCTAATACCCTGTGGCTACATTATCGCGATAACGCGAAGATTTGCGTTATCGCGACAAGTCAGGCTAAAGAATTCGTCGTAGATTGAACACAAAGTTTTTATCGCGACAACGCAACACGAATCTTAGCGACTCAATGTAGCCGTAGCATTATGAAGACGAAGACACACGTGTCTCCGTATTCGTACACGTTTGCCGCGCACCAGCTGTTTCTTTGTTGACTTCAAAAATAATGAAGGAATAGCAGATTTCTTTAAAATTATTGAATCCTTGCCTATTTCTTTTTAAATATTACACCACTTGTCCATACTGAACTAGGATGGCTGTTTTTTTAATACTAAATATTGAATTCCAGCGAGGAACTAGAAAACGATTCGTGGGACACCGGAATGGATGCGGAAATGCAAGCCGGGTTCCTTGAGTTCCTCAAAATATCGAATCAAATTAAGCGATAACCACACTAAGCGGGCCAGCCTCAAGGAAACAGACCATACTGCTATATTTACTATGAAGAAAAAAAAAATGATAAAACAAATAAAACTTTAAAAAAACTCAGGAGAAAATCCCCAACGTTTCTCCCCTTATTATAAGCTTTAGGAAACAAATGTGTTTCGCGGTGACGTACAGCTATTGAGAAAACTAGTTCGCTAAGGCACAGCTAAGTCCCCTAACTAACTAACCCCCGGATTAGCTAGTCTTGACCATCTATAAAGTGCGATACTTATCGGTAATACATAATTTAAAAACACAATTACGAAGTTTATGTGGATTCGATAAAAAATAGCATCAACATAAAATTCGTAATTGTTTTTTACAATAATGTACTTAATGGATGGTCAAGACTAGCTAATCCGGGGTCTAGTTAGTTAGTTCAACGACTAACTAGCTTCCAGATCTCTCATCTCATGATAAATTTTATCAATGTATGATAGTGTGAAAACTATTAAGAGGCGTGTAGAGGTCGAATTCGCCATAAAAATTGTTAAAAATGTGATCATTCCACTTTATTTTATGGAGATATTTGGACTTAGGTAGTGTTTATCCAGAATATTCACCTGAAACTATATGAATCGATTTCATATCCTTCCAAATTGTTTCAAGTGAATATTTTGGAAAAGATACGGATTAGAAATTTAGATAAATACAATTTTATTCCAATTAACCCCAAATATAAAAATGGCTATGTCACATTTTGTCAATTATATCGTTAATACTATGTCTCCGGAGGTCATATAGACATAACAGTGAAAAAACATATTGAAAAAGGATTTTTCAATCTAGTTGCACGATACCGCGACTGCATTAGTTAGATTTTTTTGTTAGGATAACGTAAGGTTGAATTTAAACTTCGTTTTGTGATTAATAACATCCAATTCGCAATAAGCATGAGTTACATAGGTGCTGTTCTAGTGATTAAGCATTTAAATATCAACACCATACTGTTAGCTTATTATTTACAGTTATAAAAGCTTTTATTATACTTAATAATAATAATATAGCATTCTCAGTTTTTATTATTTTTTTGATTTACTTTAGGTAATGGTCTGTCGTCCCGTGAGGGTAATGTGTTTACGTATAAACAATATGATAGAAGAATGCAGTTGGAATGTTGTAATGAATTGTAAAAAGGCATTTAGGAAAATATTTGTTAATTTTTATTTATACGTAAACACCAACTAATTATAATAATAAAAAAATAGACTAAGTGTAAACAAGGATTCCTAAAATATAGTAAAAATTAGTGAGTCGTTACAAAATTCTCTGTTATCTAATTCATTTTCCCACCTATTATAAAGGCCATACTTTCGAGCCATTCACTACTTGTTTACATTTCGTCTAAAAATATATTTAGTGATCTCATAATTTCTCCATTTATTTGTTCTTCATGGCATGGTTATGTAATGTTGATTTTTATCACATTTCTGTATGAAGCGACAGAGGGTAAACTTGCTATGAATAGTTACTTTGGGCGACGGCTGCACTCAGGAATGTTTCTAGATGTGATCTTTAACTTTGTGCTACTACATATATCACATTTACGATAATGAAGAATGTAAAAACGGTTTACAATATAGGGAAATATAATAAAATGTTTACCTAAGAGGCCTCAGTCGCCAAAATAATTTACAAAATTTCATCTTTTCAGCTTTTTATGAAGGGTTATTCGGATTTCAAACAGTTTTTATCAAGTTTTAAATGTATTTTTTTTTCTAAAATATTCATCTGTACCGAAATTCTGTTATTGTTTCGTGTCAGATGAATATTAAAAATACGACTAAAACCTAGATAAAAACTGCCTGCAACCTACATCCAAATAACTCCACAATAAAGCAGAAATATCAATGTGCTACATTATTTTGGCATTATGTTTTTATGATAAATCAACCTCGGGAGTTTTATATTAGCATCGCGGAAACATAAGAATAATTCATATAAGCTATATCACTTGTCAATGTGCTATAGTTTATCAAAAGATTGATGAAATAACTCCGTTTCAGTCGAATTGTGAATGTTCCTGAGTACATCAATAAAGTTTTCTTCCATTCCGTTCCGCAGAACAATACAAAGTTCATAATAATGCATAGAGCTGAAGGCTGAAAACTTACCTAAGGGTCTTTTTTAATTTATTCAATTGTTTGACAATTTTCTTGTATTCTTACTTATCATGACGATTTCTTGTTTTTTTTTTAATTAATTTTGTAACAGTGTTTCTTTAATTGTACGGGGATCATAGTTATTTGAATTTTGGTTTGTATGGGGTTTGCACAAATATCTTACTACGTTTTGTAGTAGCTACTGGCCTGCGTTGTTTATTATTTTTCGAATAAATTTTTCGCCAGATTTATCAATATAATAATATGTCATTAATTACATTGTGGCCCTACCAACTAACAAAGTCAATATTTCGAAGAAAATCGATTAATAACTTTCAAAATGACATTGCAATGTCGTGAGGTTTTTCATCTCTAAAGCAATGATTACGAGTGTTATGTTTTTAATGAGGGATGATATTTGACATTGTTTTATTTTCAATGTCACAAAGAACTTGACTTTTCAATGTCTTCCATCCAAACTTCCATCCCGAACGATTTAGAAGTAGCATAGATAAAATATCTTCCTCATTTCGCGAATAAAGTATCGCCTTGTTCTAACTTTATATCACTCTAAAACGGAGCGAAATATACTAAGTTCATCTCGCTCTTTCTTCAAACTTGGCAATTTACCCTTTTATCATGTGAACATGAAAATCACTGCATTTATCGTCATCGTCGGTTTTCTAACAAATGAAATATCACTGTAATCGGTAGGGCCACTGTTTTGTGATTGAAGCCTATTTGAAACGAATGTACGAGTTGCCTTGTGTGATGTGGATATTAGTCGTGACCTAATTGCTGTGTTAAATTTACTAAGTAGAGATACCTTATTATCTTAATTTAATGGACCCAAATGACCAACCACAAGAAAGCAAACGAACAAAATGATCAACTGTCAATTTGCAAAAGAATTTTCATCGTTTTTCAGATTGAATTGTTATTTTAGTATTTTTTAAGAACTGAAAATCGGGTTACACCAAATGCGTGGCGTGCTTGCGTGTCTTTCCCTCTCTCTTATATTGTATCAAACTGAAAGAGAGGTGATACAATAGATGCGTGACGTTTGCTCTTTTGGGTGTCACAATGTCAGAGAAACATCATTGCTTGGTACGCATATACGCCACGGTTCATTGTGACTCTGCTTTAAATGTATTTAAGAGGATATGATACCTATTCTTTCTCGATATAAACGTAGTCGTCTGTTTCCTCCCTGGGTATAGACAATAGAGCAAATATGTTAATGCCTTAAAACCTATTTCTGCCATGACCATACCCTTGTGTTTCCTATTCCAATTAGGATATGAATAAAAATTGCATTAGGTCTTGGTCATGGTAGATATAGGGTTTATGGCATAAACATATTTACTCTTATGTCTTTTTCCATGGATGAAACAGTCGACTACGTTTGTATGGAGAAATAGTAGGCATCCTCTTCTCTTAAGGACTAAAATAACATTTCGTACTATAAACTAAAAAATATTTCGTAAATTGATAGTTATTCCCGTCAGTTTGGTCCATTTTATTAACATGTGAATACTAAATAACTTAAAGCAATAAACAAACTACTTATCGAATGCGTACCATTCTAATGAACTTATCTAATTAGTTTTAAATATTTTTTTCGAGATTATTTATAAATAAAATGCAGTATGTTTTATTATTCAATGCAATTAGGAGGATGTTTATAATATTCCATTGTATTTTTGTTGCAGTGATATTATGAATGTTATAAGAATAAATGGATATTTTAATAAAAGTCATTTAAATGAAATTCTTGTTTTATTTAATGTAACAGTTTAGGTATTTTATTTATACGTGTTATCTTATTCTTAAACGAGTTGCTCTTATCATGTTATGTAATAGTACATTATGATATAAGTGCGGTAAGTTGAAAATTACAGCCGAGGCGATATTGCTAGCCCGAGCCGTAGGCGAGGGCTACAAGAAAGCAGAGGCTGTAATTATCAAAGCGCACGTATGTCATACGACGTTTTATAACACATTTGCGAGGAAATAAATAAAACTCGGACTTTCTTAAACGAATAAATCTTTAATCACTTGTTAAAGCAGTTAAAAAAATTTGAACAAATTAGCGATGCGCGGGCATCAGTGCTTTTTTTTTTTAAGGCAACGGTACAAAAACAGCCAGTATTACTAATAAAGTAAATTAATATTTTTTTGTTTCTGTTACAGATGTAATTTACTGTCAAAATGAATTAAATTAAAGAATTAAATGTTTATTTTTTATATTTTATCTCCCAAAGTTAATTTTATTCATAAAATATTGACCACTTTTCTGACATAAAAACTTTTTGATTTGCTTTCTTTGCTTTTTTTTTTCTTAAGATTTAAAAAAGTACCGTTGGTTTTAGACGGAGCATGATAAACCGTACGTGTTACCTTATTAGAAAGAAACTCATGCGTTTTACTTTACGATTACGCACAAGTACGTAATGACATACATTACGATATTGAAATTGGTGAAATAAGAGGCCCTTTACGAGCAAATGTGTTATAAACGTTATTTACCTAACACTTATCTGTAGCAATATGCGATTTATACTTACATATTTACATGACTATAATAAATTCATATCAGTAGCACATGTCTATAATAATATACCTACACCAGTATGTCTATTCTATATGTATCATATGTATGTAGGTATTTACAATTATAATTGGTAACATTATAACTGTTCTCTAGTACCCATAGTACAAGCCTAGTTGCTCAGTTTGCGGCTAGATGGAGATGTGTGTAACGTTCTCCAATATTTATTTATGTACAGTAAAAGAACCAAATTCAGCGGGCTTATACCATAAAACATTAGGTCACTCCAAGGTTAATTGCTTATATCAGGTAGAACTTTGTAAGGATTTAATATCCCGTTAGGATCCATTAGTGTCTTGAGGTCCCGCATTAGTCGTAAGGCGCTTTCGTCTTTGCTATAGTGTATGTACTGTGGCTTTTTAAATCCGATCCCGTGTTCTGCGCTGATGGAACCTTTAAGTTTGCTAACTTCTTCGAAGATATAAGGTTCGAGTAATGAAGCTGCTTCTTTGGAGTATTGTGGGACTACTATGTTTATGTGAATGTTGCCATCACCTTTAAAAAGATAAATAATATTATTTTTTTAACTGCACCCGAAGTGGAGTTTGAGTATACGATAGTAGGGGAAACTGTTGTACCTTAAGACCATGATGTACCTCACTACCATCTATTTTTACAAATGTTCCCGCTCATTTTTTAACAGTTTGTATATGGTCAGATAAACTTCATTCAAAACAGATCGTTGTGAAGTTAGTTGCACACGGCTATCGCCCGGCATTTTGTGATGAAGAGGTTTGAAAAGTTTTAGCAGCCAAAAAGTAAGTTTTTCCGTTGTTTTCATTTCTTTAATTACGTGACGTATACTTAACTTAGAGATTAACTTTCTAGTTATAGTAAATTGTTGTTTTATGTTGATTTTAATGCAGTGAATTGACTTACAAAAACTATAACCTAAAAAAAGTTATTATAATTTTAACATCAATGGTTAGGGGTGTTGTACCTAGGCCCACAAAAACCCGTTGTACCTTGGTCTGTGGTCCGAGGTACAACGCACTGACATGCATTATTATTTGTAAATTATATTCGATATTTTGCTTCAGATAAAATGCCTCGCAGTAAGAATAACGTTAAAAGACTGTCTTTGGACAAAGAAAAACTTACAAATGTTGTAAAACTTCTTAAAGAAAAAAAAATATCGTTAAGGAAGGCTTCTACTCAATATGATATAGCGCGAACGACGCTGAGAAGGCACTCAAAACATTGATAAGAAACTGGCTCAGATGTTAGCAACCTCCATGATCACCTATCAGTAAAAAAAGTTTTTACTGATGAGGAAGAGGATAATTTTAAAACAGTTTAAACCAGCACGGTTGAATATCTAAAAAAATCGGCAGAGCTTCATTACGGGCTTTCGTTAAAAAATGTACAAAAGTTTGCATATCGGTTTGCGAAAGAAAATAAAAATAAATACCCACCTGAGTGGGACAAAAATGAAATGGCTGGGGAGTATTGGCTAAGACTGTTTCGAAAACGGCATAATAACGAACTGTCGCTGCGGAAGCCGGAAGCCACAAGCCTAGCTCGCTGGACAGCGTTTAATAAATCGAATGTCGAATTAACATTTAATAATTTTAAAACAGTTTTGGCTAAATTACCAAATCTAAAAGCTACCGATATATGGAATTTGGACGAGACTGGTAACTCCACAGTGCATGTGCCACCAAAAATTTTGGCTCCAAAAGGAGTTAAATAGATAGGTGCGATGACAAGTGCCAAAAGAGGAAGCTTGGTGACAATGATAGCTGCTATAAATGCAGGAGGTGGATCTATTCCTCCCATGTTAATATTTCCTCGAGTCAATTTTAAATCTCACATGCTGGTTAGTGCACCTGAAGGAACTATTGGCGGTGCGAATCCTTCAGGATGGTCAAATGAAGCGATGTTTCTCCAGTTCTTTAATCATTTTATTAATAAAAAAATATTATATTCTGTGAATTTAGTATAGTTTGGTTTTATTTAAGTGGTTTCAACGAAAGACCAAGGTACAACAGGGGGTGGTCCTAAGTACATCACCCCTGTTGTACCTTGGCCCGGGAGGTACTTTTTTTTAAATTAATATTTTTACCAAGTAGGAGTTAGTCTATGATTTTCAATCGTTAATATATCATACCCTAATGATGTTACTTTACAGTGCAATTTAATTTAGGAGCGTATCTGTCACTGTTTTTTTTTTATTAGAGTTTGAAAAATGGGGGTACCAAGGTACAACAGGTTCCCCTACCTACTATCACGTCGTCTATCTATAGAAAGTTCTTCTTTTTGTGTAGTGGTGTGGCTCACCTAGTGTCAAGAGTTTTTAGGTCGCCCTAAGGTCTCTAACTTGACCTAACGACTGCTATCAGAGATAACAACCGGGACCAACTGCTTAACTGTTTTCTTGCTATAGAAAGTTGAAGCTTCACATTAGCTTTGCAACCGTTATGCAGTTTTGTTGTTTATGCAAACGTGATAGTAGGCCCTCAACTCTCGTATACAATTGTCTTAATATCATTCATTAGGTACAATTGCGTTTCAAACGCAACTGAACTGCAATAGAAAAAAACATCTTTTAAACAAAATACATTTTATAGTCAACGAAGTTAATTGACTCTAAAATGTAGGTACCTATTTAAAGAAAATGAGAGAAAGAAAATTTTCATTTGCAGTTCAGTTAGTATTGAAACAAAATTTTAATGTCATTGAAATACAATTTTAGACAATTTAGTATGAAAATTATAACTTAAATACAATACTAACCTACATGCCCATACCCAATAACGCTTACAACTTTGTCTCCCATTCTTTCTCTCAGTTTAGGCACGAGATCGTAATAATTTTGAAGAGGTAACGAGACATCGTATTTGAACATGTATCCCTCTACTAACCCTGCGCCAGGTATGCTCTCACGAATCTTCCAAATTGTCTGAAAGAGACACCTACATTTAGAAAAAAATATCTATCTACAAGCCTATCGGTCAAATACTGAAACCACTTAAAATTTGAAATACTTAAATAATAAGCAACTTCTAAATTCAAAATTAGCAAATATGTGATTTTTTTGCGGAATACTGAAACGCTACTCAAAATTGAAGGGCTACTTAAACAACTGCTCAACTTACATTCGCATAAGTTACCTACTAATTTTGAATTTACCTTTTACCCCATCAAATTATTTAAGTAAATTAAATTAAATTTTAAAATTTTAAGTGGCGGGGCGTTTCAGTAGGTGGTTAGGTAAATATAATTAACACTTACCATCATCTCTAATACTTTGTGAAAGCATTACCTAGCGCTGGGTTAATAGAGAGATTCAAATACGATGTCGCGATCCCTACCAATGCCTCTGAAGAATAATAAAAACCGGCCAAGTGCGAGTCGGACTCGCGCACAAAGGGTTCCGTACCATTATCAATACAACAGATTTTGTTTTGAAAGGTAAATTGTGGTTTACGATTTATGACGTTTTAAAAAAAAATACTTAATAGATCTCGTTCAAACCAATTTTCGTTGGAAGTTTGCATAGTAATGTACATCATATATAATTTTTACTTTTATCATTCCATTATTTTAGAAGTTACAGGGGGGGGGACACACATTTTACCACTTTGGGAGCGTCTCTCGCGCAAACTATTTAGTTTAGAAAAAAATGATTTTAGAAACCTCAATATCATTTTTGAAGACCTATCTATTGATACCCCACATGAATAGGTTTGATGAAAATATTTTTTTTGAGTTTTAGTTCTATGTATGGGGAACCCCAAAAATTTGGTACTTTTTTCTATTTTTGTGTAAAAATCTAAATGCGGTTCACTGAATACATCTACTTACCAAGTTTTAACACTATAGCTCTTATAGTTTCGGAAAAAAGTGGCTGTGACATACGGACGGACGGACAGACAGACAGACAGACATGACGAATCTATAAGGGTTCCGTTTTTTGCCATTTGGCTACGGAACCCTAAAAAGCTGTAATATTGTTGTTACCAGCTAAGTACATAGGTATCTATATGTATAGATAATTTAGGAAACAGCACCATACAAACCCTGTTTGTTTTTTCCATATTGCCTCCAGAGGATTTTTTATAATTATTTAGGTTTATTCCATTTTCTTTTAATTCTAAATTTTCAAAATTTAAGAAGGTTGGCTGAAGGCAATCAATCAGGCAAGAAAGTACCCATACTAAGGACTTTTTTTGAGACGAGCGACTTATGTCCGTCAGAGTAAGTAGTCGCAGACTTACCTAGGCTCTAATGGCTCGAACTCTACACATGCGCGACTTTTAAGCTATTGCATAGCTTGAGCTCTGAATGAAGAAATTTCGTAACGAAAAAAACCTAACACCCCCCACTCCCCCTACCATGGTAACGTGGTACAAAATAAAAAATAATTATAATTGCATAAGTTGACAAAAAATGCTATGCAATAGTCCCCGAGTGCCACACGTTTTTTTTAACCGACTTCCAAAAAAAGGAGGAGGTTCTCAATTAGTCGCGTATGTTTTTTTTTTGTAAGTATGGTAAAGAATATAATACTGACCTACGTGTCCAAACCCACAAACGCTTACAGCTTTGTCACCCATTATTTCCTTAACTTTGGGCACAAGTTCGTAATAATTCTTCATAGGTAAAGAGACATCGTATTTGAACAAGTATCCCATAAGCAACCCAGCGCTGGGTATGTTATCACGAATGTTCCAAATTGTCTGAAAAATATATACTTAACTAACTAATCCGTCGATTACATTTATACGCAACTAACAGCCTGTCGCGATTTCACTAGCGTAAGTCCCGATCTCGTGGAATAACCAGTGGTTTGGGCTCTGCGCTGATATATAGCTCAGTCAATCAGTCAGAACTTTGAATTTTATATGTAGGTATAGATTTGCATACTTTCGCTGTCTGTTGCTACCCCTGGAGTTCTGCCCGAAGATTGTAAAAACTGTGCTTATTTAGTACTTCGTAGTTCGTATTTATTTTCATAAAGGTATAAGTACCTGCATTTTCGCCGGTTCGGAAGTCACTGTACCGTCCAAAATAAGACCGCTGTCCATTTCTTTTGAAAGAAACCTGTTAAGCTTCTCAGCATCGTGGTCATCGTCGCTACCATGAGTTTCAACTAACACGTAAAACGGGTAATCAGATATTGGTTTTCTAGAAATAAGAACATATTTTTAGAGCATTTGCAATTGAATTTCTAAATATCCAACTAATAAGAAACATAAGTAAGACAAATTCACAAAACACTGAAAATTATAATCGTTGCACAAATGGGTGGCCTTATCGGTAAAAGCAATTTCTTCCAGGCGACCTTTGGATAATTTATAGATAATATTTTAATCTAGTGTACATACGAAAGCTTAACATTTCGAATTGTTGAATCAATGGCTTCTGCATCCGCCATTTCGAATGCTGATAAAATTTCACCTAGCGAAGATTTGGCACTCTTGTACAATTTGAGGATATTTTCAAAACTTTCTACACCTGAAAATAAACAAAAAAGAAAATTAGAATGTACCCTTACCTACTTATGGGAAGATACCCTTCGTACCATGTAGGTACCTAAGTAAGTGACAATGAGACATATTCGATATAGGTACCTATGTGCCTATTTGCTTACGGACTACAAACGAGGGACTAAAAGTCCGCAGAGGACTAAAAGCAGAGCAGAAAGTCTGCTAAGTTTCCTCGTACCTCGTTTAAATGCCCAATTTTCAAGACATTTCATAGTAAAATGTTTATAAATGTAACTAAGTATAGTGGCACGAAAGTTGAAAAGTTTTGTCGTGGAAGGGGAAAGTTCGCGCAGTACATTTTACATTGCATTTTGTTTCAACTAAGCAGCCGCCTACTATATAGGGCGAAGTGCAGACAACTATAATATTGAGCATAATTAATTAAAGATTATTAATCTTACCAAAAAACCCTAATGTAACCGCTTTCGGTAACACAGGACAATGTATAGCGACTTTTGTAACAACTCCCAAAGTTCCTTCAGAACCAATAAAAAGGTGTTTTAGATGGTAGCCTGTGTTGTCCTTTTTCAGAGTTTTTAGACAGTCTATAACAGTACCATCTGCTTTCACCTGTGAAAAAATGTAGTAAGAATGTTGAAATCTCATGTTAACATTATTTCTTAGTGTTAATCCACACTTAGGAATACTGCTTTTGAAAAAATGCTTTCAAAAACTTTAGTACCCGGCGGGATTCGAACCCGCGACTATTGGTAATCCGAACCAACGCGTTAAACCGCTTCGCCACAGGTAGCCCTCCAGCCGGGTCGAATTTAAGAAAGCACCTCTTCGTGTGTTCTTGCGAGTAAGGCCTCGTAGTGACATCTACCGGCGAACTTTGCAGATCGACTCGGCTTGTAACGTCCCATATTACATGGAAATGATTACAATATAAGATGACACATTCCAAACATGTAAACATTATTTCTTAGTGTTAATCCACACTTAGGAATACTGCTTTTGAAAAAATGCTTTCAAAAACTTTAGTACCCGGCGGGATTCGAACCCGCGACTATTGGTAATCCGAACCAACGCGTTAAACCGCTTCGCCACGGGTAGCCCTCCAGCCGGGTCGAATTTAAGAAAGCACCTCTTCGTGTGTTCTTGCGAGTAAGGCCTCGTAGTGAGATCTACCGGCGAACTTTGCAGATCGACTCGGCTTGTAACTTCCCATATTACATGGAAATGATTACAATATGATTATGATCTCATGTTGTCAATAATGTCGAAGTCTCATTATTTAAATACAATCACCTATTGATATTAATGTTTTTTTTCTGGATGGAATGGAAAAAACTAATTTCCACTATTAACGTAGCGGAAAAGATTCAGTCATAAATTTAAATTTATATATTTTATATTATGATAAGTAGGTTTGTACTAGTTACATAAGTAGTATTCGAATAAAACATTTGTTTTTAATTATTTAATGCTATTTGTTTACTTTGTTCCATAGTATCTTATTTACAATCGTTATATATTTACAAGTAGGTACTTTTTGGTACTTAGTTTATCATAGCAGTAAAATGATAACAGTAATTTATTGTCTTTTCAGTCGCGTTAATTAAACATCTGCAAAAATATTCAATAGCTATCTACCTAAGTTTATCGTAATTGGTCACAACCAGTCAACCAGTAGTCAAGCTACTGACGCCTCTGTATACCTTTCCGTTATTATAAACAAAACAAGCCTTTTATTTTGATGGACCAAAAACTCCTCGTCCGTGCGAGGCCTTATACACTTACAGCTTCAACTCCAAGTATGGCTCCGTGAAGATTGCCATAGCGCAATAACCGAAGTCCTCCCGCATTAGTAGCCGTGTTACCACCGATTTGGCAACTCCCTTTAGCGCCGAGGTCTAATGGCATGATGAGATTATGCTCCCGAACATAATTATCTAAAGTCTCCAAGATGCATCCACCTTCGCAGACTAATGCTCCTTTGAAATAAATAGACAAAACGTTGTTGATATTAAGTATGTGGCTGCACTTAAACGTTTTACGTAGTTGACGCTGCGTCGACGCAACGCCCTAATAAGGCCGCAGCTTTATTTTTAAAAACACAAAATGGAGCGCTTGACCACTAACTCAACTGATGGTAAGTGATAATATAGTCTAAGATGTAGCACGTTTATTAGAAGGAGGAAGACAGCAGTGGAACAAGACCCGACCCATCTTCATTAGTGGCTGCACCGGTCTACGTATGGGAACACGGACAAGTCTGCTTGGCGCTACAACTTGTGGTGTGACCGATGGGTGATAACAAGCTAGGGCCGACTTAGCTTAGTTTTCAGACTCGGTCTTAGGTAGATACCTACCTGATATATCATCCAAACTAATAATCTTGTTCATTAGTCCGAAATGTAAGACAATTTCGTCGAATACCGGTACAGAGCCTCCAACAAGTCCCGTGTTACCGCCTTGAGGGCACACCGCGAGTTTCTTTTCATTGCAATATTTCAGAATTTTAGAAACTTCTTCTGTGCTTCGGGGTTTTAGTACAACTTTTGATTGACCTGAAATAAATAAAATGTCTGTTTATATTCCGATAAATAGGTTCGTTTAGCTAGGTTTTGGTTAGACACATTTGGAGCTAACGCAAAGACTTAGGTAGGTATTTTTATATTAGGTACTCGATTCCATTATTAGCACTTTGCTGTAATGCGGTTACCGCAAAAACGGTGCTCCTTTTATTGATTATTGAATAAT
Source organism: Idaea biselata (assembly GCA_958496205.1). NCBI lineage: Eukaryota > Metazoa > Arthropoda > Insecta > Lepidoptera > Geometridae > Idaea > Idaea biselata. The sequence continues at coordinate 24,507,890 of OY292399.1, read as the reverse complement.
AATTGGAATTTTCCATCGATTACCTACCTACTAATAGTATAGTGAGAGTCACTTTTGGAAAAAGTCCCTCGTCTGCATATCCCTACTTACAAGTGACAACAAGTGTAATTTTTTCATTACCTCTACAATTTTTTATCCAGTCGATATTGAATGGTAAAACATCACTATCTTCTGTTAGAACTCTTTCTTCACTAAGAATTGACTTGAAATAATTTACGTCTGTTGCTTGAACGTTACCAAATCCTTTCCTTTTGACGTTGTATTTTTCCTGTATAGATAATTTTTCATCTTATTTTCAACACATTTCGTAGAAAAAGTCACCATCCACAACTACGCAAACTCGTTGGCGTGATATGGCGGTCTCTGTGGCGCGTCGGAATCCGTCGGATAAACACCCGACTGCGACGCAGAAGGTTGTGGGTTCGTTCCCGCTGGGGTAATTATACGAGTAATTATGCTAACTATAAATGTTTTCTTCTGGTTCTGAAAAGTATCTAGGTATACCTGTACAAAAAACCGTTGGGCCGTCATCCAACTCTAACATCTAATAGGTATAGTACAAGCTTCGTTGCTTAATTTTATGATAGATGGCGTTGTGTGCAACGCTATGCAATATATTAGTACCTTCTTAATATATTTATTTTAAACCGAATCCAGACCTACGTGCAGTAGATAGGTACCTTACCTACTTTAGATACCCACCACCACCTATAATACGATTTCAGGGTGGTGCAGTGAGTATGAGTAGGAGGTGCCTGTGACAGAAGGTTTCGGCTTCGATACCCACCGTGAAACGAATGTTTCTAGATAAGTTACAATATTATAGAACACTTGATGCCGCATCGTCGGCCTAAGTTGTTAACCTGCTTATGCAGAAAGAAAGTTTAGACAATTATCTACCTATTAGTATCGAAATACAGTTCAAATTCGGTTAATAAATATGTCAAAAGCGTTGTCGAAAAACTTGCTAAATAACCAACTGTCATTTTGACAGATCGAATTCCCGCCAAATCCCCATTTTGTACTGACAAAGTGCATCGAAACAACGTGAGTGCAACGCCGCTCCGACTTTTAATATGTTTTGACCAAATTTTTTGTGTTTTTCCTACTTTACAGGGTCCATGGTACCATGACCGGGGCGGAAACCATACTGCCCCTCCGAGACAGTGCACTCCTGCCGGATCCGAGAGTCAACTATACGCTCGTAGAGCTTCATGGTGTGGGACATGACCTTTATACCACGATAACTTCCACACTCCTGCACAGATCCCTTGCCCTTGAACACTGGAGTGATAACACTCAGTCTCCATTGGGCGGGGATTCCGCCGGTCTCGAGTATGCGGTTAAAAAGGTTGGTTAAGATGCCCACACCACGAGAACCCATAGCCTTCCATACTTCGATGGGGACTCCATCGGCGCCGACAGCTTTCCGATTCTTCATGCAGCGAAGGGCCTTGCGCACCTCATCAGGCGTTATCAGTGGCACAAGTCCTAGATTCGGAGGGAGTTCCGGTGGCTGCACCTCTTTATACTGCTTATTGAGCAGCTCGTGGAAATAAGAGCGCCACCTCTCCTTCACCGCGAGGTCCTCGCATAGCAGGTTACCATTAGGATCTTTTACACAGCGGCACTTGGATATATCCTGTGCCGCTTTGATCCTAGAACGTGCCAACTTATAAATAAGCTTCTGCCCCTCAGATGTTTCCAACTTATCGTACAATGGCTGTAAGTGGTCCCGTCTGGCTCTGGCTACTGCTCTCTTTGTGGCACGTTTGGCAGACCTGTACGCGTCGCGATCTTCAGGAGAGTTGGACGCTTGCCACTTTTTAAAGAGGGCTTTCTTCACCCTAGTCTCCCTCTGGACTGTGTCGTTCCACCACCAAGTTTCCTTGTCACACTTGCGTCCTCCCTTAGACATACCGAGGACCGACCGCGCCGAATCAGCGATAGACACCTGAATCCTGTCCCAGTGTTCCTGTACCGATTCGCCTTCAGCATTAGCACATTTGTCGCCGATTGCTGAGGCGAGCATCTGGGACTTGACTTCATGAAGCATCCACCATCTGATTCCGCGGTGACATGGTTCCGGTCGTTTGTCTTTGGTCTATACACAGAGATCCATGACAAGGATACGGTGTTGGGCAGTGAGACTCTCACCGGGTATGACTTTGCAGTTGGCCACGTTGCCGATATGGTGTCTCCTAGTAATTAGAAAATCGATTTGGGTAGCGCTCTCCACCAGGTGCACCCGTGTAGATCAGCTTGTAGCCATTCCCAATGAGCCGGGATCTGCTGCCTTTCCATCGAGTCTCCTGCAGGAACGCCACGGCCACCTTCCGCCTGGATAGTACGTCGGCTAGCTCCCTCGCGCGTCCGGTTAGCGTGCCAATGTTCCACGTTGCGAGGCGGAGTTTCACATCGTGTTTAGGGGCTAACGTCTTTGGCCGTGCCCGCCCGTGGCACGGTAGCCCTAATCCACTTACCACAGGAGTCGGGCGAAACTCCTGCGCGCCGTTATGCGGCGGCGCCCTATCCATGTGGCAATTTACATTTACGTGACTTCCCATTTCGATTTGGCTGATTTTGACTTTTACGGGAGCGACTGCCGTCTGACCTCCCAACCCCAAAGGGAAAGTCTGCGCCAGAGCCTCGTCCGTTCATCAGCAGGTGCACCAAGCTAGCAGGTGAGGTTGGCTTGGGCCCAAAGATCTTAGTGGACCCCATACACACCCCAAAGTGGACCCCATACACACCCTAGTGGACCCCATACACACCCAAGTGGACCCCATACACACCCAAGTGGACCCCATACACACCCTAGTGGACCCTATACACACCCGTACACACCAGTAAGTAGGAATTATTAATAATTATATTAATAATTCCTACTTACTTCGACCGCTAAACTGCTTAGTCGCAAACTAGCTAAAATATTGGATACGTAAACCAGCTAAATCCCTTTTTTTCGTTTTTTTACTAGAAATCCTAAAGAAAACTAGTATTTTAGGCATTAAAATAATTATTTCTCTAGAAAGGAATAAAACTGTATTTTAAAATTTGAATTTCCTTGATAAACAAATTAATTATTCAGTTTTTTTAACGCCCTGTAAAGTTGGTCAAAATGGATTAAGCAGGTTAACAACTTAGGCCGACCGCCGACGATATATATTTTGACGACCTCTGTAGCGCGTCGTGCGAAAGCGCGACTGCAATGCTGAAGGTTGCGGGTTCGATTCCCGCCGGGTGCAAGTATTTATGCTTAAAAAATAAATATTTGTGTCTGGTCTGGGTGTTTCTCTATGTATAATATGTATGTATTTACAAAAGAAAAATAAATATAAGTATTATATCCGTTGTCTAGTCACCGTAACACATGCTTAGTCGCTTACCACGGGGTTAGATGGCGCTGTGTGTTGTTGACACAATTTATTTATTTTTTAAATATAGGTAGGTATGCAGGTACTTATTTAGTTTTCTACTTACCTATTTTTGATAGTTGTTCAAGGTCATCTCTTTAAATAAACACATAGGTACCTACACAAATACCGACTTAGTACATAACGTAACCGCATACATTAAAAATAGTAGGTACTTACCACAAAGTACATTATATATGTACTTACCTACCTAGAGATAAACACAAAATAAATAACTTTAATAAATTGAAGTTTCTCACCGATGAAAGTTGCGGTAACGCTTGTGAAGCGAAACGAATTTGTTCCCAAACATTATTCCTTAGTTTGACAAACACTGTCATCGACTTTAACATTTTGAGTTTCGATCTTATCCTCGTAGCTATGTACTTGCAAATCGTAGAACCGGGTAGATTTTATCACTTATCAGATCTTAATCGTAGCAGTTGTTACCGCACATACAAAAGCATATAAAAGAACACTTTTAGTGGTTAGAAGTTGGTTAGAAAATAAACACGACTGACGGCTCTCGACGAGCCCGATATACTACATTATTATGTATACTTACTGATATCTACGAGTTCTACGACGCAGTATAGGATAGAAACGTAAACATGCATACTATTAATTTGTCAACATGCAAGTAATATTCGAGAATTTAGATAGGTAGGTAGGTATACCTAACCTACATAATTAATTATTTACGATATGAAGAAAGGTTATTTGTTAAAATACCTGTCGTTTAATTATATTTTAACCTACTTAATTATGAAGGTTATGTAGGTATACCTTTCTACTACCATAGCTAGCTTAAATTGTTATTAGATTTTTCTTGCTGCTATGAGCAGGACATTTATTTAGATTTATGCTTATATTTATTCGGAATGAAAACATAGTAGGTAACAATATAGTGCGTTTCAGTTTCATCTTTAAATTCCTATGCCGTTATGTTGGTAGCAAAACAAAAAAGAGAGCACTATTTATGTATTCTGTGTTATAGCTTGAATGTTACTTGAATACAGGAAGATTCGTTCATTCATTCTTTATATCTAGACAAATCACCCATATTTCAAGGTAGCAGATTATTTTTTTTGTATTTTGACTTTTTTGTTTTATTACCAACATGATGGCATAGGAATTTAAAGATGAAACGCAACAGAGGAGTCTTTTACCCCAATTATTAATAAGTGACGTCACTTGATGTCATTTTTATCTTTTCAATCAATGTCAGAGAATCATCTGTCAAAATCAGCGTTGTTTACGTGCGCTCACGTGTCGGCGATAGTTTTTATTATTTAAAATCGTTTCTATTGCAATTAAAATGGCTAAAATTAAATCAAAGGCAACAAATAAAAAGAAAAAGGCCGTGACAGGACCACAGCCAAGCAAAGAAGATGAAAATGTGGTAGTTTTACCACCTGTGCGAATGTCCGACGAACCTGCCCCAAAACAGGTATTTATCCACTTTAACTGTAAAACTCTAGTGTTTTCTCAGAGTAAAAGGAAAGTCTAATAGTTACACATCTATCCAAATAATTTTTGAACACTACACGACAAAAAAACCTAATTACTGACCTTTATTTTTTTGAAATTTTTAGGTTAAATGGCTAAACCGACAAAGAGTTCTAGTGTTCGCAGCTCGTGGTATTAACCACCGACATCGTCATCTCATGGAGGACATCAAGAAACTGATGCCTCATCACAAAACAGAATCCAAAATGGAAAGGAGTAAAAACCTTTATGTGGTGAATGAGATAAGTGAGATGAAAAACTGCAATAAATGTATTCTATTTGAAGGCAGAAAGATGAGGGACCTGTATATGTGGATGGCAAATGTTCCAAATGGACCAAGCGCTAAATTTTTAGTTGAAAACAGTAAGTTACTTTTTACTATTACTTACAAACACCTATATTTATAATGCTTTACTAAGTAACTAAGACTAAGACTTTACTAAGTCAAAGTAATTACTTGACTTTACTAAGTCAAGTAATTACTTTGACTTAGTATAGTCTCAATCCCCTTATCGTGAACATATTGGATTTAGGAATACACATCTAACAGGTTTACTTTACAACTAAGTTCACTTTCAACTTGAAGATGCATGTTTCCTCAAAATTATTGCTAGAATACCTAGTCCTAAAACTACTGGGTACTTACAAAATTAATAATACAATAAATCTTCTCTTCCAGTTTACACAATGGGCGAGCTGAAGATGACAGGTAACTGTTTAAGAGGGTCAAGACCGCTTCTTTCCTTCGACCCTCAATTCACAAAGGATCCCCACTACAGTCTCCTCAAAGAGCTGCTCGTCCAAACTTTCGGGGTACCATACCATCACCCCAAGAGCCAACCTTTCTTTGACCATGTCTATACATTTATGGTATTGGATAACAGGATCTGGTTTAGGAATTACCAGATTTTATCTGAAGATGGAGCTCTAGCTGAGATTGGACCTAGATTTGTTTTGAATCCTGTAAGTTTACACATTTAACTTCAATTTTTGTGTCAGAGTAACAACTATACTTATTTTAAAGTCAAGCCAATATTTGCAAAAAACTTTCATTACAATTAAATTAAAATTAGTATGGTAAAGGAAAACATTGAGAGAAAACCTCTATGTCCTAGGGATCACCAGGGGCGAAGGCATGGGACATTGACCAATCCCAGGCTCCTATGGCATCATACAGCCTAACCCTTAAAGAGGAGGCCCTTGCCCTGCAGTGGGACAAATTCACAGGCTCATATATATATTTTTTATTCAATACCTTTTCCATGTAATGTATAAATTTCATTCTGCATATTGCAACAAGGTATGTTAAGAATTACTACTTTGTTCCAGGTGAAAATATTCTCTGGTTCATTTGGAGGTACAACATTATGGGAAAACACTAAGTATGTTAGTCCTGCTAAGCTCAGACAGGCATTCTCAAAGAAAGCCGCTAACAAATATGAGAGAAGAATCGAAAAGAAGGCTCTCTATGAAGCTACTAAACCGGAGACTGGTTACCCTGACATTGAGGGAGCTGATTTCTTGAAAGGAGATCCTATGCTTAAGGCTGAAGAAGTTTTAGTCAAAGGTATAGTTGAAAGCAGCTATGTTATTATAATTTTTGCTTACTGACTACAAAAACTGATTCAGTAGTTTCTGGTATTGCAGAAATGAACCAACAAATGTTAAATAACTTTGCGTCACTAGCTATGTTTACGGTTTTACCTGCGAAAATCCCAAATAGGAATTTCAATAAATCCATAGCAGCCACCTGTCGGAAAAGCTATCTTAGGCCCATTTGTCCAGTTGTTAGCTGCCTGTTGTTTTATCAGTACAAATAATTTAAAACATTATTTATTAGGATTTTGTAGGACATTATTTATTTATTCGAATTTTGTCCCTTTTTCACAACCATGGGCGTAGCGAGGTACAGGCAGGGGGGGGGGGCAGCTGCCCCCCCCTAGAAGAGCGGTCGGTCACCAGTATAAGGCATAATAAACTACGCGGTCTGCAGCACACGATCTCTACCGAGTTTAAAAGATAGGAAAACTAGAATCCCTAAAGAGTTGCAAAGGTTAATCAACTAAGCTAGTATTAGTTATGTTATGAAACAATGTTTAATTTGCGCAGATTCTAGAATGAAGTTATATTCCGTTTTGTAAGTTAGATATTTTTTCATAAACTGAAAAAAATTAAAAACCGGGTATAGTGTCCCCACGAAAAATGAGGTAGGCGCATTTTTAAAGGGCTTGCTTTAGAGAAAAGTTTGAAAAAGACATATTCAAAGTTTAAAAGGTCTTTGCACGGTAGCGCGCAAAATGTGATTTTGCAGGTCTTTTTCACCGCACAACCTCGGAAAGGGTCTGTTTTGCGCGCAGATTTCTTACCGTGCAAAGACTTTTCAAAATTCGAATCTGTCTTATCCAAACTTTTCTCTAAAGCAAGTCCTTTGAAAATGCGCCGACCTCATTCCTTTTTTTTTTGTTCATGGCATCGAACCACGAAGTCTTGTTGCTCATCTGCCAATGTCGTATTTATTGTTTATTATTATTAGTATCAAGCAGGTTTTTTTCGTGAATTATTCGATTTAGAGATCGTTTGCTTATTTATTTACAAAAACGAGAAATCATATATGATTTTTTCGCTATATACAGGCTGTTCCGAGGAGGGGGTATTAAGCCGAAAGGGGTTTGTTCTAGAGGTCTAGGCGAACAACTTTTGTTCTACGACTTTTGGAAATTCGAACTTTTTTTTTTGAAAATTTGTGGTATACAACCACAAATTTTCAAAAAAAAAAGTTGACTGAAAAAAACTGAAAAAAAAACAGCCATTTTTGTAAATAAAGGCAATTAATGTTAAGATTTTAGTGGTCCAAACTAAATAACAGGGCAGATTAAGGCCAATGACCTCAAACTCTAAAAAACAGCTGATTTTCATGCAAACTTTAAACTCAACATTTTCGAAAACTACTTCATATTTCCAAAAGTTGTAAAACAAAAGTTGTTTGCCTAGACGTCTAGAACTACCCCTTTCGGCTTAATACCCCTATCTCGGAACATCGTGTATGGCCACTTTACGAAAGAAAATAAAAGTGTAGGTTGAGGAGAGAGGTAAAATATATACCTCATTTTTTTGAATAATTGCACTGGCCAGCCGCGACGAAGATATTAATTTAACAACTGCAGAGTTAGTGGAAGTGGTACATAATGCCGAATTGAGTTTTCTACCGGAAAAATGCACCTAGCGTTTTCCTCGCTGTAGTGAGGTCCAAAATTGTGTTTCACTCGGCAGCAAAGTTTTTTTGCATTTTGTACCTTTGAAATCCTTACAACGCTCAGCATTCTATATTTAAACCTCTCGCTGTGCTCGTGGTTCAATCCTAGAATGCTTCGCTAGCTCAGGTTTCAATACAAGTAGGTACTCGCTGCAAAAACCAACTTTGCAGCCTTGCATAACAAACGTACACCGAAAAATTGTCCAAAAAAAATATTGTAAGAGAAGTTTTTAATAGATTTTGTGAAGAACTGCGCGCGTAATAAAGGTATTTTTATTTTTACTTTTCTCCACTACCAATCTCCTCTACTCATATGTAAAAAACCGCGATTAAAACAAAATAGTCTTAGATTTTCTTTGTCTGCCCCCCCCCTACATAGAATCCTGGCTACGCCCTTGTTCACAACTATATATTATTTCAGAGGAACATGAAGAAATATCTCAAGAAGCAAGTGAGGAAGAAGTAAGTCAACCAGCGTTAATTAAAAAGAAATCCAAGACCCGACCTGACATGGCCATCAGGCGTAAACAACTCAAAGCTAAAAGTAAAATAATTTCTGATCAAATAAAGAAGAGGAAGCAAGTGCTCAAGAAGAAAAAACCGGGAAAAACTAAAGCTTAAATCTAAGTACCCACTAAATAAAAGAATTATTTTGCACATATTTTCTTTTATTTAAAGCCACAATATTATTATTTATTACCTTATTAACCTCAATCGTTTTGCATGAATAATTTTGTACACAATAATTTAGGCTAGAAACATACTTATTCGACACGCACTTTATGCGCTATGCATTTGTATGAAATCCTATAAAAGCGCTGTAAAACGCTTTTTAGCCTAATCCAATACTACAACGCGTGTAAAGATCCCTTCACATTAACATAACAGTATGCTGTCTGATATTGGACTGATAGGCCGGATATCTTCGGGGAACTGTTAACATGTAGGGCCCTTAAGTATCACACTCACTCAAGTTTACACGTCAACGTTTACGCTTACGAAAGAGCGTCTGTTATTATGAAAAAGAAAAACACAGTAAAATAAAATGCACAATATTCTTCATGCGAAACGATCAAGGCAGATCACTACAATAATTTATTATAGAAACGGAAGAACATTTCACAATTACAATATTGAGAGGTAATTTAGTTCCTTCCTACACATTAAAGAATAGACTATCTATAGTATAAAATAAACAATCTCAAAAATCAAATTGCTACGCTACGAATAAGCAGTCGCAATATGGACGGAAATTGCAGTACATTATGCCATTAGTCATTTAGGTTCCAATCGTAAATTAATATTTAGGTAAAAAGATGTGCAGGTACTCTAAAAATCGTAAATTAGGTATGTCTTTCATTATTATTATGTTTAAAATTAAAGGCATGGCTAGCAATCATGTAAAATATCATGATTTTGTCAATAAAGTAAAATAATATAAATGCAAAAGCAATAAGAATTCCATAATTTAAAATAAATGCAAAAGCATTTAAAAAGACGTACAAGTAAACTTAAATCTACAATACATCTAAAAAGTCTAAAAATAAATTGTACTTGAAAATAAATGACAAAAATACATTGATGATTCTTATTAGATCTAAACTTACAATGATTTCAAAATAAAATGCATTATAGTCCGTAATCTTAGTCTAGGAAATAAAAATAGAATATCTAATTGAGTATATCGTTATACATAAAATACATTTAAAACTTTAGTGCATTTAAACATTTCTCAAAATCGTGTAAAAATATCTATAAAACTCCTCAATAGCAGTGTCATTATAACATTTATAGACATTTGATTGATAAAATTGGAATCAGTAAAATAAACATAAATATATGTGATCTAATTAAAAAAAAATTATGTTACAATTGATTACGCACGCCTTACGAAAAGTCGACGAGATCTAAATAGTGAGATTAAAACATTCGAGAAATCATCTTGTGCATTTCAGTCTCGATTTATTTATCTGAAAATAAAAGTAAGAAATATATGAATAACTCGGTCATTTTATCATTATCCTAGTTCCCGTCTAGTTCCCGGAATTTTAAGATTAAAATACCTAGATGAGCCTAGATGTTATTCTAGCAAACTGCATACGTAGTTTTATCGCAATCGGTTCAGTTTTATGATAATAATACGCTACAAAGCAATGAACATAATATTTGAATACATCTACACATTTATCTGAATCAATAAAAGCCATTGTCCTAAGCCTAAGCCTGTCTGACAGATCAACGCACAACCTAAACCGCTTTTAGTGGAGAGCTGAAATTTGGAGATGTGTTTTTTATAAGATAGAGGCATCCGATGAGAACGGGTTTTTCGAAATTCCGAGTCAAACCGTGGGAGTCGCGGGACACAGCTAGTAAGATATAAACACGTAGGAAGACTATTTTATGCAACTTACGTCAATAATGATAAAGCATGTAGCAAGCACCACACGATATATTTTATGTTTACTAAGAAGTATACGTAAAAATATTTATTTAGTATTTTATCTTATCTATCATGCACTCCAGCCACCAATTCAGCTTAGGCAAACACATAGAAGCAAATTAATTTAGTTTGCTACAACATCTTTGTTATTACGTTTTGTCTTAAATTTTTGCATTACTATTTATTTATGAGTATTTCCGGATTCCAAATGCCAATTCAAACAAAATGCAGTCTATAAATCAGACTAAATCCATTGAGATTAGGGCCATCGCTCAATAATACAAGATACTGCAAAAACTCAAAATTGCCTAATACCATTGCAATGCAAAAAACGACAGATCTTAGCTTGGGGTGGGGTAAAATCATAGTCTTAAGAACGTGGCGACTGTTACCATTTCCATACAAACTTAATACCAAAATAAATTATGAAAAATTTAGTTTTCTACCTTAATATCGATATTATTCGGATTAAGATTTTACTTTTAAAGGTTTTACTTTTTTCCCCATCGCAAGGTTTTCCAAAATATTCATTCGAAATGAAATAAAACGGAGAAACATTTTTTTCATTGAAAAATGTTTCTCCGTTTTATTTGAAATTGAAATGGTAACAGTCGCCACGTTCTTAAGTCGACGTTTCAAAAAGATCATGTATTTGTATACTTTGCTCTCAGTTAATACATTAATTTTGACTTTTGGTAATCTGCGGAGATCATCCATCTTTGACTACAACTACATTAGTTTTGGGACAAAAGTAAGATAAAAGTATTTTAAAGAAAAAAATACGTCTTCAAAAATTCACTAGCGGCTTGAACTTGCGTCTTTGGATCAGTACCCCAACATTTATACCAACTAGACGACACGAGTGGTCTAGTTGGTAATTTAGTAGTTTCAGAACACGCATCTTTCCTTTGTTTCTGTATTCGATTTAGGCTCGATTAGATCTGCTTAGAGCAATAAAAAACTAGTTTAGTTTTTTACTGTGTGTTTCCGCAACTAGCCCTACTGGGCCTTCTTGTGCGACTTTAAGCCGTGGATTTTCTCACGATCTTTTCTTTCACCCTATGAGCGATGTTAATAGCGCACAATAATAAAAAAACAGGGTAAGTTAGTAGGTACCTTAAAATACCGATTCGACTACCATTTCCCCCCAGCGCCTCCGTTAGTATACACACATGAAGCAACATGCCAAGTACCTGACGCTCAGTACTTTTCCTGCAGATCCTGTAGCTCGGCCCCGTCGAGGTCGTCCCGCTTGTGTCCGCCCAACTCGGCCAGGCGCGACGACTTCCACTTGCCGTCGGCGCCGTTCATGTTGCGGTCTTCGCATACGCATAGGAATAACGAGTCTACTACCATCTGGAATTGGATAAGTTAATTTGTTAAATGGGTTTGGCATAGCCGTGTAGCCGGCGCGCGGCGTGTGCCGGCATAGAATAGGGCTACCCCATCTCATCCCGTGGGTGTCGTAACAGGCGACTAAGGGATCTGAGGGAGACTATCAAACCTTAAATTCTCTCCGCGCGGTGGCGGATAAACTGCTTGATCCCTAGGAGGGTTGGTATCAGGCAGGCGGCCGGCCGTAAAAATATTGCCAAATCTTTTTGCAGAAGGTATGGTCAATGATGACTTACCTACTGCACCGACCCCAAATTAATTTGGGGTTTAGCGGACCCCGGGCTGTCGAGAGGGATGCAACTGGGAACATTGCTTGGATGAGAAGGAGAATTTGTTAAATGGGTTTGATTGGATTCTTCTTTACGGCCATTCCCTAGCAGTCTAGATTAATTCCTAACTAGGTCTCCAGCTATTTATATACCAAGTTTCATCGCAATCGGTTCAGCGGTTTTTACGTGATTGAGTAACAAACACACACATATACACTCACAAACTTTCAGCTTTGTAATATTAGTAAGATAACCCCCCTGGCCAAAAGTTACTTTTCAATAATGTAGCTTTATAACCGCGATTTTTTTAAATCGGTTTAGTAGTTTTGGAGCCTTATTCGTTACAAACAAACAAAACTTTCCTTTCACCAATAATTTAAACAAATCTTTAAGTTATTGGTGGGGTGGGTTTGTGTATTATACACTTAGAAAAAAACAAAAAACAGCAGATACGGTACCTAGTTTCGGAAAACGAGACGATAAAACTACGTCTAGCTGACGCACTAGCCTCAGTTGTATGCCGCGTGAGCACGTGCTGTCACACTGCTGTCACATTTTTTTGAAATCCATAAGAATGCCTTTTTGCTTATTTACAAATGCCTGAATCATTCTTAAAGACAAATGTTTTTAAATACAATAATTTTATATAATGTGTAATAATGTTAGAATATACCGTATCTACTATTTTTGTTTTCATCTAAGATCATTATTATGATTCTTTATACATAATAAACCTTCCTCTCGATCGCTCTGTGTTTTAAAAAAACAGCACCAAAATCCGTTGTGTAGTTTAAAAGATCTAAGCATACTTATGGACAGACAGCCAGCGGGAAGCGACTTTGTTCTATACTAATGTAGTGACAGCGATGAACTCACCTCATAAAGCGATAAAATGCAATGAGCAATAAAGAACGAGTAGATACAGATGACCAAAGTGGGTGCGGCGAAGAAGTGCAGATCGGAGTTCCTCTTGAGTAGCAACAAGCCGATAATGCCGGTCACCGCGGTCACGATGCACTTGCCGAGGAACAGTATGAAGTCGCCGATACTGTTGATGGTAGCCACTTGCAGAGCATTGTTCACTATCGTGCTGAATGCCTGGAAGTTATGGACTCAAATTATGACTAGTACAATCGTAATTTAATGAGCATTTTATCCTGATTTTATTTTAAAACAAAAGCTTAAAAGAACGTGGCGACTGTTACCATTTCCATACAAACTTAATACCAAAATAAATTATGAAAAATTTCGTTTTCTACCTTAATATCGATATTATTCGGATTAAGATTTTACTTTTAAAAGGTCCCCACTGCAAGGTTTTCCGAAATATTCATTTACATTCAAATAAAACGGAGAAACGTTTTTCAATGAAAAAAATGTTACTCCGTTTTATTTCATTTCGAATGAATATTTTGGAAAACCTTGCGGTGGGGACCCTTTAAAGGTAAAATCTTAATCCGAATAACATCGATATTAAGGTAGAAAACTAAATTTTTCATAATTTATTTTGGTATTGAGTTTGTATGGAAATGGTAACAGTCAATAAACCCTCTTTAAATAGGCGTTAATTTGAAATTCTATTCATGTTCTTCCCACCCGTATTTTCTTTTTTCCACCATTTGTATTCTATAATGTACCACTAGCAAAGTCCCGCGGTGTCACCCACATAATTTCCGACCTCGTATTTTAATGAACCAGGGTCCCGTCTGCTCTCAGAATCGTTTCTTAATAGATAGAGTGTCAATAGAATAGTAATTGTCATATTTGAAAAATTTGGTGGTCATTAGGTGTCAAATACATTTGACGTGTATTGGAATAACTCTGAACTATAGTGCGTTTCATCTTTAATTACCTATGCCGTCATGTTGGTAACAAAACAAAAAAGTCTGTCCTTTATATCTTGAATGTGCCCTAAACCTTGAATACAGCAAGATTCGTTCATTCATTCTTTATATACATATCCCCCTAAATTCAAGGTAGCACATAATTTTTTTTGTATTTTGCACTTTTTTATTTTGCTACCAACATGACAGCATAGGAATTTAAAGATGAAACGCACTCTAGCGAAATCTAGTCACAAAAATACCTAGAGCGGATTACGAAGCATTACAACTCCCCACTTACCCTGCCAGCCGCTTTACAGAAGTGACACCGCTCGATCGTAATGATCGTGTAGGCGTTATGATTGAGATAGCGTATGAATTTCTCGAGGCAATAGAAACAACAGATACCGCATTTTAGACCACATTTTGCGCAATCTGAACCTTTGTCGGCTCTGGCAGAAAGTCTGAAATTCAATACATTTAATTTACACATAGAATGTAACAAAAAGCAAGGCTCCAATTGGCTGGTCTAAGTTGTAATCTCTAAAACCTTATAAATAAACGTGGAGTCAGGTCGAAGTATGTAGTGTGAAAATTTATTTATTTATCTTTTTCCGTGACAAAGACTTTCAAAGTTAACAGACAGAAACATAAGGTGGTAAAGCTACTCCAACCTTACTCCATTTTTATAATATGGCTATATCTGATTGAAGTCTATATAAAATAAACCACCCACTATAAGTTACACTAAAGCACTTACTTGGCATGTAAATAAGTGAGAATAAGTCGTGGTATCTTGAACAGCGTAATCAAGAAAGATCCTTTCGCGACGGAACCCAAATGGTACTTCACTAATTTACCAATTGAATATAATACGGGAGATGAGTGGGTATTAGGTCCTCTGTAAAAAAAAACAGATATAAAATGAAATTGTGCTTTCGTGTTTACTCGAAAATCTAAAAGGCATATAATGACGGCCTGTGTGGCTCGTCGGGCAATGTCCGACTGCAATGCAGAAGATTGCGGGTTCGATTGCCGCCGGGTGCAAGTATTTATGCTTAAAAATAAATATTTGTTACTGGTCTCGGTGTTTTCTATGCATCATGTTTACTATGTAGTATATCCGTTGACTAGTACCCATAGTATAAGCGTAGTGCTTAGTTTGTGGCTAGATTGCGCTGTGTGAAACGTCGTGCAATATTTATATAAAAGACTAGCTGCATCCCGCTGTTTCACCCGCGTAAGTTCGATCCCTTGGGAATATCGGGATCAAAAGTAGCTGATGGTGGTTTATGAGTTTATTCATTACAGACATACAGACGCACACACACACACACACACACAAAATACAAATCGTTCCTCTTTGTAATATTAGTATAGATAACAATATAGGTATAGGTATACATTACACAGTGGAACTATTGTAACATAGTAGAAACGCTCTGGGGTAAGAAGAGATCCGGATACTGTTACAATTAAAAAGTTAATGATAATAACGTTACCTAAAGTACCAGTGTGAGACCGCACCAGCAATGGTCATTTGTTGACATCCGAGAATGAACTCGCTCCCCCAAATGAGGCAAATGAGACACATCCACCACATGCTCTTTACCCACAGCGGATCAAACTCTATAGTGTCTAATGTAAATGCTGAAATGCACATTATTTATTAGGTACAAGGTTAGCATAGTTTATAATAATCACTTATTTAGGCTACTATTCTTTCGGTAGGTAGTGCGTGGATGGAGCCACTGAAATGGTATTATACAAAAAAAAGCAAATATTCGAACAAGTATCAACAGACAGACAACGCCAACGGAGTCTCAGTCTCGTTTTTACCCTTAGGTTACTGAACCCTAAAAGCGAATATTGTAGAAACTTAATGTCAAGACGAACGTTGTTGTCTTTCATTAGAATTGCTAAGAAATAAGTTTAAAAAAAATCACTCTCAATTTATATTTTACTCTAGAAAAGGAGAATGCAGATTAGAGAAAGATAGAAAATTATTAATTTTCGACATTTTCTTAATAAAGTAACACAAACTTACTTTTCGGGCTAGCGCTGTTATTGATATTCTGAGCTTCGATAGAAGTTTTATCGACGTGTCCATCAAGTGGTGTCCCGTTTATGAAGAAGTTTGTTTTGTATGGTATACCGGGATAGTTAGCAGTTGCTAAGCAAACCTGAATAAAGGACATTTATATATCAAATATATCTACTTGTATTAGTCCGAGTATAAATAGTATAGGAAATACATGAATTCCTCACATCAAACACACACACAATCGCAGTGTAGGTATTTTGTATACATCCTTTGTAATGTGAAGTAATGTTTTGGTTTTTTTAGGTTAGGTGCATTTAACTTTTAAAAAAATATCTATTACATCTATTGGCCCTACGCCTACGGCTGGCCCGGTCTTTGCCCTACGTTGGGACACTAAAGTCTCACAATAATAATAATATTATAGGTGCTTCTACTTACCACGACAAGAGACCAAAACGTGAAAAACAGCACCAAGAAAAAGAAAGTTATTATAGGTTGCAGGAACAGAGCGGGGATCGATCCGAGACATATGGCCGTCTCTTTAAATAACGCGGCAAGGAACGACACACGCGATCGCATCACAAATACCAATAGGAGCAAAATTAGCTGAAACAAAGAAAAATAAGGTAGTACAAATATACAAGGATAAATTTAATGCATCATCAAAAATGCTTCCGGGAGCATTTTTGATGATGCATTCGTATCCACGAACCCGTGAACCCCTCGCTTAGTTTCACAACTATTGACGGCTCAGATGGTGTTTTTATGTTCCAAGCAATAAAAATAATGTAATCAAAAATATAATTTAAGTATTTAAACATTTCATCATATTAGGCACTAAGTGATTGTCGGAAATCGTCAAAAAGATAAGCAAAGAGAAACATGAATACTAGAAAAAGACAGTGACGTAAACTTTAAATAAGACCGGCAAATTCCAGCAGTTTCTTATAATAACCAATAGATGATATACTTACAGTTATTACAGTGGCAATAATTGAATACCATAGAAAAGCCTTCTCGTTCTTGAATGACTCCTGTAACAAACTATCATTTTAGCCAATCTTGTTCAAATAAACTTTTAAAATTCGCGCAATTTGTTAAAATAGTTACAGTCTCCTCGCGACTAAGACTATCGTAATACAGTTGAAAAGTCGTAGTAAGAAAATAAATAATAATACGCGATTAAGACCCGGAAAATATAACTTTATTCAAAGTAAGTGCTCTAAACAACTTACAGCTAAGAAGGCAGTGTCTGCGAAACTTCTCTGTTTAGTCCTCAATTCGTGGTAGGTGTACCAGAGTAGTGCAGTGCCAGCGACACTCACTATCGACACTATTATCATGAATATCCATGACACTAACGTAGCCAGCAGATGGAGAATTGAGACCATTATTAGAGAACATACTGGAAAGAAAAGAAGACATTAGCGCGCCAAGACGATGTTAGTTTCTAAAACACGACATAGTTAATCTATATTATGACTTGTTTTCACGAGATTTTTGAGTCAGAGTTGTTGACTTTGTCAATAACGTTTATAAATGAAAATAATAATTTAGTGACGTAATTCAGAAGCTATCTAGATTTTTGTATTTACGTTTAGGGTTGCGTGCCCAAAGGGTAAAAACAGGATCCTTTTACTAGAACTCCTTAGTACGTCTATCTGTCTGTCACCTAACCAGGCTGTATCAAATGAATCGTGATAGCTCCACTAGGTAGGTGATGGGTTTCTATACGACAAATTTTAATGTTTTTGTTTGTAATAGTAGTTTTCTATCTGCGATCAGTATTTGGACCATGAACTGAGGTGTTGTGGAGTCGTGTGTTTTTGAGAAGGACGTGACCACTGTCTCGCCTTCCTTGATTAGAGTATACTCGCTTGAGTTTTAGTCTCTGTTTCCCTCGTAGTTTAGGCGCTCAAAGGCGAGTGGGTTAAGGTAATTTTATTTTATTATGGCGTTATAATGAGTAGGTACGAAACACTCGGCGCGTGTTCGTCGCACTTGACCGGTTTTTAGCTAATGAAAAAGTAAGAATACATTTTTGAGTAGTTAAGAGCAAGTGCAAACATACATATTTTACATTAATTATAATAATATTATATGAAGGTAACGTTGGTATTTTTTTTTTAAAACGTGAATGTTTGTATGAATGTATATTGGGGGTAATCTCTGAAACCACTGGACCGATTTCAAAAATTATTTTACCTAAGTATACATTCTAGTCATGTTTATATCTAGTATTTTTTCCTGATAGTGCTAAGTCGCCTATTTCATAGAAAGCTACATTATCAGGGAGTTACATTAATTATAATATTCGTTAGTACTTAGGATTCATCTATTTTACTGTTATAAAGCGGAAGAGTTTGTTTGTTTTTTTGTTTGTTTGTTTGTTTGAACGCGCTAATCTCAGGAATCACTGGTCCGATTTGAAAAATTCTTTCGATGTTGGATAGTCCATTTATTGAGGAAGGCTATAGGCTACTTTTGATCCCGATATTCCCACGGGATCGGGACTTATGCGGGTGAAACCGTGGGGAGCTGCTAGTTTGATATAAAATAACTCATCATTCAGTATAAGTACTAGAATCAATACTGTAGGTCAGCATAAAAAAAAACGATGAAATAAACATTTATTTTATTACAAGACTCAATTTCCTAATTCATTAGAACGATGACTAACCACACCCGTTTGTTAGATTAGGTCAACTATGTTTTCTATAAACTAGGGCGGCACTAATACATAATTAACATGCAAACATTTTAACAAAGGATAAATGAGATATTGTTCCTTTTATCACTAACTAATCTATGAGTCATTTTGAATAATGGTTTGTGTTGTGATATGGTTGTGATTGGGTATAAACTTTTTTCATTAAAAAGCTAAATCAACAATAGTTACTAAAATAGGGCAGTAAAATTTAAAAGAATTTTAATAGTATTTAAGATCATGTGCAAGTGAACAGACAGATAATGTTGTAAAGATATAGATTTAATAAAATCGGTCAAGTGCGAGTCGAACTCGCGGTCGAAGGGTTCCGTAATTCTTCGACCGCGAGACAAAAAAAATAGATAGTTCTTGAGATAAAGCCTGATGATGACAGAAAGACGGGCGGAAAGTGGAGTCTAAGTAAAAGAGTCCCGTTTTTTACCGTTTGGCTACGGAACCCTTGGGTTGTGGGTAGCTGTGGCGTTTAGACTCAGCTCGCTCGACTCGAACCGATACGCGGTGCGGTAAACAATCAAATATTGAGATAGATATAATATTTTGATTATTTATACTATTTTAATAAGTTTGTAAGATTATGTTATTGTTAAAATCGCTTCTCCACCGAGACCTAGATAACTAAATATACCTAGTTTTGTAAGTTTCTCTTTAAGTGAACTGTTATTTAAGTTCTTTGAGAAATAAATATTCTTTAAACCTAACCCTAATAAATGAACATCAAAACCAAAATACCACTACCTACTTATCTGTTTGTTTTTTTTTACGGTTCGTTTATTGCTTTAATTAAATTAAACCTTTCGTGCGAGAGTTACAACACATATTTACGCAGAAGTGACAGAGACACAGATTTTAATGTACGAAATACGTTGTGCAGAGCGACAGATAAATATATGTTTTTTTCTTAGTCGTGTAGCCTCGGTGTAGAATAGGGTTACCCCATCTCTCCCCGTGGGTGTCGTAAAAGGTGACTAAGGGATCTGAGGGAGACTAGCAAAGCTTAAGTTCTCCCCGCGCGGTGGCGGATAAACTGCTTGGAGGAGGAGGAGGAGGATGGGTAGGTGTTTGGCGGGCGGCTGTAAAAATATTGCCAAATCTATTTGCAGGTTGTAAGGATTAGAAGAGAAGGAAAGTAACTTTTTAGGTATTAGGTAGATTAGGTAAAGAACGTATTTAGTTAATTCACAAACTGTCAGTATCATAGTCTATTCTAGTTTAGTTAGCATGATTAAACTAAGTGTGGGAGCATAAAGAATGAATGGCATTGAGTCACACATGATGTCATTGTGTTACTTGTTCAATGTACAACTGAAATAGAAATATACAACACGAGCAGCGCTCCGCGGTTTCACCCGCGTTTTAATCCCGCGGGAATATCTATGTGTTATCTGCCTCAGTGGCGCGTAATTATGTACGAGGCTACATACAGAAAACGCTCAGCAAATCGGAAACCTACTTACACACAAAACACCTTTTTATATTAGTAGGACTAGCGGTGTTCCCCAGTTTGACCTGTGTGAGTCCTAACTGTAGGACGTTTCAAAAATTATTTTCTTTGATTATTATTGGATGCCGATATCACATAAAGAACGCACTCTTTAAAGTTCAGCTCTCTACTATCAGCAGTTTAGGCTGTGCGTTGATCAGTCAGCCAGGACAAAGCATTTTATAGATATAGATAACAAGCACATATTAATGAATGTGGTAAAGTTACGAACTGATGTACAGCCATATAAAGTTACAATTGGTTTAGAATAGGGGAGTGTGTGAGTGTTAACACCATACTTTTAATTCTGGCTGTTCTGTACCTAATAGGTACATAATTAAAGATCTTGTCTTTACTTTTTTGAAAGTTTTTGTTCAATATTTTTCAAGGACTTCAGAACTGTAGACAGGTATGTAGTAATACACGCAATTAAATAAATTGCCTCTACTTCTACTAAATTAGGCATTTAATTTTTACATTTTTTCAAATGGATTATCTACAGGGTGTCCCAGAAACGAGTGTCAAGCGAAAGTCCAGAGGTAGAGGACCTTAAGGGGTACCCGAATCACCCCCATGTATGTTCCGCGATTTTTCGTAGTTTAGAAGTTATGGCCTTTTTTCTCATTTTTCTACTAAAATGCGACCACTGATACCTTTTTGGTCATACCTACTGCAACAATTGAGATAATTGGCTGATTTCTTTTCAAATGTGGAGCTGAATAATAGGGTTATGTTACCTGTTACAAAAAAAGGCGTAACACTAACCAAACTGTTACAAATTAAAAAAGAATTTCATAAAGTGAGCGTTGACAAAACGCTATAAACACTTTAAAGAGCAATTAAAAAAAAAACTCGCCTAGTATTTTTTTTCCAAACCAACTTCAAAAACTTCCTTACTTCATTAGCTATCTACCCCTATTAATTTTATTGGTCTATCATTAGAGGATCATATCAAAAAATGTATTTAAAAATTCTTTGGTCGAAAATTCTCTCACTCATCTTACTTAACCCTGAAGGGAAACTCCCGGCCTAATCGAATAACATAAAAAACATATTTGTTATTATCTTAATTAACACATTTATTTGTACAAATCTTAATTAAGATTTGTGCAGAAGTTTTTTTGCGGAAGACAAAAATCATCACTAGATGGCGCTAGTGGTAAAATACATCGTGGTATCGTTGCGTTTTAATGTCAAAAATCACGTTTGTTGTATGGGAGCTCCCTTAAACATTTGCGGGTACAGTAATACATCCTCTGTAAAAATTTCAAGTGTCTAGCTATCACGGTTTATGAGATACAGCCCGGTGACAGACGGTCAGACAGCGAAGTCTTCGTAATAGGGATGAGTGAGAGAATTTTCGACCAAAGAATTTTTAAATAAATTTTTTGATATGATCCTCTAATGATAGACCAATAAAATGAATAGGGGTAGATAGCTAATGAAGTAAGGAAGTTTTTGAAGTTGGTTTGGGAAAAAAATGATAGGCGAGTTTTTCTTTTAATTGCTCTTTAAAGTGTTTATAGCGTTTTGTCAACGCTCACTTTATGAAATTCTTTTTTAATTTGTAACAGTTTGGTTAGTGTTACGCCTTTTTTTTTGTAACAGGTAACATGACCCTATTATTCAGCTCCACATTTGGAAAGAAATCAGCCAATTATCTCAATTATTGCAGTAAGTATGACCAAATAGGTATCAGTGGTCGCATTTTAGTAGAAAATTGAGAAAAAAGGCCATAACTTCTAAACTACGAAAAATTGCGGAACATACATGGGGGTGATTCGGGTACCCCTTAAGGTCCTCTACCTCTGGACTGTCGCTTGACACTCGTTTCTGGGACACCCTGTATGTACTATCTATCTATGTACTCATCATCATCATCCAAGCGATGTTCCCGGTTGCTCTCTCTGGAGAACCCAGGTTATGCTACCTATGTCTATTTACTCAATTCCATTGCAATTGGTTTAGTAGTTATTGCATGAAAAAACTACAAACATGCTAAGACTCTTTCAAATCCTTGAAAAGTTCAAATTTGCAGCAATAGGCTACAAGCATGAAAACATTGACATATTATTGAATAGTAATAGAGAATACTTACTGAACGCAACAATGACACAAATAATCATTTCCTTCCAAGACGAATATAGATCTGACAGCATCTGTTCCACCGTATCCCAGCTGTTCAATAAATCATAAAAGTCAGTGAACACTTTACTAGCTATTTCTTTAGCTTGCTTTGGAAAACATCGATTCAGAAGTGGGAATGACTCGTAAACAGGAAGAGTAGGACAGGGTCCAATAAAATTGTGCAAGTCCTTAGAATTAACAGTACCATTCAAGTTTATGTCATATCGACACAAATTCGACCCAGTGTCCTTGTAAAATCTTTGTATGTCACCCAATGATTCCATTTTCCTATTAGGACATTCCTTTACACAAATTTTCAAAGATCTCTGTAATTCTTTCACATCCATGAAAAATAGATATTTCTTGTCAATAGTATTTATCCCAGCTAGTGGGAAGTTTATCAATTTCTGGTTGCTTTTGACGCCACATGTGTTACCGAATGAATCAAAACCGTTGATTAATCTTTGAGGATTTCCGTAAACGAATGATATAGCGGCTACGATTATCTGGGAAAAAAATACAAACAATCAAGCATTCTCTTAGAGTCATACTAAAGTAATTTTACACACTCTTGGTGAAACTGGCTAGTTCTACATTCGTCAATTATTACTTCTCAGGGGCATAGTATATATCAATAAAATTAAGCACTTAAGTACCATGAGAATCCAAAATAAGATGTAGATAATTAGCCAGAGAACATCGGTACATCCTTTCTTCGGCGTCTCATTTTGAGGGGAAATTTCACTTTGTGTACAACCCATTTTAACAACCGGAATATGCTGGAGGTATATTAGTTTGAAGTTTCCATTTAGTTATTGGTATTCAGAAAAGATAAATCTGGATATATTGCCGTGATTTTAACAATAAATAACAAAAACACAACACTCCACCCGCGCCGCTTGCCAAACAAAGTTTTTTGACAGTGTTGCCAGTGGCCAGTAGCTGCGTGCGCACAGAGAGTATTTAACAAAAAAAAAACACACCTTTTTTCATGTTCTAGCCGTGAATGGGCTTCTTTTCTTCTCTCTGAACACACAATAATGTCAATGTCGGGACTTTCGGCGGGAAAGCGGAGACACCATGTCGTGCTCCAATGTTATTTTCGTTAAACTATGTTGTAAACTCGGTTAAATTGTGTAATTTTGGTGGAATCTTATTCAATTTAGTTCCGTGAATGTGCACAAGTGCAGTGAAAACAAAATTGAGTGTTAAACATGGACTTTCCGTCGTTCGCGCCGAAGGTCCTTGAAGGTTATAGTAAAGTTGCCACCGCTTTACCATAACTTGAAACTACAGGCCCGATCGGGCTAATTTCATGCAAAATACTTGATACTGGCAAGATGTACAAGATGTACGACGCCAAAACTTTACTAAGAAGAAACTTGAAATATTCTAAAACTTGACCCTGGCTGTTCCAAATTGGCCATATCGGTCTCAGACCGAAATAAAAAAAAAAAAAATGTCAATGTCACTGTCGTAATAAATATAACCTCAAAATCGAATTTTGTTATTGTTTCTTTCTATCACGACTTTCTGTGATTTATTTCAAAATGAGTGCTCGTACTTTATTAAATTTAAAGACGACATTAATTAACAACGTTATTAGAAGAAACTTGAATAGCAACATTGCAGCGGTTACCAAAATTCACAGAGAAACTTACGCAAGAATTTATCCCACAAAAGTCGTACTAGCCGATGGTTCCTCCATAAATATACGGTATCATGAACCTAGGAAAATAATAAAGGTTTGTTTGTAATTGTAAAATCCATTCCCGTAAGGTCCTTAGTCAGGAATATCTGAATTGCCCATTGCCCATGTCAAATAATGTGCTATTAGAACTACTTGCGAAGTTGTGGTTCTGTCTGTGGGTAAAATAGCTATTTCTTTTATGGAACAACTTATCATTTTTTGGGAGTTTGTAAAAAGATCAAATTATATTCTAAATAGGCCTTGGCCCCAAAGCTATAGATTGTTGAAATTATTATTTTAAACTTATGGTGAGTAAAGGGCTGGCTGCTATTTTGGGCAATGGTAAGGTATTAATTATCATTAGAAAGAAATTTCCTTTTTAATTTCGTCTTACTAAATTGATTGATGATTAGGTGGATTCCTACCTACTGAAAATAGCATTTAAATTCAATAATAAATCAGTCTGTGAACATAAAATACTTTCACTATTTAAGTTCACAGTGAACTATGATTATTGAGCTAATACTTATTTACTTTTAAATAAGTTTCAATTAAGTATATATCCTTTCCTTACAGTTGCCATTAGATCTATCTAAGTTATCTGAAGAAGAGCGAAAAATGAGACTAGAAAAAAGGAAGCCCAAGAAGAAAGTTAAAATTGTTGATGATTTGGAAGATAATTTTAATGCCAAGAAATACCTGAAATATGTTAAAAAATAATAGAATAGAATTGTACTAGACAAACATTTAGAAATACAATATACTACCTAGGACAGACAATGTAATATGTTTTTAACTTGATAATCCACTAATAATACAGGAAAGCGAGTGTGTGTCAGCTTGGCTGGACCATGTAATGAATTTACACCAAACTACGAACTTAGTAACTGTTTGGTACATACCTTTGTTAATATATTTAGTACTAGCTGACCCGACAGACGTTGTCCTGTCGTTTAGTATAAAAAAATAAAATTCATCAAAATCGGTTTAGCATTTTTTCTTTCATAAGAACCTTCTCCTGACAATAGCAAACGCAACAAAAAAAGAATTATCGAAATCGGTCCAGCCGTTCACGCGTGATGTCGTGACAACGGAACGGGTTTCATTTTTATATATATAGATCTACGTGGTTTTAGGTACCTAGATATATACGTGGTATGTACTAAAGGGTAGTTCGTAGTGGTTATAATCTCTGCATAGTTTGGTGTAAATCTACTGATTTGTGGTTCTGATAAGCCAGAAAACGAAGAATGATGTTTGTTGAGAGAATAAAAAATCGAATATGCTATTAGTAAGATAAACCCTGGCTGTAAGAAAGTCTTGCAAAGCTTAAGCAAGAAAAAAATATACGGCGCACTACTGTCAATGTCACTGTCAGTTGAAATGACGTGAAATTGATTTTGGTCGTACAAAATTCTGTGAGGAAATTGCAACAAAAAGAATCTAAAAAAATTGTTTTCGCCGATAAAAGCTGAACTAAAACACGTGTATTGCATTGATAACAACTAACAATTGTTATTAAAACTTTTAGAGATATACATTTTGACCTTCGAGATAAAAATGGTCGAAGGTAACCTCTAATCTTACGTAAGTCGGCACTGAACTTGTGAAAATGGGTAGCCAAGTGTCTGCACACGCCGGGATAACTACAACTTCATTGGAGAAAAAAGACCCTCCACCAGGATGTCCAATGCACAAGAAAAATCCCGAAGAACCGAAGGCACCTGAGGCAACAGCACCACCATCGGAATGCCCTGTCCAACACGGAAACGATGTCAATCCTTACAATATGGTAGATATCATAAACTTAATATTTAGGAAGAGATAGTGAAATTTTAATGTCCCTTACAATGTATGATATGTACTTTTTCATATATAACATTTTTATCTTATTTGTAACAGATGCCTCCTGCGAATCAGCAGCCATCCCCAGACCAGCCATTCTCCTTGCCAAAAGAACGCCAAGTGTCGACAATCCCACGAGCCATGCCTGATGGCTCCACGGAGTTCTGGGTGTACCCAAGTCAGCAGATGTTCTGGAATGCTATGCTGCGTAAAGGTTGGCGTTGGAAAGATGAGGACATTAAACAGAAAGATATGGAAGACATTATAAAGATCCATAATGCCAATAATGAACAGGTAAAAAACAAAAAAAAATTAAGACTTATGGATCTTATGGTCAATATTTCCAGATTTATGAAAGATAACTTGAATGTCTTACTGAATTATTGATTTTATAGGCTTGGCAAGAAGTCCTGAAATGGGAGGCACTCCATGCTAAAGAGTGTGGTCATCCGAGGCTGAAGAGTTTTGGAGGCAAAGCTACAGACTATAGCCCGAGAGCTCGTTTCCGAAACTGGCTTGGGTAAATACCTTCTTATTCTCTACTATTTTTTTTATTATTGTATTGAAATAATTTTCATTTCAGTAAGTAAATACATTCAGGGCAAATTTAATTTAATAATTTAAAGAATAATTTGTATCTTATAATATTTTTTTTTTCAGTTATGAACTACCATTTGATCGCCACGATTGGATTGTAGATAGATGTGGAAAAGATGTTCGTTACATCATTGATTATTATGATGGTGGTGAAATTGACAACAAGTATCAGTTTGCATTACTAGATGTGAGACCAGCTTTAGACTCTGCTGAAAATGCATGGGACAGAATGAAAGTTATGTACATGAGATATAGATACCAACTCATTGGCAAAAAAGAGAACACTAAACTGACCAACTGAAGTTCAATTATTTTTATAGAATTAGTGATGTTCACAATAATTATAATATAGTCAGTTATATGTGTGGGGTTCTTCCGTCGGCAAATGTGTCACTGTGGAAACTCTTTGTGATTTGTTTATATGTATATTTACATAATGCTTTGAATGAATGCACATGTACAATTATGATAAAAGCAACAAAGGGAAAGTACTTAGTTAACAAAAACTACAATATTTGATCTGTTTAAGTTCCTGACTGTACTTATTCCCACCAATAATAAAATTAGGAATGTTTTAGAGAATTAGAGATGTTAATTAATGTTAATTTATTCCTAATTGTTTTTTTTTGCATAGTGATATGGTTTCCACATTGCATTTGCATAATATCTTGCTGGAATTGGAATCTGTATAAATATACAAATCTTGGTTTTAATTAAAATCTACTTACAACTAAGAAGTAATAAAAATTGTTAATTACACTAAAATTATTTTTACATTTTACCTTCTTACTTAATTTTGTATTTAATTTTAGCAGAAGTAACATAGAAAAACATATTCCATCTTTTTCTCAAAAAACAAGTAAAAGATAAATGGAAATTGAAAAAATATTTTTGATCAACAAAATGTTTCCTGTGCTCATACCTATGCTACCACTGCTAATGTTTTATTAAAACGAAAATAGTTAGACAGATGACTTTTATTAAAGATTCAGCTTAAGATTGGACTGGATTAGGGATATTCAGCTTCTAAATATTTTTAGGATTTAGTTTTCCACATTAACAAGGTGATTAGTAACAGTAGAAGATGGTCCTTTACATTCACTTTTAAAAATTTCCACCTGCTGTTCGATATAGCTTTCAAAATTGTTGTATGGACAGGTTGGCAGCACTTTGAACCTGGGTTTTCCTTTACTGAAGTGGTATACTGACCGCAATGTTAGAATTGGTGGCTTTTCTGGAAATCTTACACCTAAAATGATAGAAATCAAGGTTTACATAGGCCACTATTGTTCCTTTAGAATTATTTAAGCTAATATTTAATTAATTATTTCGTTAACATGTTAACAGTCCAGTGTACTTGGGTTACATACACAACAGGCAGTACCGCCAAGTCCATGTACCCCATGCGGTACACAACCACTAACAACCATGAACCACTCTAGTGTCCTGGACTTATATTAGTTTGTTTGTTATTTCGGGACTTCTGGAGAGGGCTGTATGAAAAGTGAAAACACCATAGGACAAATGGGGTATTTAAACTTTAGTTTGGGAACTGTTAACGTGTTAACTCTGACTATCTGTATGAATGGGTTGTTTCATTTCAATCATAAAAATATTCTAGGTAAAACATAAATACATAGAGCTATTAATTTTTAAATTAGAATATTTTGTTGTTTACCTATGTCAATTTGTAAAATCCAATGGAAATCATTCATTTGAAATAGAAATGCTGCATTGTTGGCGTCATGTTCCAATATAGCGCCTTCGTATTTAACAATGAGTTGTGCAAGTAGATTTCGTTTTAATTTTTCATTGTTCAATAAGTCATCAATCTGAAATAAAATGACAAACATATTAGTATATATTGGAGTAGTTCATAATAGGAAGAAATAGGATTCCTCTTACTATACATATAAAATTTCAAGGGGATGATTCACTGACTGACTGAACTACATAATAATATTAATGTACAGTCCGCACACTTTTAAAACTTAAATTCTTTGATCCCCTAAGAAAGGAATTCCATCTGGATTTACGAGGGTGAAACTGTGGGGACTTTGCTAGTTAACAGATAGGTATTATTAATCTACTAAAAGGTTGGTAGAATTTATTATTTTGCAACTTACTTTATTATTTAGAAGATCAGTGACCATGGGAACATAGTCCATAAGCACTCCAGATTGATGCATACTACAAAAAAAAAACAAAATATACTTTAACAATAAACTACTACTACAGAACAAATATTAATTGAGGAGGTTAGGAAAAAAAAAAAAAAAAAAAAAACAATTACGTATTTGGTTTTTTTTTTTTTTTTAATCCGGCTCACTATGTTGATTTTCATCCGAATCTGAAATAATACAGATCAAAAAAAGCTCATTTCTCATAGAAAAATCCACTTGTTAGGCTGCTTCCGGAACAAAAAGTATCATTTTTATTCAACCACGGTAGGGCTTAAGACTTCAATATCAAAGAGTGTCATTTTTCTCAAAATCATTTATTTCATCGAATTCAAATTACATTAAAATAAAATGTATTTATTTTAATGTTACATTACATTTTTCTTAGTAAATGTGTTCGATGGCATTAAGTCGGATCTAAACGTATACATTTTACAAAAAAAACGTTTTTAAGTTATTGTTTTGTGACGATTACATCGATATTAGAATCGATTAGTTATTAGATTATGGTATAGGATCAATAGGTGTTATTTTTCAGATACTTTGTAGGATATTGGGATAATTTTAAGGCCTACACAAATACTTTAAGTAGATTATAATCGACTAAATAATGGACACCATTATAGCAAATAAAAACAAAATAATATTGTCACAGATTAACTAGAAAAAATATTTTCTCAATTTATTGAATAAACGAAATTGTGTAAATGTTACCTTTTGTTCCTAACCTCCTCAATTATTATGGTTTACCATGTTTAAAATTTGTTCATAAAAAACAAATTTAAACATTGTAAATACCCTGTTATTTAATATTTGAAGTGACAAAAATCATGTAGGTTTAAATTTGAATACCACTAAATATACTTTATTTATGCTAATATGCCTTACAATACTTACGGAGGTAAGGTGATATTTCCCAATGATTTGTTCAGCAATGGTGACATAATTAATTCTGCATTTGTAGAGTTGGGATATCTTACTAAGAGTAAGGCAGTGTCAATGCCGGGATTCTCTTCAATGCTGTGAAAAGAGATGGTTATTTACTAGTACATAATGACCACAAAACAAGCTGCTTCTGAACCAGTCTAAAGCATGAAGGTTTTTTTTAAATACTAACCCATTTGTATACAACTCAGGTAGTCTAGTTGTGTCTACATTCAGCTTGATAAGGAATTCAACAACATGATTTCCGACCCACACTTCAATATCCCTTTCAGAAGTAAGTGCATCACCTAGCAAGGCACTGTATTCAAAGAATGCTCGAGAGCTTTCATCTTCACTTAGCTTTTTTATCTATAAACAAAGTAAATAATAACATTTATCTTCTAAGGTGTGGTTGGTTTTAAGAGGTATTCAATCTACTATTTCGACACTCACCTGGTGATTCTTATACAGTTCAACTAGCTCTGAAATAACATCACTCAGTGCATTAGGATTATTCCCGTTCCAATTAGCAAGACTTGGTACTTCTTTCTCTAAAAAGTCTTCATCAACACTGCTTAGGAAGCTTTCGTCGTCAAATCTAAAGTCTGGAGCGAACCAGGGAGCAGACGCGTCGAAAATAATCTCCCACTTTAGTTTCTTAGAACAGTATGGTAAGACCAACCTAAATTGACTTTCTGTGCCGTCGCATGATCCAGATATGCGCTCAAAATCTATTTTTGTTTTACAGAGACCTGTAGAGATTTAATTTGTTAGTCTAGTACCAGTAGTACTCAGTAAATTGATTAATTCTATGATGACAAGTACAAGATTGTAAAGTAAATGGTAATAAATAATATTTACCAAGTTTAAGTTCTTCATAAACAGTTTGTACGTAAGGGCGAAACATTGGTGCTATATCACCTAACATACCATAATTCATTTTGTTGATATTTATGGAGAAAATGAAAGATTTTCAGAAAATAAAACGACCACAATAACAAACATACCACAGAAACATACAACTGTCAAATAATCTGCTCACAGAGTATAAAACGGAAATCATTTTGGAGACACAGATCTAATTCAATCAAACGAATCATTCAAGCTAAAACACATAGGTTGCTCGTCTGAACGCCCCGTAATTGAATGAGTTTGGCACCGTTAATATTATTTATATCTGTGCTCTTGTTGTAGAGGAGAAAAGACGAGTTTTTCTTTGAAATTCGCAAATCTTGAGTTTTTCACCAAATACAGTAAAAAATTGTTTTGTATCGTGTTGATGGAATAATAATATGAAAGATATGAACGCTACAGCACAAAACAATATCTCTGACCTATTAAAACTAGCTAGAAAGTTTAACTGTTTTTACCTCACAGGTAATGTCAACTTTGCAGATTCGAATTTTTTATTTTGAGTTTTTATGTGTACCAGCAATAATGTTAATTGATAATGTTTTAGGATTGCATCAAGGAATATGTATACCATTTATAGTAGCGGGACATCAAGTCGGTTTAATTCGGCCTGATGTTAAAAAACACCTTCAAAGATTTCCAGAGGTAAGCAATATTTACCTGCTTTTTTTGTATTTAAATTTTACGATCCGTTTTTGGATTATTTATTAACACCTACCCACGATGACGTCAATAAATGTACAATAGGTACAATGCCTAAATTAGTACTTGGAAAATTCTTATAAGATTCCAATATGAAAATGTATAGAATGACTTTCAAATAAGCCATTTCTATACCTCCTAATACACTATTGGTTTGTTGGTTTGAACAGGTGTTCAGAATGGCCAGTAAATATGTGGAACTAAACCCTGCATTCAGAGACTACAAAGAAAGAACACTAAAAGTAGCAGATGTATTGCAGAAACTGCGTAAAGAGAATGAAATAATAGCTCTAAAAGGGTGGAGAGATGAAGTAAGTAATTTACTAAGCAAGTAGTACCTAAGTAACTAATGTATGTTGTTTTTTTTTGTGACAAATCAAATTCAATATTTTTTTAAACCTATACTTATTATGAAGAGGTAGTTTGGTAACATTTATGTATGTATGTATTTTCCGGGTAATCTCTGAAACCACTGGACCAATTTCAAAAATTCTTTCACCAATAGAAAGCTACATTATAGAGCAGTAACATAGGCTTCTTTTGATCCAAATGTTACCACAAGATCGGGACTCACGCGGGTGTATATTGGATAATTAAATATTTATGTTATTTATTTTATTGTTAGCCAATATATTTTCCACAGCAGGGCAAAGGCTTCTCAACTCTTTTTTTCACTTTTCACAATCTTGTGATATAGGCCTGAAAATAGTTGACAAGATAGATAGACAGATTAACACTTTATTGTACCAAAACATTATTCAAATTATACTAAGAATAACTTAAAACTAAAGTGGCACAATGGCCTTATAGCCTATGGGTGATCTTTCCAGGCCACCAAGAAAAGATATTAATTGTATTCTGTAAAATGTGTGTAGTTTTAATATTAATACCTTCCTACCTAAATTGGTGTTATGCCAAACTATTATGGTTATATGAGAACAAACTTTGCCCTGTAGCATCACCATAAGTCTTGTTTCCTGCTTTTGGAAATAATAGAATAGAAAGCAATCATTGTGTATCAACACAAAAACAAACAGGTCCTTGCCCATGAACATATCAAGTTTTGTCACAATAGTAGTTTTTGTTTGAAGGATTAACAAACATACAATTGCATACAAAAAATTGTCAGTAAAAACGTAGGTAACAATTTTTGATAATGTAGGTACTTAAACTTCTAAATCTATCTATACTAATATTATAAAGACAAAAGATTTGTATATTTGTGTGTGTGTCTGTATGTTTGTTATAAATAAACTCAAAAACTACTGGACCGATTTCAAAAATTGTTTCACCATTAGAAAGCTACATTCACCCTTAGTAACATAGGCTACTTTTAATCCCGATATTCCCACGGGATCGGGACTTACGCAGGTGAATCCTCAGGACGCAGTTATTAATAAGACAGCTTTGTTTCCTGCCGGGTTTTAAAAGCCTAACTAAAACATTTTTTCCAGTGTTTCGAAGTGAGTGTACCATTCTTCAATGAAAGTCTATTGGAAATGGACAGAAGTGCAATCTGCTTGTTTGGTATCAGAAACTATGGTGTCAGTGTTACTGGTTATTTGAACCATCCAACGAAAGGATTGTGTATTTGGCTACAGCAAAGAAGCTTCACTAAACAGACTTGGCCAGGTATAATAAAAAGGTTTTGCTGGGCATTTTTCGTACATAACCACACAATAGGGCCATTGTACATGACTTTCAGACATGGATTTCCTCACGATGTTTTCCTTCACCATAGAGCGATGTTAATATTGCATGGTTGGCTCAGATTCAAAATCACTGGCTGCAAAATTTAAGGGATATTAAAAGGATAACCATTTTTAAAGTGTTTTATGCCCTTATTGAGCCAGTGAGTTTTATTATTATTTATACAAACCTGCAGCTACTGGTATTCTGTTTGAGCGTGATAACTGCTGCGCTACGAGATCGATAACAACCAAGCCGAAATTAAAAAAGCAATACCTCGTATTTTTGCGAGTAAGGTCTCGTAGCTACATCAACTGTAATAAACTTTACAGTTCAAAGAACTCCCGCCGAGATCAGAATTTTTGAAGAACAATCAATTTCTTTTTAATTGTAATATATTTTCTATTTATTCAGCCAGTGAGTTTTATTTTATGAAGGTCTAATATGCTCTCGAAAGGCGTTTGTCTATCTACTCTATTTGGTACTTAAATGAATAAGAGTGAGATGTAGCAGTTTTATTTTCAGCTTATAAATTTCTTATTAAATTTGTACACAGGGAAGTGGGACTGTTTTGTCAGCGGAGGACTTGCAGTTGGTTACGGCATATTGGAGACCACAATAAAGGAAGCCGCTGAAGAGGCTTCTGTTGAAGGGGAACTTGTCAACAAATTAGTTCCTGCCGGTTGTGTTAGGTAATTTGTTATTTTACTAACACTACTAAAATTTTAAAGGTGAAAACTATGAGTTTCTTGTTCCTTTAAGAAATGATTTATGATTTAGTTTGTTTGTTTGAACGCGCTAATCTCAGGAACCGCTGGTCCGATTTGAAAAATTATTTCAGTGTCGGATAGTCTATTTATTGAGGAAGGCTATAGGCTATATTATTATTTTTTTTTTAAATTAGGCGGACGAAGTCACGGGCACTGCTATAAATAATATTTCACGACTTTGGTCGGTTACGGGTTCGCCTCCGTGAAATAAGTATTAAACTTTGTTAGTCTACCTGATGGTGGGTGATGATATGGTCTAAGATGCAGCACGCTCAACTAAAAGAAGCAAGACGGTAGTGGATTCGACCCGACTTCCTTAATGCCTGCACTGGTCAACGTAACGGTAGACGTTAGTGATGGGCCGACTAGTCGCAAATTAGGCTGCATAAACCAATATCTATTGAATTAGTAGTACAGTGTATTAGCATTACAGGTGGGTAGACAGAAAAACGTAAACTGACACGTCACACCCTATATGTCTCAACATGAATCTTTTTTTGTTTTGATTCTGTGTTCTTTTTTTTTTTCGAAAACGTTTCAACTACATTTTGGAAGCTTTGATTACGACTACCTCGATTAACGAAAGATAAACTAAAATTGCATTACCTGACTAGTCTACGCAACCTTTATAATTTGGAAATGTTTTTATCATAAATCAATTAAATTTTTTGTATCTACCCAATTCCTCTTCTAATATTATTAAGAATGTTCTGTCACCCACTTTTTGGTTTACTATTTATCAACCGGCTTATTATTTTTCATCCCTTCTATTCAAAAAGTGTCGCTTTGGTCCTCCATAAGTTGGATCAAAGTAGCTCTTTTCTGTTAAGATAAACAGCCGGGAGCAAAGTAAAACAGCCGGGAGCAAAGTAAATTTGAATTTGGAACATATGTATCATTCATAGAAATCAAACGTAAATTATATGAATTACTGGCTGATATGTGTTGAGTCACCGTAACACAAGCTTAGTCGCTTACCACGGGGCTAGATGGCGCTGTGTGTTGTTCACTGTGTGTTATTTATTTTATTAGTTTCATTAGTGTCATTAGTGTCATTAGTTTCATTTGTTTCATTAGTTTCATTATTTCATTAGATTCATTAGTTTCATTAGGTTCAATAGTTTCATTTGTTTTATTTATTTTGCTTATTTTTTTAGTATTTATATGAAATTTTCACAGATGATGTATTTCTGTAGCCGCTATAACAACCAACAAATATTTATAGATAATAAACGTGTATTTAAAATTGTATACCCAACATTTTTGTTTAAGTAAATAGGTATATTCACGAATTACGTAACACCATATCTTATTTATTTTCTCATAGAAAGGGGATGAAAAGTAGAGTATATGACTCGAGAGCAAATTTATTTTTGCCTCGGGCGATATATACTTTGAATCCCTCGCTGCGCTCAGAATTCTACGTTACGCTCGGGATTCTATTCTAGAATTCTTCGCTTTGCTCGTGATTCAAAGTAACGCCCTCGCCGTAAAAATACTATTTTGCTCCCTTGTTATCTATCTACTAAATGCAGGTACCTCCTGGGTACCAACCCCGGAGGTACTTACATCTTTGGTTTGGATTGGTGCGATAGATATGCATCTCACCAATCATAATCTAGTTTTGTTTTATTTATTTATTTTCCGTATTTGGTACCTATGTATTTATTTCTTAATTTGTTACATCTTCGCAAATCACAGTTTTAGCGTTCTACAAACCTTAGTGGTTTTTAATGCTATGTATAATAAAATAATGTTATTTAAGTTTTTATTTTGATTATAAAAGAAAAAAAAACTGAATTATAACCATTTACCGGCAAATTTTAAAACCATAGTCTAGTATCTCTAGTAGACAAACATTGAATTACGCTTAGGCCAATGAATGGTAACAAGCCGCGGCCGAACCCTCCCAAGACACCCTCGCTCCACCACTCCTTTTACGGCGGGAATTCCGTAAACTTTGTTGTTATTTTAGACCCAGGCTACAGCGTACCAAATAGGGCATGAATCCCGGGATCCCGGGATATCGTAATCCCGGGATCTCGGACGCAAAAGTTCGATATTATAATCCCGGGATTGAGTGATCCGATATCGAGATTTGAGCAATTTACTATTTGGGTATAAATTAAGGTTTTTAGCTATATTTTTCCTCATGGAATAAATATTGCACGACTAATAAATATTGCACGAATTGATCACGGAATGATTGAATAGAACTATTAAAATTAAACCCAAATTAGTCTACCCCTGAGGAAGAGATCTGTAAAGATTTAGAAGCGTAGGGAATTGGTGAAATGTTTAAAACAATAAAAGTAACGTGATTCATTGCAATTTTTAAGACAATTATTTTTTATACAAGCTCGCATGCAATTTTTTTCTGCTAAAAACATTTTAGTGGTACGCCTAGAATTTGGCCCGAAAGTTTAGACACTTTCGGGTTTAGGCTATTTGTCCGCCATATTTTCAAAATGATGGGGTGGACGGCCCTCGGGGTAACTTATTTACGTAATGAAACCACTACAGTCTTAAATATTTTAGTTTTAACACATTTTTATTGTATTAAATTCGCTTTTTTTAACGATATCTAAAATCTCAGTATCAATCCCGGGATCCCGGGATTGAGCTCTTAATATCGATATCGTCCCGAGATTGAAAACCTTCCGATATTGCATGCCCTAGTACCAAATAGTTTCTCGGAACTAAATTAAATTTACATTATTCTATTGCAGTTTCTACTTCGAAAGTGAGAGGGGTCTGTTCCCGAACACGGAATATGTTTACGACCTAGAGCTTCCAGTGGAGTTTGTCCCTCAGAACGCAGACGGGGAAGTGGAAAGCTTCGAGCTACTCACTGCGGACGAATGTATCCAAAGGGCCCTCTCACCCCAGTTCAAAACCACCAGTGCTCCTGTACTTATCGACTTTTTAATACGCAAAGGGCACATTAACCCCGAAAATGGTAATTTCACTATTATCTTATTAGCTAGCTCGGCTAGATTATTTACATGTGTATCAGTTTACATTAGCATATGTGAATAATTTATCTTCAGTGTATAATACAGTAACCAATATCAGCTTTAATGATTAGAGGAATGTAGGTATATTTTACTATTACAGCTTATAATTAAAAAACTGGTCAAGTGTGAGTCGGACTCGCTCCGGAAAGGTTCCATTCCACTATCGCAATAAAATAACTTGTTGGATGGGAGCCCTACTTAAATATCTATTTTATTATGTTTTTAGTATCTGTTGTTAAAACGGCAACTGTAATATTATATTATTTGTGAAAATGTCAACTATTTAGCTACCATGGTTCTTGCAGAGTCTTAGTAATATGGTCTCGTTTTTACCCTTTGGGTGCGGAACCCTAAAAAAGCATGTAGTTAGGTACATAAAGTCTGTATTTCGAACAGGGGGGGCAGAAACCTTGGGGGCTGTAACAAGTTATTGAGGATTCGTTGTAAATGACCAGTCTCCGCCTTGAGCGCCTTGTTTATAATTAAACACCTAATTTACCTATTGAATACTAGCTAATCTAGCTTTAGTGAAATATCTAATTATGTAGCTATAATTGGACATGCAATGACAAACCATTCAGGTTTACGTGTCATTTGTTTTTATATTTGTAATTATCTCTAAATAGTCCACATCATACATTGCGATTAAAATTGAAACTCAAATAGGCTTTTACATGTTGGCTTCGTCCTTACGCACGCCTTTCAAAGGTCCAAGACTCCAAAGCCCAGTGATATGGTGACGTTGGAAACAATAACACAAAATAAACCAATCAGCGTTGTCCATTACAACAATATTAACCAATCAACAACCTCCGCCTTGAGCGTAAGATTACCGCTATTGGCTATCGTTGCAATTACCGGTCTATTGGTTATTGTGGCCACACGGTGTCCACGCACTCAAAGCCATGTTGGATACGAAAAGACATAATGTAATAAGCATGGTGATAAGATATTTTTTACAACTTAATTCTTATCTTGGATGTTAGGGGAAATATGATTTACAACCAGATAAATTTGGTATGTACAATATTGTACATTAGCCAGATTATGATTATCGCCTAGATAAATTTAGAATTTTGGTAGGAATGTTAATTTGATAGTTTTCGGAGTGTTCCCAGTCCCACTCAGCCCTCAGATGGGGGAAAATGAGAAAATTTGTCGCATTTTCCTCCAAATTCCAATATCCTTTAATTCATAAAGCGCCACAGAAGACATCAAACATACATATAGGTAGGAACATAGACTACTTTTTATCCTGAATGGCCGAATTCCCGAACAAAACTTTTATAAGACTAAAAAGACGAGCCCCATTATTGTTTCAATGGAGATTTGTTAGCAACAGAGTTAGTAATCAGGGGCCAGTACCCCTACCATGAGTTGGTACGGAAATACGTAACGTAACGTTAACAGTTTTACCTTGTGCACAGCGAGCACACTACGGCTGTTCCCTGCCGCAACGTAGCAACTCGTGGTATGGTAGGGGTTCAGGATTTCATATAGAGTTGACCACATATGGACTTGTCACAGGACGAGTGCCATGCACGCCATATAGATTCAGCAAAGTCAAATCTCCGGCATAATGTCAATGACAGACCGCCAGATAAAGGAATATAAAAAAAAATCTATATAATACAGTACTCGTGCGAAAGGTTGCCTGGATGAAATCGCTTTTAGCGATAAGGTCGCCCGTTTGTACAACGATTTCACTTTAAGCTTTCCGTGTATTTGTCATACTTTTGATGTGCCTATGCTAAGTTGTATTTGTTTGTTGTGCAAATAAAGTATTAATCGATCTATCTCGTGACCTTCCAGAGCCGAACTACCGACACCTAGTGGAGCTACTGCACGTGCCGCTGCAGGCGGTCTACAGCTGGCCCTTCACCGCCGCCGCGACCGCCAACGGGGACGAACCCAACATACGGGACGTTAACTAGCGCACACCCACACCCACTCTACTCTCTACTATCTAGTATTACATGTGTACTTTATTTATAGCACGCGCTTTATAAGTTCAGAGGCCTTTGGAGGGGAATACTACCAACGAAATACTAAAAAAAACATAATTTACAACATATGGTAGTTCATATTAGAATTACTAATTTATTTTCCAACATGTGGTAGTTCATATTGGAAATACTTATTTAATTTACAACATGTGGCTGTTCATATTAGATCTACGGGTCTAAATCATGTTTGTAGATGTTAATTAGATTCAATTTGTTTTTATCTGGGTCTATTTCTATGGCCTCTTAACCGGTCCGAAGTTGCAGCAAAAGACATCGCGATTACGTATTGTCTAACCTCAATTCATTATGCTATAAAACGGCAAAACTAAATAATTATAATTTCAATTTGAACGGCTCTTTATGTCCATACGAGTTATTACGTAAATACGTGTAACGTTAACAGTTTGACCTTGTGCATAGAGCGTCCGCCCCGCCTTTTCCCTGCCGCACCGGTCGCTAATTGTAAACCCCGCTAGCTGATTTTTTGCGTTGCGGACACAAGCCCAAACTGTTAACGTTACATTATACAAACGTATTTAAGTATCAACCGCCGCACGGCTCGTTTTGCTGTTTCTGTTATAAAGGAGATACTTCAAGGGTTCGAAAATTGTCTGTATGTATCTGCGTAGAAAATAGTCGCTGTAACTTCTTACCGTCCAACTTATAAAGCGTGTAACTATAAATATTACTTCCATTAAGTTTTCCTAATTCAACTTAAAGCAATGGTTTGATTAAACGCCTTAATTTCTGTAGCATAGTTGACGTGATGTGTTATTTAGGTTTCGTGTTTGATGATATTCCTGCTCGGCTTTCGCGGCTACTAGTTTCATTACGCCTCGATACGTGACACCACGATCTATTAACTTATAATTGTCCTTATCTTAACGACGGTCCCGGTTGCATCCTTTTCGGGTGTCTAGGGTCCGCTAAAACCCAAAATTATTTGGGGTCGGCACAGTAGGTAAGTCATCATTGACCACACCTACTGCAAATAGATTTGGCAATATTTTTACCTGCCTCACACCAACCCTCCTTAGGAACAAGCAGTTTACCCGCCACCACGTTGCGATAACTTCAGGTTCGCTAGTCTCGCCCAGATCCCTTAGTCGCCTTTTACGACACCCACGGGAAGAGATGGGGCAGCCCTACTCTATGCGGGGGCTACACAGAGGATCTATCAACTTATAAATACAGTTTCAAATATTGTTTTTGAAAAAAATACTTTAAAAATTCGTTCTCGGTGGGATTCGAACCTGCGACTACTGGTAATCCGAACAATATTTCCTAAGTGTGGGTTAACTCATTCAGAAAAAAAGGTTTACGGTTTCAATGTACACTTTTTAATTTGACAATGTTAAAAAATATATTGTAAAACTTTGGACATAAATCTTGGCGCCACCTATCGTGGAATTCGGAACTATTTAAAAAAAAATGATAAAATAAAAGAAGCTTCTTTATTAAAGCGAGTGATCTCGCGTTACCGAAATCTATTAAATGAATTAATTAATTAATACGCTTCATGATATTATATTTATGATTGTAAACATTAATTGATTAGCTTAGTAATTTAATTATAATGAACTTTTTTTCACACGACTACTTCCATTATATCTCGATAGAAGATGCGCGATCTAGCAATATTTAAAAAAAAAACTATTATGTTACGTCAACACTTACGATATAAATTTGTTTCAAGATTTTCTCAATATCAATAACGTAATATTGACATTGCTGCAATGTCAAAAATCTCGTAATAACTGATTGATTGGAGATTTTAAAACCCCTAAGACCAGCGTATCTATCGAGCGATGAGGAACTAGTTTCAAAAAATATAAAGTGATGGAATGGAAGAAGCTCATTAAATTATCTAGCTGTATGTTTTTAAGTATTGAAGAAAAAAAATAAAACAAGAAGCGGGTTTTGTTTTCGTAATTATGATTCTTAGTTAATTGAGCGAATGTCAAACAATTCTTATTGGTATGCAAAATGAGTATGTGGGGCTAAATGGAAGCAGGCAATGTCATGGAACTATTACTTAGATACAGACTATGTAATATGCAATCTAACATACAACTATGTAAAGGAAATATTGCCATCTTATGATGCCTCCTCATTTTTCCGTACAAACTTAATACCGAAATCATTTTCACTAGTTTAAAGGACGTAATTTTATTATTCAAGAATCAGTGCGCAGTTGTATTGCATAATACTTTAATCTGTACCTACGTTAGTCTCATATTATGCTGTTCCAATGAACATAATTGGCCTAAGTATTATAAATTATATAAATAATGTACCATCTAGCCCCAAAATAAGCAACTCTGCTTCTAATACCGGTGCCAGACACCGGATAGAGTTCTATTAATAATAAATAACAAGTATACTATGAAATTTTACCTTACAATTCGAAATCTTCCTTCAGTGTTGTTATTTACCGTGTTTTATTTAGATATTTTGACCAAATCCTCATGTTCTTAAAATAGTAGTGTTTGTATGTGAAAATGTCATAGTTTAGCTAGATATGGTTAATTTCTGTGATACTTTACCATTTCGGTATAAGGCATTATATTTAATCGGTTTTATTTTTCAAACGTATTATTTTTTTTGTTTTACTATGTGCGCCTACTTACAAAGATTAGGGGTCTTCGTCTTTACATACTTCCAACTAGTTATCAATGCAAATAACTGTGCAGTCTCTACTACATAAATACGTAACGGAAAATAGAGACTAGAAACAGCTTTCTCGTATGGAGTGAAATATCACAATGTCAACTCAAGATACGATACCAAAGTGCCGAAGAAATCCAGTCAGTACCTCTGAGTTATTACGTAAATATGGGCGCTGTTGTAACGTTAACAGTTTCACCTTGTGCACAGCGCGCCCGCTCTACCTGTTCCCTGACGCACCGGTCACGACGTGACGGCCGCGAGCTGATGTTTTGCTTTGTGGACATGCCCAAACTGTTAACGTTACAGTGTACATATCTACGTATCAACTCATGGTAAGGGTACAGATTGCGTTTCCAGTATAGGTGCCGGTATTAGGACGGAGACCTCTATGGCGATAAGTACCTTTTCCAACACAATATGCCTAAAACAATATTATAGTTTTAGGTGCTACATGATAAATATAGATAAGGTATATGCTTACATCAATTGAAATTGTGTCTAGTCACATGTGAACAGTGAATTAAATAACATCTTAAAATAAATTTATCGTTATTGTAGCAATGTAACGAATTACTTATGTATGTATTCTATTCTTGTACTTAATGCAGTGAAATATTAAATATAGGTTGGGTTAATTTGGTAATTAAGAAGTTGAATCTAGGTGTTGACGACCATATGACATTAGACGAAAAAAAGATGCAGGATGCTCCTACGAACGCGTACTGGGGCCTACTAGATTTCTTTGCAACGAAAATTTTGATTTACTAAACAAAGTTTTCATAGTCTTTCGCGATATGAAAACGATCATTGTATGTTCTTTCAAACGTTCGAAATTTTTGTTTCGTAGAAAGAGAGTTGGGAATCCATATTTTTTCATCTAATGTCGTATGAACAGTGATCAAACTGATCAGGATCACCTATACTGATTACAAAACAAACAGTTACAAATATAACTATGAATCGAACAAGAGGCCTTGTGTATCGGTCGTATTTACGTAGTTTCGAGTCTAGACTAGACTGGATTGTTGGTGGCTTTTGGAAACGTTTTTTCCAGTAGGTTCCTTGAATTTTGAAGAGTAGAAATTTAAAGTAGTCGGATTGCTCTAGGTAAATAAATAGCGATGTTATTAAAGTGTAGTTAAATAACTGTCTGTGCAGTTTTATACATTTTTATGGAACCATTATTGGCGAAATTTTATAACCATATTATGTAATGCATACATACATACTTAATTATGAATGTAATCGTTTATTTTTGCGATAGTAATAATAATGATAGTTTTCCTAAAAATAAATAAATTAAACATTAAGAAATTGTGTTCTTTATTTTCCTTGTCCGTATTTAACTGCTTATTTATTTTATAGGATTTAAAAGTTGATGTGGCATTGGGTCTATGTTAGTGAACGTATTGTATTATGCAATAATACTAGCTCAAGTACCAGGCTACAAGAAAATAATCGAATGTAATAATGTAGACCACACAAGCAATATTTAAATAAGGTCAGGTGGGGTAAATAAAACATCCTGAATAATTATACTATTTGCGATATACCCTATTGTACCGTGAAGGATTGATTTAGGGAGGGAGTGTACTTTGCCACAATTGCTGCTGCAATCAAAGTTGCAATACTATTTTAGACGCCTTTACATTAACTTGCCAGTAAAGCATATCTCACTTACTTACCCCACCTGACTTTATTTTTATTGTATTATCATTTTTTTAGTTCCTTTATTGACGGTAAAACTAGGTATTAAATATAATAGATAATAAAATGTTGTGTGCACTATTAACATCACTCTTACGGTGAAAGAAGACATCGCGAGGAAACCTGCGTCTTAAAATCACGTCATGTCCAAATACGGTAAACGCCCAGAGAAATCTTTAACCTTTTTTAAGTAAAAAACACTGAACTGTTTTTAAAGAAGTTTATTTCAAATAATGCACTGATAAACCAAATACATAGGTAATAATTCATTACATGTACTTATTCAATAACACAATATTAGTAAACAAACAACAAAGTTATAATAACAGTCGATTGTGATATGAAAATAATATCGCAAACGAAATACATAAAGCGTTATTTATGCAGAGTAAATACATATAAGTAAGTATAAAATTATACTTATGAAATTAAACTCATTTTTCGGTTTTAATTGCGTTGCTTTTATTATATTAAGCACTAGTCGTGTTCCGCGGTTTCACCCGCGTAAGTCTCGATCCTGCAGGTATTTAGACAATCGCTTTCCAATCTGATGCCTACAAATAAAGAACAGACTCCAAATTTCAGCATTAACGGTTTAGGCTTTTCGTTGATAGTCAGTCATGCATGACAAATCATTTTATAGGTAGATTTTTGAACGCCCGACGTTTCGAGGTCTTACCAGACCTCCTGTTCACGGGAACCAGTAACCGGTTTAGTTCGCGTTATTTAAAAAGAACGCTGACTTCAAAGGCGCGCCT
This sequence comes from Idaea biselata, assembly GCA_958496205.1. NCBI lineage: Eukaryota > Metazoa > Arthropoda > Insecta > Lepidoptera > Geometridae > Idaea > Idaea biselata. The sequence goes on along the minus strand of OY292399.1, from coordinate 24,463,939 downwards.
TGAAAATCAGCGTTATTTTTACATACGAGAACTATAAAGAGTTTAATTTCATATGAGTATCGCGAAAACCGAAGAAAAAAATATACTTATGAGTGAAACAAGTCGTAATTTCTTCAAATAAGTAAGTAAAATACATACAATAAACCACTCGTAAGCCAGTCAAAAATATAGTATCCCTAGATTACGTAGTAGGACTAGGCTTTTGAAGCCAGCCTTACATTTTGCTTTGCGGACCTACATATCACGGTGTACAACGGACATTGTTTTTTGCTTAGATGAAAACAAATTAGTATATTCTAACATTGCGTATTCGAAAAAGGAGCTACGTGTTTATTTGTTTTTATCTAAGGTATTTTGTTTGTGTACAAAGCAACCGGTTACGACTGGTAAACCTCTGTTCCTATTCGTTACTCATGTGGTACAGTTCGGTCCTGTTACCAGTCACAGTACTATAGTGGTAGGGACAAGCAAACCCAGTTCTCTAATACCTACGCATATATATGTTATAGCGTCTCCAGCTTTGAGCAGCGAGGGTATAAAGCCGCTGGGCCGCTGGGGACGCTATAACATATATGCGTAGGTATTAGAGAACTGAGGGGGTATTAAGAGAGCATCGGTCCGATACCGAAGATCGGCAACGTATCTCTATCTCGCTCAGCCTGACTGAATATGACAGGGACAGTCATTACCATCATCGGTTTCGGTCCGAGGGCTGTGAATACCCCCCCTGGGTTTGCTCGAGTGGTAGGGGCACTAAGCATGCAGTCACAGTGGTATAGTGGTGGTTCTAGTAGTCGTCGCCGCGAGACACGACCTCCTTGCACGTGGGCCGCAGCAGGATGGTGTGCTCGAACTGCGCCGTGTAGCAGCCGCGCACGTCGCACAGCGGCGGGTAGGCGTCCACCACGCCCTTGTCGCACAGGTCCTTGAGCGCCATGGCGTAGCGCGCCGCGCCCGCGCGCTCCAGCCAGCGCTTGCAGAACGCCAGCGTGCCGAACTTCTTGTTGATCGTGTTCAACAGCTGCTTTGAGGAGTTCAGTCTGTAATTTACCATATCAAAATTCTAAAAATGCCATTCGATGGAGCTGAAAATTCTGAATTCAATGGTATGTATAACTGTATAACTCATTTTGGCCAAAATGTTCCTTACGTTAATTCATATTTCCAGTATCGATATTATTATTTTTAACCCCCGACGGAAAAAGAGGGGTGTTATAAGTTTGACGTGTCTGTCTGTCTCTCTGCGCGTGTGTGTGTGTGTGTGTGTGTGTGTGTATCTGGCTGTGGCATCGTAGCTCACGATCGGATGGACCGATTTCAATGTAGTTTTTTTGGATGATAGGTAACTTTTGCGCGAGTGTTCTTAGCTATGTTTGATCAAAATCGGCTCAGCCGTTCATAATATATGTGGGTTGAAGCTCGGAAATAAAAACCGAATGTTTTCAAATATGCCCGAGTGGGGTATCAAATGAAAGGGCGTAACTTTTGTGACAACAATATGCATATTTAATCAAAATCGGCTTAGCCGTTCAAAGTATATGTGGGGTCAAACTCGAAAATAATAAGATTGTCAGAAGGAGACCAAGGGAACACAGTATCGGAACAAGATAGTCATATCGTGTTTCACTAAATGAAATAATCTTGATGAGCAGATATTCTAGATACTGCAGAATCAGCTGATATTTTGCAATGGTTTCTATTACAATAATTAAAAGATTATAAGTAGGTATACTAGCTCTTACAAAAAGTGTGCAATAAAAAAAAAAAATTAAAAATTAAAAAAACCAACAAACAAACATTCATTGTCAGCATAGATACTTGTCGAACTCACAACCTTCTACACTATTCGCTGAATTCTATTTAAAAGAAAATTAGTATTAGCATACCTGGAGCCCTGAAAAACATAATATAAGCTACTTTTATCTTAAAATTCCAATGAAATCGGCAATAAGGCTAGTATAATCGGGAGAGCAGTTAGTTAACTTGACCAGTGTAGTTACCTCAGTGCAACAAACTGCTTGGTCGAAAGTCTTGTTGGAACTTGTTATGCCACTGTTACTCACCATTTACCATCGTAGTGAGTTTAGAATCACGTGACCTTTACCATTTACCATCATAGCAAAGGTCACGTGATAACGATGTTGAAGCCCGCGGGTGTCTACATGCAATCACGTGACTTCTTAACGCGCCTAGGCCTATGCACCTAGTTAACATGTCCAGAGACCACTAGTGACTAGTTACCTCAGTGGCACGAACTGCTGGTCGAAGTTCATTATGTAATGCGAGCAGTCCATCCGCGAAAATCTATATTGGAACATGTCATGTCACGTTACTCACCATTTACCATCATAGCAAAGGTCACGTGATAACGATGTTGAAGCCCGCGGGTGTCTACACGGCAATCACGTGACTTCTTAACGCGCCTAGGCCTATGCACCTAGTTAACATGTCCAGAGACCACTAGTGACTAGTTACCTCAGTGGCACGAACTGCTGGTCGAAGTTCATTATGTAATGCGAGCAGTCCATCCGCGAAAATCTATATTGGAACATGTCATGTCACGTTACTCACCATTTACCATCATAGCAAAGGTCACGTGATAACGATGTTGAAGCCCGCGGGTGTCTACACGGCAATCACGTGACTTCTTAACGCGCCTAGGCCTATGCACCTAGTTAACATGTTCGGAGACTACTGGTGACAAGTTACCTCAGTGGCACAAACTGCTGGTCAAAGTTCTTCATGTAGTGCGAGCAGTCCATGTCGTCATGCACCTGGCCGCGGCCCGTGGAGCCGAACGTCTCGATGGCGTAGAACTCGTTCTCCTCCATGCGCGTCGTCTCGCCGCCCTTCACTATAGGCACAGTCTTGCCGGCGTGGATACCTGGACACATGGAAATATTTTAAAAAATAGCTTTAACAGACAGCGGTTACTAGATTAACTCCCGAAATGCATGCTATTCTACTGGGTATAAAACTAAAAGACAGGATCAGAAATTATGACATTCAGAGAGATTCAAAGACACATTGATCAGCGCTGAAAGAATCGAACCGGCGAACACGGCGAAAATTGGACAAGGGAGTGATCTTAGATTACCTAGCTAGATAGTGAATATTCGTATTCGTGACGTTCGAATTTTGATCCATCTTTTTATTTCCCGAACTGTTTGACATTGGAACTGGTAAAGCTCGTCCGTCAGTGATGAGTTTGAAATGGATCACTATTAAGAGACATTTTTACTTCTAGTATCTAATAGACACCAGTCCAGTTCAATGGAAGTGAACTTATAAGGGTTCTCTTTTGCCTTTTGAGGAATGGAACCCTAAAAGTGGAAGATACTTACGATAAGGTCCAATAGAGTGTCCGTTCAGATTGCGAATAGGCTTCACTACATATGTTTGCCCGTCTAACTCCACTTCATGTGACTCCATCACCTGGAGAAATGAATATAAAAATACACAACTTATACAAAAAGAACCTCATGCTTACAATCTTTGTTTAATACAAAGTCGCTTTTCAATAAAAAGTTTTCATATTACTCGATCTTTTAATCTGCTAATTCTTTCTAAATTACTAACGGATTTTGATGCGGCTTTCATAGTCATTTAAAAAGAAAGAATTCCAAGGGTTTATGGTCTATGCGCTGTGTAAAGCAGTTTCACCTGCGTAAGTCCCGTACCCGTGGGAATTCTATAATCTATCTATCTAAATATAAAGTCTCCAAATATCAGCTTTAAGCGGTTTAGGCTGTACATTGCTCCATCAGTCAGTCAGTCAGACAGACAAAACAAAGCATTTTAAAAATATTATCGGGATCAAAAGCCGATTGTCGTTTTCCAAGGTCCCATATCTATCTATATACCAAAACTCAACAAGGCGTGAAAACGTCACAGACAGCGACAGACAGAGTTATTATGAAAGCTACCTCCTGCACCGCAGCGCCCACATCGCAGAGCCGCACGTCGACGCCGCTGGCCTTGATGCCGGCCTCCGTGGCCTCCTGCACGCCGCGCACCAGCGGGTCGTAGCGCGGGTTGAAGTGCAGCGTGAACGCGCAGTCGATGATGCGCCCGTTGATGTGCGTGCCGAAGTCGATCTTCACCACGTCGTCGTACTCGAGCACTGTCGTGTCGCCTGGGGGGAACCAACACCCGTTTGATGACTATTTCATTTTGACAAGACTGTCAAGACCGAGTCGAGACGCGACCGAGACTGTCAAGATAAGACCCTCTCCCGATCTGTAGTGGGCGATCTAGATCGGGTCCAGATTGGTCATTTTGCAGGACGAACATGGCAGAGTCGAGTTTTAGGGTACACACTACAGTGACACACGGAGAAATAATTGTGGATGGACTGAGTAGACAATAGATCACTTCATAGTCTGCTCTACATGCCTTGCTAGCTCTGCTCTAGAGGAAGATCTGTATAGAGTGACAGATAATTTTGTATTCGCCTAGTGCTGCGCAAATAAATCTATAAGTCCAAAATTTTAGAACAAAAAAAAGTATGCGGCCCACAGACGCAATAATAAATTTGTGCAAAAAAGAGGGTTCTAATGATGTCACAGCTGCAATTTTTGTAGATATAATTTCTAGTGTATAACCAACGCCAGATATTTCGAGTCCAGCTCCTCGCATACCTCTATCGTCGTCATGCCGGGCTCGATCCAGTCGGATGTGTTTGTATACAACGCGCGTGTGTGTTACTATACCAGTGTTGGGTGTGTAATGAGCGGCGCAGTGGTTGCGGCTGCAGCCGGTCGGGAACGCGAGTCCCGCCTTCAGCCCGTCCTCGCCGATGAGACGTCGCGCCGTCGACTCCAGCTCCTCGCATATCTCTATCATCGTCATGCCGGGCTTGATCCAGTCGCGGATGTGTTTGCGAGTCTGCAATCAAAGTCAAAAATAAGCTATAATTGATTCTAAATTATGTATCTAAACACAGTATCTCGGTTTTATAAAAAGCTTACTCAAGTCAAACAACCCTAGCATGTCTGTGTAGGAGCCATAATGTTTAAAGTTAAAGTTTCTACTGTGTGTTTACGCAACTAGCCCTATAACTGGACTTTTTTGCATGACTAAGCCATGGGTTTCCTTCATCATAAGAGCGATGTTAATAGCGCACATAAATTTTTCTTAAAGAAAAAGACATTGGTCTCAGCGAGGATTCGAAACCACAACCTTTGTAATGAAGATTGCTATATCTTCCACCACTGAGTATGTGACCAATACAATACTACTGTTACACAGTCAAAGATGAAATGATAGTGTGAATAAAAATTGTGTTTATGTTTTATTTGTGTTTATGGAGGCGAAATTGTGGCGCTCCCTGTCATACCTGTCTGTGAGCTTCCGCAGCATGCCTGATTTCCTGGTAAATGTCCTGATGCATTCTGTCCAACGCTCGCTTCTCCTCACTTGAAAAACGTTCCTTAGCAGTCCTTTCATCAATGCCCTCAGCAGGTCCATGGTCTTGTATCTGACCCTCAGGGAAATTCCCTATAAGAAAACATTTATTTTGTATCTTGCAAAATATTATCAGATAGTTAAACATGCGTTACCAGGAACCATGCTACAATAATTGTATGTACCTAATCAAAATTGTTTTGAATCCATTGATTTTCTTTTAAATAGATAGGTGTGTATTTTACCACTAGCTAACCAGATGGTGTTGATGTAGTTTAAGATGAAGCATGGTAATCTAGAAGATAGCAGTTTAGAAGTTTCTGTCAGTCTTTCTTTGTAACCCTATGTATCAGAATCAAGATAAGTCCACTCAGTGCTACCACCTCGGATGGGGGGTAGTGACAAACCACAGCCATAGCCCGATTACATATTATTTATTTAGTTATAGTGTCATTGAATAAATTCAGTGAACATCACACAGTGCCATCTATCCCCATGGTAAGCTACCAAGCTTGTGTTACGGTGAATAGACAACAATATACTACTTTTGGGTTTCTAAACCAAATTTAATAAAAAAAACAATTATCAATCACAAAGTTTAAGTTATTTACCAAAAATTTAATTAAAAGGAAACAATGAAATCTAAAGACACCTTACTCTAATTGATTTAACAAAACTAGGTACTTCCTAATCAAATCTAATTCGACAAACACAAATTAAACAATAAAACTATCGACTACCAATACAAAACTAAACTACGTCCGCGCGTCCGTACGGCACGACGACCAAGAAGAGAAAAGCCCCGCGCTCGGCTTGCTGCTCGCTTATATAGCCGGTGGTATTGAATCCCCTCTGTCTCCTCTATTAATTTCCAACACGGCCTCTCCTGACACACTGACGTCCTCGTCAGGTACCTCAGATAAAAGTCAAGTGATGGCATAGACCGTGGCTCTGCAGCATCAGGTCTAGTAGACGGCCTCGCTTCGTGTGAACTCGATTGGTCCATGGGTCGTGTATCTGAACTGTCAACATTGCCTTCATTATTTAAATCTGAAAATTTATGGCAACGTTAATCAATAGTTCAAATGTTAAAATCTCCTCGTATCAAAGTATCAAGGAGAATCATTAAAAAAGTAAGAAATAGAAAAACAGAAAACAATATGGTCGACCATCATGCATAAAAATAAACAACACTGAGTTCTTACACGGTAGAGGCGCCAAGTAAAATACTTGCATTAGTTTGCTTACCACTCAGTGACCCAACAGTTAAAACGAACCGTCAAAGGATTTTAGACAGAGGCGCCAAGTAAAACACTTGCATTAGTTTGCATGTCTTAAAAGAGGCATAGGCTCAAAATGTTTGCGTACCTCACGAGGCATAGGCTCAAAATGTTTGCGTACCTCACGAGGCATAGGCTCAAAATGTTTGCGTACCTCACGAGGCATAGGCTCAAAAAGTTTGCATACCTCACTACCGGCATAGGCTCAGAAAAGTTTGCATACCACGTAGTTTTACACTAGATTTAAAACGAATGAAAACAATTGTCCGATACTGACCGCTAGGCCATTTACGGTCAAGCATCAAACAATCAATCTCCATCAATCATAAGGCCAGCTCATCAGCAAGTACTCCTTGCTACATATCATTTTCATTGATAAGAGGCGCCAAAAAGTTTGCTTTATCAAGAAAATGACCGGCTCGTCTTCAAAGAAGGCGGCACAAGTATCAGGGGTCCACACGCCTCTCCAGGGCACCAGGAATTGAGCTGCTGCACACGCCCATAAGACCCAGCAACTAACTTCAAATCATATCTGTCATTGCTAAGTACGCCCTTACGACACGGTATGATCCCCGCATGCCAGGATCTAACTTTCCTTGCGACTGTGAATACATTGTAACGAAAACCGTGTGACCCGACTGGAATACACGAGGAGCTTACTTTTTAGTGTCAACATCCTGCCTTTGCGTTGAATCCTTGCCAACCGTTCGGCTATCCTTTGCCTGAGCATTTCTAATCTAGATTCACGATTGGACGTTGTTGTGATACCAATGTCTTGAATCAATACCCGAATAGCAGGTGTATCACTCTCAAGACCAATCAATAAGTTTAACGCTGATGCTCGAGTGGTTTTCGGCTTAGTTAAGTTCCGAATAAGTTGCAGCTGCCACAGATCGTCTGCCCATTCACTTTCGTGTTGTCTAGCTGCAACGCGAAACATATTGAGGACGGTGCGGACATAACGTTCAACTTGGTCGATATGAAATGATCCATCTCCGGGGTGATATGGTGAAGTTCAACACCTAGTACTTACATCCACGACGTAAAGTTTACAGACTCAAACATAAGTCCCTTACAAGATACGACAAACTTATCAAAGACATTACGTAGGTACTTAAATACACGTTTTAACTCCTCTACGTCTTGTCTTTCTATCGGTGTAAGAAACAAAATTTGGTAAGTGCATCGACAACAAGCAGTATCTGAAGCCTTTCGATATGGGAAAAGGTCCCAAAACATAATTGTACATGTACGAACGGTAGATCTGGTTTATCCCATGTAGTTATGGGTTCTAAAGGTCTTCACTACACCCTCTTGTGGGCGATGCATGTAAAACAATGGGTTACATATTTTGTTACAAACGATCTTAATTCAAGAAACCAGAAATGTCGTAACACGACATCGATCACCTTATCAGCACTTATATCTATGCTCATCGTCGTTGAATATGCGGAGTAGGTTCAAACGATGATCCTTGGGCATAAAACACAAAATCCTAGGTTCTTCACCTACAGGCGTGTAACGATAGTACAGCACATTATTGCGCAGCACATATCGGGTTAAATCTAATTCACCTAGTTCTAGCGATTGGATCATCGTTCGAGCCCCCTCATCTCCCTTTTGAGCAATTTGAGCCCAATTTCTTGGTCGATCTATATTGCTGACTGAAGTACAGGGATTACGACTTAAATAGTCCGCATGTGGCAACATGACTCCATTTCTATAAATAATAACAAAAACATAATGAAGGAAAACCCATCATCTTGCCACAAGCAGTAACAAATCCTTTTTGTTTTGAGTTGCCTTAAGGGGATTACAATCTGTTGCCACAGTAAACTATTCACTAATAAATAATGTCTAAAATGTTTTAGAGACTTTACCACGGCGAGCGTCTCTAGTTCATAAGAATGGTATGTTCGGCACCTTTCGTCACCCGACTATAATAAGCTACTACCCGTTGTTTACCATCCTTATGAACCTGTTGCAAAATCGCGTCGTACCAGAAATCACAAAATCGGAACAGTCCTTTATTTATTTGTCTATTTGTTGTAATTTTACAAGGTCGTTCTTTGTTAATGACATTTTAACATCACATAAACTTTAAGGGGTGAAACATGGAAAGTAATTAACCACGGCCGAAGAAATTAGAAAAACCCTATAGCTCCGCTATCTATCGAGAATTCTATCGGTATACCTTCAATCACACTTACTACAGACTTAATTGGAGTTTTGCTCGCATGCCCGGCGTTTAGCAAAACAATAATCAACCGAATGCCCAATCTTTTTGCAATAAGTACATGTAGGTTTATTATTTGTTTTTTGTTCTCTATTATCCGTTTTATTGGCATCGTTTTGATTTCTTTCATTAATATTATGTTTGATAGACTCTAATCTACTTTTACAGTTACTTGACTGATGTCCAGGCCGCTTACATTTGTAGCAAACAATCGGATTAGTTCGGAATAGACGTGTGTTCGCATTATCTGCCGATTTATTATTACCTTCATGTTGTTTTACCGAACGATTACCTAAACGATTTTCTATCGAACTATTCTTAGGTTTAACAAACGTAGAAAGGTAATTTACTAGATTCTTAGGACATAAATTGGCATTAGTAGCCGTTGCTTTAACATGGGGATCGATAATACCTCGCAATATGATACAAGTTATGAGTTCATCACTAATTCCCTTTACTATTCGCAAACGTAATAGCGATTTACGTGCGTAGTCGGCATAAGTAAGAAAAGCATCTGAATTAGTTGACATCACTTCGAACAAGACTTTAGCCATATCAATTTTGTTAACACAGAGAGATCTAAAATCCGATTTGAAATTACTCCAAGAGCGGTCACTGCTGACCCATTCGTCCAACCAGTTTTTGGCTTCTCCTTTTAAACAAGACCCTATTCGCGACAGACATTCTCGCTCGTCCCATCGATTAGCCGACATGGCCCTATCTACCTCATCAAACCAAGCATCAACATCGTGAATATTAGGATCGAAGTTGGACACGTAATACTTCTGACTGTTTACAGTTCGTAAGGAGTGAATCGCCTCAACGATCTGCTCTGTACCGTTCGTAACATCAAGACTTGTCGAAGTTTGACCCTGTGTGCGTGATTCCAATGCTTGAAGACGTGATTCAAACGCGGGCCATGACTCATGACCATTATATTCACGTTCGTGATGACGGGAACTCGAACGCTGACGACTACTCCGCCTGCGGTTATTACGACTGGTATGATTACGACTGCGACTACGATCACGCATAGACCTACGGCGAGAGCTACGATTACGATCACGGATGCAACAACGGTGTCGGCTATGACTACGACTACGTTGACGGCTGCGACTACGACTACGTTGACTACGACTACGGTGACGGCTGCGACTACGACCGTGACTACGATTATGATGACGGCGTCGAGACACACTACGCGACCGAGAATCATGAGAATGTTTTCTGTCTCGCCTATGACAATGACTACCTCGTCCTGTCGGAGGAGTAGGCGTTTGGCGCGGCGAACTAGATAAGCGCCTGTCACATAAACGGCCACCATCACGTTGTTGATTAATTTGACTGAGATTATCAATCGGTTGAGATGACGACTCGGCCATCTTAATCGAAATAGGATTAAAAAAAAAACTACACTCAACAATATCGAGAAAAACAACAACACAAAGATTAAAAACTCGCCAAACACCAAAGTACCTACTCAACAAAAATAATCAATCACAATACAAGCCACAATCGAAGTATCTAATTAGGGGAAAATAACGAACTGGTTTTTAAAACTATTGCGGGTACTATCGTTCGCATAACAAAATCAAGATAACGGTGTGGGAAGTTAAGTTACTAATCCCACTTCTGATTTTGGGTTTCTAAACCAAATTTAATAAAAAAAACAATTATCAATCACAAAGTTTAAGTTATTTACCAAAAATTTAATTAAAAGGAAACAATGAAATCTAAAGACACCTTACTCTAATTGATTTAACAAAACTAGGTACTTCCTAATCAAATCTAATTCGACAAACACAAATTAAACAATAAAACTATCGACTACCAATACAAAACTAAACTACGTCCGCGCGTCCGTACGGCACGACGACCAAGAAGAGAAAAGCCCCGCGCTCGGCTTGCTGCTCGCTTATATAGCCGGTGGTATTGAATCCCCTCTGTCTCCTCTATTAATTTCCAACACTACTTATATTTATTTTCCTTTTGTAAATACATACATATTGGGGATAGAGAGACAACCATCCCAGAAACAAATATTTAATTTTAAGCACAAATACTTATTCCCGGTAGGAATCGAATCCGCAACCTATTTAAGCTATTTTGAATGGCTGTTGTACATTCGCTTGCTTCAAAAAAATAATAATTATTATTGATACAAGAAATATTTACCATCTGGATACAATTCAGCAATTGGTATGGTTGGTGGGTTGGTTTGTTCCTTGACAGCCCCACTTTTTCCACCTTTACTCTTGTTTTTCTTCTTTTTTTTCTTTTTCTCTTCACCTTCGCCAGGCTCATCGAGGTTCACAGTCTCTAGCTTTTCAGTAGCATTAACAACCTCAGTCTCTTTTGCATTTTCACCTTCTACAAATTAAAAAAGGATATTTACCATTAATACTAGCAAAGTATTGTGAGGTTAATGTTTGCTGATTGAAAATTTTAAGTCAGAATTTCAACATGTATTTGGTAAGTGGTCATTAACTTGGCAATAAGAAACCTCTGATTAAAATTATTGATTTTTAGACTGGTTTATTAAACAGACAGCGAAAATTGTGCTTGTCTGGGTTCCAACCCACTTGAGCCCACATCAGCAGGCATGGGGCCTTTTTTCTATAAAGAGGCCCCATCCTCCCACCCTCAGATATTTTTTTGTAAAGAAATACAACAACTACAAAAATGACTAGCTGGGCTGGTGCTGGGTCATTGTGGTATTTGCCAGGGCCTATAAAGCAAGGCAGTGGGAGAGTGGCCTGCTGGTGCATTTCACACATTTAAAAATAAGGTTAAGTATAAAGTCTGTTCAGACGTTTTTGCGTGACAAATATTTATTCAATATTAGTGGGTTATAAGATTTAAACGAGGTACAGTTTTCAGATACATTAAATTCTGTGAAAGAACATAAGACCATGGAATGTAGCCGGTAGAGAAATTTAGGTTTCTTGAGACAAATAGGTAATATCTAAATCAATCATCTACTAAAGCTCTAAAAATACCTGTCAGATACCGCAATCAAAGTTAGAACATCTTATTTTAGGTGTCGATGGGAAAACCAGTTGGTAACAGCTATGAGTACTCTCAACCTACACAAAGGTTGTTTGGTTATGTTAATTACTTATGAATCTAATATGAATTGACTATAATGTGTAAAAAACCATAACACTAAACATATCGAAGTATTTTAGAAATAATTTACCACCAGCCTTCTTCTTCTTCTTCTTTTTTTTCTTCTTTTTAGCGGGATCATTGGTTTCGACCTCAGCCTCCTCTATTCCCTCCAACTCTTCCTCCTCACCATTTTCAATCACGTCTTTTATAACATCCTCAGAGGTCTGTTGTACTGCAGCCATGATAAAAATCCTAATCACTAGTCAGCTTTAGAAATACTTAATTTTTTAGAAATTTTTAACTTCCATGCATGCGCCTTGTTCGAAAACAGATGTACAGATTTTCATGAGTCCAATTGCATTACTTCTAGATTGATTGACAGCAGGATAGAAATATACATTTATGAGAAAGTGTAAACGAGACAAACGATATGTCATGCTTTTAATCAACTGAATGAAATAAACCGAAAGACTCACAGTATTTTTTTTTAATTCTGTGGCTGACCGGTTACACGATCAATTTTCAAACTTACGCTCGGAGTTTGTTTGGGCGGGAACGCGGAACGGAGACAACTTGTCGTGCCACAATTTTGTTTTCGTGAAACTATGTTGTAAACCGGGTTAAATTGTGTAATTTTGGTGGGATCTTATTCAATTTAGTTCCGTAAATTTGCACAAGTGCAGTGAAAACAAAATTGAGTGTAAGGTTAAACATGAACTTTCTTCGTCTCTCCTGTCAAAGATCCTCCAAGATTATTGCCACCGCTTTACCATAGCTCCCGACTTGAAATTTTGTGCCCGATCGGGCCAATACTTGATAATGGCAAGATGTACAAAATGTACGATGCCAAAGTTGTTTATAAGAAGAAGGATACGATAATAAACTCGACACTGGTAGATGTGCGAAGTAACACACTTCGTGGATCGACGCCATGATGAAGAAAAAATAAAAACGTGTGGCACTCGGGGACTGCTGCGGTAAAGCTATTGCATATCCTTTTTTAACAACTTATGCAATTATAATTCTTTTTTTATTTTGTATTATTTATTTACAGCAAGGGCGTAGCCAGGATTCTATATGGGGGGGGGGGGGGGAATCTAAGACTATTTTCTAGTAATCTGCGCGGTTCTTCACAAAATCAATTCAAAACTTCTCTTACAATTATTTTTTTTTGACAATTTTCCGGTGTACGTTTGTTATGCAAGGCTGCAAAGTTGGTTTTTGCAGCGAGTACTTGTATTGAAACCTGAGCTAGCGAAGCATTCTAGGATTGAACCACGAGCGCAGCGAGAGGTTTAAATATTGAATGTTGAGCGTTGTAAGGATATCAAAGGTACAAAATGCAAAAAACTTTGCTGCCGAGTGAAACACACAATTTTGCACCTCACTACAGCGAGGAAAACGCTAGGTGCATTTTTCAGGTAGAAAACTCAATTCGGCATTATGTACCACTTCTAGTGGAAGTGGTACATAATGCCGAATTGAGTTTTCTACAGTTGTTAAATTAATATCTTCTCTCTCTCCTCAACCTATACTATTATTTTCTTTCGTAAAGTGGATAGTTATATTTTTGTACGCCATACACGATGTTCCGAGATGGGGGTATAAAGCCGAAAGGGGTTTGTTGTAGACATTTAGGGGAACAACTTTTGTTTTACAACTTTTGGAAATATGCAGTAGTTTTCGAATATGTTGAGTTTAAAGTTTGCATGAAAATCAGCTGTTTTTTAGAGTTTGAGGTCATTGGCCTTAATCTACCCTTTTATTTAGTTTGGACCACTACAATCTTAACATTAATTGCCTTAATTTACAAAAACAGCTGTTTTTTTCAGTGATACAACCTCAAATTTTCGAAAAAAAAAGTTCGAATTTCCATAAGTCGTAGAACAAAAGTTGTTCGCCTAGACCTTTAGAACAAACCCCTTTCGGCTCAATACCCTCTCCTCAGAACAGCCTGTACATAGCGAAAAAAATCATATATGATTGCTCGTTTTTGTAAATAAATAAGAAAACAATCTCTAAATCGAATAATTCACGAAAAAAACCTGCTTGGTACTAATAATAATAAACAATAAATACGACATTGGCAGATGAGCAACAAGACTTCGTGGTTCGATGCCATGATCAAAAAAAAAAGGTATGAGGTTGGTGCATTTTCAAAGGATTTGCTTTCTAAAAAAGATAAGACAGATTCGAATTTTGAAGTCTTTGCACGGTAAGAAATCTGCGCGCAAAACAGATCCTTTCCGAGGTTGTGCGGTGAAAAAGAACTGCAAAATCACATTTTGCGAGCTACCGTGCAAAGACTTTTCAAAATTCGAATCTGTCTTTTCTAAGCATTTCTCTAAAGCAAGTCCTTTAAAAATGCGCCAACCTCATTTCTCGTGGGGACACTGTACCCGGAAGTAGTTTTTAATTTTTTTAGTTTATGAAAAAATATCTAACTTACAAAACGGAATATAACTTCATTTTATAATCTGCGCAAATTAAACATTGTTTCATAACATAACTAATACTAGCTTGATTGACCTTTGCAACTCTTTAGGATTCTAGTTTTCCAATCTTTTAAACTAGGTAGAGATCGTGTGCTGCAGACCGCGTGGTTTATTATGCCCTAAACTGGTGACCGACCGCTCTTCTGGGGGGGGGGGGGGGGGTGGGGGGGCAGTCAAAATGCAATTTTAATTTGGTAGGTACCTAGGTAGCAAAATTTTAAATCGGTATATCATTTTAAATTAAGCACCTAGTTATGACGGTGATGATAACGCGTAGGTAACCCGAAATCCATCGGGCCTCGGTTAGTTCCAGTTCCATCGGGTTCCGTGGTTTACAACATCCAATATTTAAATATTATAATTCCGCGATATTTAGGTTAATCATGACCACTCGGCGATTGTTGGTATCAGGACGTAGTGAAGTAGAAAGGACTCAATCCACATAAAGTCACCATTGAGTTATGGGTGTTTGAAGTTTGAGCTGTAATTCCTCTAAAACAAAGTTACATTTTAATAAAATTTGCCTTTTAATTTAAGGAATAGTATTTATTTTAATTTATCCAGTAAATATATTGCCATATTTTGTAATAGTTTTCGAGATATCAGGTGGGTTGATTCCTTACAATTAATCTTACCATTACAAAGACAGGCGTTTTTTTTAAGTTTCTCAGAATAGACTAGTAACTACAAAAAATTAGCAATAAAACAAAAATAAGTTTATTTTATTATTAAAAAGTTATATATTTATTGAACTTGATCATAATTCTATCAAAATCACGTAAAAATGCCACTATCAAAATAAAAAGAAATAAAAAAATTAAATTAATAATTTAAAAAACCCCCGACCTAAAAACTAAACTTTAAAAAAGTTAAAATAATAAGGCAGGTACATAATAAGCCAAAAAAAATATTCATGTCTCTGAGTAGGTATGTGGTACCATACCTACCTACCTACCATACTACTATAAGCACGGGTAGGTTACCAAGAACTTCTGTGACACATTCCCGCGTCCCCCGACGCGGGAACGTAAGGAAGGTACCACATACCTACTCAGAGACATGAAATTAATTTTGGCTTATTATGTACCTGCCTTATTATTTTTACTTTTTTAAAGTTTATAGCACGCGTGATGTTTGAGGAGAGAATCGCGTAGCAGGGGCGTGGTAACGTTCGTAGCACGTCTACGACGTAGGGTTCGTATTACGAATATCTCGTAGCAACCGGGTCCGTAGCGGGGGGAGAGAACTCGTAGGCCGTAGCTCTCGAACCTCGTAGCAGCCGGCGCCGTAGACTCGTAGGAGAGGGGGGGGGGGGATGACAGGGGGGAAGAGTTAAAGACTGGTACTGTGGTACTAGAGTATATTTGGAGTACAAACTATACAGTACTGACGAACAGGGGTTTCGACTTGCGGTACTTATGGGCCAGGACGGAAGCTGAGAGACACCCAGAACACCGTACGGTAGTAACGGGAGTGCTCGTACAGCTACCTAAGCTAGTAAGTACCGAGTGAGTTTAGACTAGGGTAGATAATGTTTGAAAAGGAATTAAATTATAGTAGAATGAAACCCATTGGAAAACGAAGAGAATATAACAAAAAATACAGGAAAAATAAATTACGGGCGATTTGAGGTTGAGTTTAACATCTTCTTTCGATTGGTATACGAATCCATCCGCGAAATAGCGTTTTTTTATTTTTTTCGAACAATTTCCTTTTATAATTTCACTGGCCCATATCTCGGAAACGTGTCACTTTAGAACAACATGTGATAGAATATTTTCTGTATATTTAGGTTTCTTCTATCCAAATATATAGGTGTCATAGTACGACAAGAGATCAAATAAAAATTAAGGTGTCTGCCGTCGACTATGCAAGGTCCACATACGGATTTAAGATGTTCTTTGGGTATAATGCCACGTTGATGTTGTTTCCAGCCCCAATCTGTTTCTGTCAGTTCGTTACCCAACCAAGTTTGAAGCTGATAATTCGGATTCGAGTTTTTTATTTTTTTTGCATTTTCTGAGAAAACTTACCATTGTAATGTATATTTTGATTGGACCATCAGAAAGTAGAGAATGCAACAAACAAAAAGCCCACCGACTTTTTAAAAAAATCAGATATTTTTACACCAAATTTTTTTCTTGAAAAGTAGGGTGCTTTTTTCGATATTAAGTCAAATTAAGGTGAAAAAATAAATATTTTAAATCCAAAAATTTACAGTGTATTCAGGGCATAAATAGGCAAGTTTTTTCCAAATTAGGTGAAAAAAAAAACCTTTTTTGTAAAAGATAAACAATAAAAACCAAAAACGTGGTTTTTTGAATTTTTCACATACATTTTGAGGTTATATGTAAAAATTGTGTATGCAAAAGTTGTAGATCTTTTTATTACCTACAACTTTGCCATTCAACTTTTTTCCATTGGACTTGTAGTTTTGCTGGAAATCAAGAAAAACCGATTTTATCCTTAACAATCCACCGGGTGGGGTGTTCCCGACCTCAAATCGCCCGTAATTTATTTTTCCTGTATTTTTTGTTATATTCTCTTCCTTTTCCAATGGGTTTCATTCTACTATAATTTAGTTCCACTTTTGACCATTTTTAAAGGCTTCGGCCCTAGCCTAGTTCCCTGGTGGAGCATAACAAACAAAATCCTCGACCTGAGGTCATTCTTCGGTGCGCGACAACGATAGCGCGATCTAGGATTCTTTTAAAACAGCGACATCTATGAATGAATTGCTCATACTAAATATGCTTACACAATGATAGCGCGATCTAGAAACTACGTTGTGGCTGCGCCATCTGTGTTGATAGTACAGAACTAAACATTTGTTATTATAATAAATAAATAAATTCTGTGAACAACACACAGCGCCATCTAGCCCCGTGGTAAGCGACTAAGCTTGTGTTACGGTGACTTGACAACGGATATAATACTTATATTTATTTTTCTTTTGTAAATACATACATATTATACATAGGGGGAGGGACACCCAGACCAGACACAAATATTTATTTTATAAGCATAAATACTTGCTCCCGGCGGGAATCGAACCCGCAACCTCCTGCATTGCAGTCGCGCTTTCGCACGACGCGCTACAGAGGTCGTCGATAATAAAAGGACGTAGTGCTACAAGTTTAGTTTTTAGGTCGGAGGTTTTTTTTTTTTTTTATGTCACACTTTTTGTAGGAGCTAGTATACCTACTTATAATCTTTTAATCATTGTAATAGAACCCATTGTAAAAATATCAGCTGATTCTGCAGCAGTATCTAGAATAGCTGCTCATCAAGATTATTTCATTTAGTTAAACACTATATATGACTATCTTGTTCAGATACTGTGTTCCCGTGGTCTCCTTCCGGCAATCTTATTATTTCAGACACACGCCGTATGTGCCGTGCACCGTGTGTGCCGTTCATAGTATTATGAACGGCTGAACCGATTTTGATTAAACATGCATATTGTTGTCTCAAAAGTTACTGCAAAGCAATACGGCCGACGGAAAGTGTTTGGGAGTATTGGCGACCTAAAATATACGTGAAAATCAGCTTGGAGAATAAACGTGAGGTAAGTAATTTTTTTATGTATCTTGATGACCTGATATCTCAGAATTGGCCGTCGCAGCAGGCTAGCAAGTAGGCATGCGTTCTTAGTACATACTAACACTACTCAATCGACCACATTTCGTTCGTCAGAAAATACGTGATGTCTGCCACTTCTGGGATCTTCTTGGACTACAAGAAAGAATGACCAGTCTCTTAATATTTAAAAGTTATCGTTTTAAGTTGTGGGTAGTTGTCAAGTATAGTTTTAAACTAATGTTTTAAATGGGACAAAATCGAAATATTGATATTTCGTTTTTTGAACTAAATCCACTACTCCGTCTCTAAGATTATCTTATAAAATTTCCATGTCACAATGTTAGTTACCGAACTCCACCGAAACGGCTTGACCGATTTTTTATGAAATTTTATATGCGTATTCAGTAGGTCTGAGAATCGGCTACTATCTATAATTTAAAGGGCAAAACAACGTTTGCCGGGTCAGCTAGTTTTTAATAAAATTGATAAGACATGAGCAAACTTCTTGGGCTCCTCTCTCAGCTTCTCCTTCTATCCACACATTGCATCGTCCTTGGTCGTTAGAGCCAACGTGGATTCCAGCATTATTAATCCATAACCGACGTTTGTAAAAAACTATATTGGTAGGTATACCTACGGGGCAAAGGTAAAGATTTTTACAATCTTTACAAACTTTACCAACGTAGAAGTCGACCACGTTGGTAAAGTTTGTTGGAGAAAAGAGTAGGTAGACTGTCCCCTTAAATCATCTTTTGAATATAGATCAGTTTCAATAGATGCCAGGGTGGAAAGTGAGCCATTTCACCTGCGATATTTCTGGCGCTCAAACGAAGTGAGATCGCCAATAGTTCGAGAGTGAAATGGGTCACTTTCAACCGAATTAAACACTGTACATTTTATTTCGAAATTAAAAAACTTAAACTTATATTTAACCTCTAAACTTTTTGCTCTGTCCACTTCCCATGGCCGATTAGACTGTATATTATAATCGAGTTAATAACGACGTCGATCTAGGCGGCGCCGGCGTTGTAGAAACATGAAAAAATTTTAAAACATTTGTTTTGTACGCAGATTTCTGCGTGCAAAATCGCATTTTGCGATTTTGCGCATTTTGCGTTTCAAAGCAAGTCCTTTGAAAATGCGCCAACCGGAACCTCATTTCTTTTTTTTTTTTTTTCATGGGATCGCACCACGAAGTCTTGTTGCACATCTGCCAATGTCGTATTTATTGTTTATTATCTTTAGTATCAAGCAGGCTTTCTTCATGAATTATTCATTAGCGTCAAGATGGCGGGACCATCTCTCAGATATTAAAACTTTATACTGTCAGATTTAGTACCAAATTGGTACTATTTGGTACCTCAGTTAAAAAAATTAGTACCTCTTTAGTTTAAAAGATATTCACGAAAAACCCTGGTCCCGCCATTTTGACGTCAAGATGGCGGGACCAAAAAGAAAACGAACTCGGAGCTAATAATCACTTATGCACATATTTAGTACTTAATTGGTACCTCCCAAAACTGTAGTTAAACTGTGGATTATGTCGGGGAAAACAAATTGGCAGACAAAAAAGCCTGGTCCCGCCATCTTGACGCTTTGAGATTTTCTGAAATATCATATTTACGCAAGTAATTTCCTACCGGTGAATGTTTGTAGATTTTGTACTTATTTGGTACCTACGGAAAATGCTTCTTAAACCAATATTTACCTTATACTTTAATAGATATAAGCATTTTAATTCTACACAAAGTGTTTCAGCGAGGATAATATAATCCTAAAATGTACTCGATTCAGTCAGACTCTAGAATGATGTAAGGTCAATTCGCCGAATTCCGTCATAGGGGTCATTAGGGGTATCTCCGTCTACCTTTCGATTAAGGGCTTTTATGTTTTTCGCGCCTATCTTTGTGTGTTTGTAATATTCTTTATTCCCTCGTATCTTCTAAACCACTCAAAGGATTGCTTTAATTAGGGTATCGTTCTTAGATAGGTGACATAAAATAAAATTCAAAATGGCGACCAACATGCGCTATTTTGTAATAAAGAAAGAAAATAAAGTAGACAGACTATATAGAGTGGAGTAATCCTTTTTTTAAGTCTATAGTCATTTTTCATTTGATATTATGATTTAGGATCTATTACGATTTAAAGTTGTTTAGCAATCGTTCATACTGAGACTACCGCAACCTACTCAATAATCCTCAAATAATAAGTCCCTCGATGAAATTATTGCGATGAAGATGATGATTGCGATTATAATACAATGAGGAGGAACACTAACTTTTTATCCCGGCAGAGGGCGTTAGTCGAATGATCTTAGATTTGAATTAAGAACTATCAAACAGGTGTTTTTTTACAACTCTCAGCGCCAAATTGGCCATATCAGTCTCAGACCGAAAGAAAAAAAAACTCGGTGTTTTCATTCGTGGGGGACCAAAAAAAAATAAAGATCATCCGATGCCAGCGCCATCTGCTCACAGCTTTGCGTGTGCCACCCCATTGATATAATTAACCGTCGTAGGTATATTACCTAATGCTGACAAAAAGTGTAAAATAAAAAAACAATAAAAATAAAAAAACCGTCTACTAAAATAAACTTTAAATAAAAAAAACTTAAAAGTTAATTAAAACTGAAAAGTAAATAAAACAAGTCCAGTAGTTACGGAACATAGCTTGTTTAACAGTCGGGACCGTTGAATATCTAGAATCTAGCTAGACAAACCTTTTCAATAATGGGTCATGCATGCCTGACTGTTAAACTAACTATATTCTGTGACTACTGGACAAGTTTTATTTACTTTTCAGTTGTAATTAACTTTTTAGTTTTTATATAAAGTTTTTTTTTGTTGATTTATTTTGTTCCTTTTTTGTCGCTGGGGGTCATCCAATATTGAAAAAAAAAACAAGTTTTAATCCAACGAACAGTAAAAAAAAGTCATCGAGTCGAGTGCAGTAGTAACCACATTTTAGCATACATACATAGTAACACACAGTAATGCAAATTTTTGTGAGATTGACTTAAAATTTGCGTGTTTTTTGAATCGGAAATAATTATATATGACAGTTACATTTTTCCAATACGCGATTAAGACCCGGGAAAATGTAACTATGTTAAGAAATGTGTGAATAAAAAACCCTATATGATTTTACATGAATTATTTTTGCAACGAAATACTTAGGTTACTTAAAAATTTTAATGTCCCGACCTATCCCGTCTAACAATTTATGGAATGTCCGTTATAACTTATATGCTAGTATTGCCCCATTGCAGATCTTGTAAGCATTTTTGCCAGTAGGTAATCAATAAATTTACAGATTTACAACTTCATCTGGCAAAGTATAATTTTCTAACGGGATAAATTAAATGTTCACTTAGCCTAATAAACTTCAATGAATATTAATATTTTAGAAAAAAAAAATGGAATTAAAGATGATAAACAGAAAAAGTAGCGTATGATTGAGAATGAGAAATAAAGGTTTGAGTGGCTACAAAGGTATTTTTAAAACCCAACATAACTATAATGGCTATTATGACTATAACCGTGTTTGATTTCAATTTTTATAGAAACGAATAAATTAATGTGTAATTTTGCTCTAAGTGTTAAGAAACTTTTGAAACTAATTTTAAATTGTTAAGAATGTTAAATTTAAGTCTAAATTTAATTCTATTTTATGGATTAATTATTATTTGCTACCTAACTAATAAACATTGAACACCCGTCTTGAAAAATATGGCGAACTTACCCCATTTCGTAGTTTACGTGCAATAAGTTGTAAATGCTACCTTATTATTATCTAGGGCATTGAAGCATAATATTAGTTTAGCCATGATTTTTACATTTAAAATAAATATATTTTCTCTTAAAACCGAGCTACTTCTATGTAAAACAACTCCATAACGAACTTACCCCAAAACCGAGGGAAATAACGTCAAATCGTCATTTAAAAATAGGTGTATAAATCCTAACATATGGAGAAGGCAATTATAAAGACATTTCCGATTTGAAGAATAACAATAACCTTCCTTCAACAGTCAGGTAAAAACTACATTTAAGATAAAAACCGGTTTGTGGCGATCGAAAGAATCAAACCGGAAAATAAACTATGGCGGACTTCGGCGAGTTGACCTTACCTACCAAAATACCGCCAAACTTTTTAGTTCTAAGAGGTCAATATGAATGGCCAGTATCATTTGTCCAGTGGCGAGTGTCAGTTAGGCTAGTCATCTGAATTGTATGATCGCCTATACAACTCGGAGGACTAGTTTATTGGCGCCAACTGTATATGTATGAGGACGACCTTTAACTTTTACCTTTTTTTTATTTTTTTGGATTTTCTCTTTATTTCTCTTTAGTGAGATCTTACAATTTTCGTAGTTATAGATCAACCGGAAGTACCATATTTTAAGTGTTGGAAACAAAATCTATAGGGTACTTCCGGTTTACCTACATTTGTCAATGAGGTGGAACGCGCAAAGCTGTAAGCAGGTGGCGCTCTAGTCGACTGAGCTTTTTTTTTAAATTTTGTGGTCTCGCCTGTACTGTGAAGTCAAGTTGGAGTCTTTCTAGTGTTAAAATTATTAAAAAGGCTACATGACTTTTGGGAATATCCTTTTATTTTTCCCATCTGATGCACTACATTGAGGCATTTTATTTAAACATTAACTAAAACATAAATGAAAACGCCGAGAGTTGTGAAAATAAATACTATTTGACAGTTCTTATTTCAAACTTGATCAGTCGACCATCGCCATCTGCCGGGATAAAACGTTAGTGCTCCTCCCCATAAGTAAGGTCTTACAGTCTTACAGGGATTTTCATAGCGTTTTCCCTCCCTGTTACAGGGCGGTAATACGATTTAAATTTTGGAATGTGGATATTTTAAAAAAGTTTCAATCAACAAAGAGTTCATATCACCGATGATGGGTGATAGACTGAGCAGGTTAAGCAACACTTGTGTCTGATAGGTGAGCGATGAGTGTTCAACCGTACAGGTAGTATATTTATAAAATGGAGGGTTTTGGTAGAAAATGGTAGGTTTGGGTAAAAACTGGTAAGGTTGCTAGAAATTGGTAGGTTTGTTGGAAAATGGTAGTTTTTGCTAGAAAATAGTAAGATGTAGTAGAAAATGGCAGATTTGGTAGAAAATGGCAGGTATTGATAGAAAATAGTAGCTTTTGTTGGAAAATGGTAGGTTTGGTAGAAAATGATAGGTATTGATAGAATTTGTCAGGTGTGAACAATGAAATAAAAAGTGAAAGTAAGTTACCTACTCATTTTGTCATAGAGGGTGATGAAAAGTGGAATGTTCACCTCGGGAGCAAAACACTATTTTTCGCTCGAGTGAGGTATTCTACTCTATTCTGCAGGATTCTACTCTAGAATCCTTCGCTCCTCTCTGGATTCAAAAAACACTCTCACTGGAAAATAGTTTTTTCTCCGCTAGGTATACAATCTACTATTTTTAAACTAGCGCATGACCCATTCCCTCGATGAGCATGTCCGATTCAAAATAGTTGATACTGGCTATTCATATTGGCCATAATTTAGTCAAAGAAAACAAATATAGAAAAAAAAAGTTTGGCGGTATGTAGGTAGGTAGTAGGTACGCCTAGAGTCTGGATCGAGTACATTTTAGGATTATATTATCCTCGCTGAAACACTTTGTGTAGAATTAAAATGCTTATATCTATTAAAGTATAAGGTAAATATTGGTTTAAGAAGCATTTTCCGTAGGTACCAAATAAGTACAAAATCTACAAACATTCACCGGTAGGAAATTACTTGCGTAAATATGATATTTCAGAAAATCTCAAAGCGTCAAGATGGCGGGACCAGGCTTTTTTGTCTGCCAATTTGTTTTCCCCGACATAATCCACAGTTTAACTACAGTTTTGGGAGGTACAGTCACGAGCAATAATATATATACATTGCCAAATTTTCAAAAATATCTTGACATCTGCAATTCAAAAAATAAGTCATCATCATCATCATCATCATCATCATCCGAGCGTTGTTCCCGGTTGCATCCCTCTCGAGAGCCCGGGGTCCGCCTTCCTACTTTTACGTCTCCACTTCGCACGATCTTCGGCATCCCGTGTAGTGAGGCCATTTGCACGCATATCCGATCTTACAACGTCAAGCCAGCACTTCTTGGGTCTTCCCAATCTGCCGCGGCCGGGCGGAGGCGCCATGGCAAGACATTTGTTTCCCACGTAACTAGCCGGTTTTCGTAGAACGTGGCCGTACCACCGTAAGCGGCATTCTTGCAGTTTGTCTGCAATGTCTCGGACATGAAGGCTGCCCCTGATGCGGGAGTTTCTGACGCTGTCTTTTCGCGTCACTCCACACATCCAGCGCAGCATCTTCATCTCCGTGACACGCAGCTCCTGCTTATGTCGCTCAAGCAATGGCCACGCCTCACTACCATACAAAAGGACAGGTCTAATGATCGTTTTATAGACCTGTCCCTTCAGTTTAACCGGCATTTTCGGGTCACAAATGACACCAGTTACCTCTCGCCACTTGGCCCAAGCTGCCGAAATGCGGGACTTGACGTCACAATCGATGTCGCCGGACTCGTGAAGCACAGATCCCAAGTACTTAAACTGGTCTGTCCGCTCGACCATGTGACCGTCAACGCAGACAGGTGTGGGATCTGTGGTATTGCTAGCCAAGTATTCGGTCTTCGCTACGTTGAGTTGCAAACCGCCGTTCTCAAGTGACTCTTTCCAAGCATTTACACGCCTTCCAAGCCGTCCCTTATCCGAGTCCGCTAGCGCAATATCATCAGCATACATGAGCATCCACGGGGGCTGCTCGTGTGCGTCTCGGATGACTACGGACAGTGCGTCCAGTATTACGCTAAACAGAAACGGACTTAGGACGGATCCTTGGTGGACTCCGACTGTAATGGGAAAAGATTTAGTGTCACCAACAGCAGTTCGCACCACTGAATCGGAATTTCGGTACATGTCCCGGATGGTTTCAATATAAGTTTCAGGCACCCCTTTGGACCGCAGCGCCCACCAGATCATCACGCGAGGAACACAGTCGAAGGCCTTCTGCAAGTCCAGGAACAGAAAATGCAGAGGCGTATTCTTCGTTCTGTATTTCTCCATAACGATCCTTAGGGCGAAAACAGGGTCCATGGTACCATGACCGGGGCGGAAACCATACTGCCCCTCCGAGACAGTGCACTCCTGCCGGATCCGAGAGTCAACTATACGCTCGTAGAGCTTCATGGTGTGGGACATGACCTTTATACCACGATAACTTCCACACTCCTGCACAGATCCCTTGCCCTTGAACACTGGAGTGATAACACTCAGTCTCCATTGGGCGGGGATTCTGCCGGTCTCGAGTATGCGGTTAAAAAGGTTGGTTAAGATGCCCACACCACGAGAACCCATAGCCTTCCATACTTCGATGGGGACTCCATCGGCGCCGACAGCTTTCCGATTCTTCATGCAG
This sequence comes from Idaea biselata, assembly GCA_958496205.1. Classification (NCBI taxonomy): domain Eukaryota; kingdom Metazoa; phylum Arthropoda; class Insecta; order Lepidoptera; family Geometridae; genus Idaea; species Idaea biselata. Next base: position 24,438,357 of record OY292399.1, on the reverse strand, counting down.
CGAAGAGCCTTGCACACCTCCTCAGGCGTAATCAGTGGCACAAGTCCTAGATTCGGAGGGAGTTCCGGTGGCTGCACCTCTTTATACTGCTTATTGAGCAGTTCGTGGAAATAAGAGCGCCACCTCTCCTTCACCGCGAGGTCCTCGCATAGCAGGTTACCATTAGGATCTTTTACACAGCGGCACTTGGATATATCCTGTGCCGCTTTGATCCTAGAACGTGCCAACTTATAAATAAGCTTCTGCCCCTCAGACGTTTCCAACTTATCGTACAGTGGCTGTAAGTGGTCCCGTCTGGCTCTGGCTACTGCTCTCTTTGTGGCACGTTTGGCAGACCTGTACGCGTCGCGATCTTCAGGAGAGTTGGACGCTTGCCACTTTTTAAAGAGGGCTTTCTTCACCCTAGTCTCCCTCTGGACTGTGTCGTTCCACCACCAAGTTTCCTTGTCACACTTGCGTCCTCCCTTAGACATACCGAGGACCGACCGCGCCGAATCAGCGATAGACACTTGAATCCGGTCCCAGTGTTCCTGCACCGATTCGCCTTCAGCATTGGCACATTTGTCGCCGATTGCTGAGGCGAGCATCTGGGACTTGACTTCATCAAGCCTCCACCATCTGATTCGGCGCTGACATGGTTCCGGTCGTTTGTCTTTGGTCTTTACACAGAGATCCATGACAAGGATACGGTGATGGGCAGTGAGACTCTCACCGGGTATGACTTTGCAGTTGGCCACGTTGCCGATGTGGTGTCTCCTAGTGATTAGAAAATCGATTTGGGTAGCGCGCCCCCCGCTCCTGTAGGTGATCAAGTGGTCGGGCTTCTTTTTGAAATAAGTGTTCACGAGTGCCAGGTCGGCAGTGGCACACGTACGCAGAATTCAAAAAATAAGTATACCGCAATTTGTTCTAAATTATGTAACCATCAAACTGTGTCATAACTAGGTATACATTGGTATCACATTAGTATAAACGAAACAAGATCAGTAGTAACTATACACTTCCAATGTAATTTTGAAGTACCCATTACATTTTCTATAATATGTATACAAATGTATAGATGTAATAGAACTTGTCATGTATACTTTAAAATGACATTGGAGGTGTTTACTTGCTTTTTCCTGTTTTTGTTAAGAGGATCGTCTCCATTCTCTTTCTCCATACAAACGTAGTTTAAATTTTCCTTCCTGGATAAAGACATTAGAGCAAATATTTTTATGCCATAAAACTTATATCTGTCATGACTATGCATCTACCTTTTTATTTTCATTTTATTATTTTTTTATTTTTTATTATTATTTTAATTAGAAAAAAAAAAGGTATATGCATTGCCATGACAGATATAGGTTTTATGGCATAAACATATTTGTATGGAGAAAGAGAATGGAGACTGTCCTCTTAAGTTGCAGACTGTTTTTATTTAGTTACCCTCCTAAAATTATTAGGTTATTACATATCAACGGAAACATTGTAAATCATACAGAAGGAATAAGCCCTTACTGTTAATGATAGGAACCTTGTATTTAAATATTGTATACCTATTTGGTAGATCATTAGGTTTAGTCTATAGTTCATAGAAAGAAAAATAAACCGCGGTTGTCAGTCGTTGCCAAATATTCCATTGTTTTATTACTTACTACGGTTGTTTTTGTTGTGGTGCAGTGCACCTCTTTGTCATTTTAAAGTATCCATGACAAGTTCTATTACATCTATACATTTGTATACATATTATAGAAAATGTAATGGGTACTTCAAAATTACATTGGAAGTGTATAGTTACTACTGATCTTGTTTCGTTTATACTAATGTGATACCAATGTATACCTAGTTATGACACAGTTTGATGGTTACATAATTTAGAACAAATTGCGGTATACTTATTTTTTGAATTGCAAATGTCAAGATATTTATGAAAATTTGGCAATGTATATATATTATTGCTCGTGACTGTACCAATTAAGTACTAAATATGTGCATAAGTGATTATTTAGCTCCGAGTTCGTTTTCTTTTTGGTCCCGCCATCTTGACGTCAAAATGGCGGGACCAGGGTTTTTCGTGAATATCTTTTAAACTAAAGAGGTACTAATTTTTTTAACTGAGGTACCAAATAGTACCAATTCGGTACTAAATCTGACAATATAAAGTTTTAATATCAGAGAGATGGTCCCGCCATCTTGACGCTAATAATTATTCGATTTAGAGATTGTTTGCTTATTTTTATTATTTACAAAATACGAGGAATCATATCATCTATTATGATTTTTCGCTACATAAAGCGTATAAAAATGTAACTACCTACTTTACGAAAAAGAAATAATAGTAGGTATAGGTTGAGGAGAGAGGTAAAATATATACCATTTTTTAGGGTTCCGTACCTAAAGGTAAAAACGGGACCCTATTACTGAGACTTCGCTGTCTGTCTGTCTGTCTGTCTGTCTGTCTGTCCGTCCGTCCGTCCGTCCGTCCGTCTGTCACCAGGCTGTATCTCATGAACCCTAATAGCTAGAAGGTTGAAATTTTCACAGAAGATGTATTTCGGTTGCCGCTACAACAACAAATACTAAAAACAAAATAAAACAATTATTTAAAAGGGGCTCCCATACAACAAACGTGTTTCAGAAATAACAAGGAGTCGCGGGACAGGAACAAGGACAGGAGTTGGTCATGGAATTCAAAATGGCTGCCCTATCTGTCAAATATACCAGTCTGCCTTCACTTACCAAAGAGTTTCTTTTATGTTTCAGATTTTCTTTGTGCCAAGGTTTTTTTTTTTTGAGTGATTCGGTCGTTTGATGGGAGTAAGAATCGAAGATAAATATTTCATATTTTCCTATAAAATTTAAAAATTGGTTGTTGTAAACCATTTTAGGGTTCCGTATCCAATTGTGATAGTGGTACGGAACCCTTTATGCGCGAGTGTCGCACTTGCCCCGTTTTTTATTTTTAATAGTTGCACAAATGGCAGCACTGGACTGAATAAAAAAATCTTCTCTAGTAATTCACCTTCCATACCTACTTTGTTTTGAAAATCGTAATTTCATTAAATATGAGTGAGTACAGCAGCGACGAAAATATTAATTTAACAATTACCTACTGCAGAGCTACTGCAAGCGGTACATAATTCCGAATTGAGTTTTCTACCGGAAAAATGCACCTAGTGTTTTCCTCGCTGTAGTGAGGTGAAAAATTGTGTGTTTCACTCGGCAGCAAAGTTTTTTGCATCTCGTACCTTTGAAACCTTCGCAACGCTCAGTATTCTATATTTGAACCTCTCGCTGCGCTCGTGGTTCAATCCTAGATTGCTTCGCTATAGCTCAGGTTTCAATACAAGTACTCGCTGGAAAAACCAACTTTGCAGCCTTGCATAACAAATAACTATTTCGTTAATAGATAGATACCCATAAAATTTGATTTTTAGTAAGTATATATTCCAAAAAACAGACAACTCTCATAATAATATACTGTCGTATGTTCCAATCCCACGGGAATACCGGCTTGCAGCAGGACTAATTTTAACGGAACTCGATCGTTATTGAAACGAGCGAATCTGAAATTAGATTTAGAGTGAATTGGTCGTACTAAGAGTGTTCTGTGAATTGGACTAGATAACTACATTCTATTGAAGTGTACCTACCTACCTATTCCACTAACGACAGAATTGTAAACTCCTCCGCACATGTGCTATTTCTGAAAGCTCTAACCGTGTTGGTCCAGCGGTAGATACCCTGATTTCATTTCGAGGGATGTGATTTCATTTCTGATTGCATTGTGAGTGTGGAATCCCGGTCAATATGTCCCGGTCCCGGACCTGGACATGGGTCAAAAAGTCTATGTCCCTACGCTAATAACATCGTTCTTCCGGTGAAATAAAACATCGCGAGGACCGATATGTAGACTTACTACGGTGCGAAGGCATGGGACATTCGAAAGCATGGGTGGGACCACAAAGTACATTATATATTATAGGTGGTGGGACATTCTCAAATCTGAAGCAGGCTCTCGTGGCTTCGTGGCCTGATAGCGGGCTAACGTTATTATCATGGGTATATTGCAACGACTAGGAATATAGCACCTAATCTATGGTACTTACTTGTACTATTTATGTATTCTGTGTCTATATGGTAGCAATTTTTCCTTACGTGGCCCCTCGCGGCGCTCTAGAGTGGCCCATCTTTCATACATTTTTTTTCCTGGGAGGGGTCTCGTATTCGTAGGAAAGGTCACATAAGTTGTAAGAATATGTTAGGCATTTTGACACATGACTCTCTTCGTTTTTTGTTTTCAGACTACGATCTGACGTTTTGGATCCTTGTATTTGACGTTTTGTCTTCAGAATAATGTTTCAAATTATAGTCTACAATTAAAAAAACGAAGTATACTATGACGGTAGTGACGCAGATCACATGATAGGCGTAGGTAAAGTTACTAGCGCAGGACGCCTCTTAAGAGGAAAGGATACCTACTCTTTTCTCCATACAAACTTAACAGACGTAGTCGACTGTTTCCTTCCTGGATAAAGACATTAGAGAAAATATGTTTACCTATGCCGTAAAACCTATATCAGCCATGACCATATCCTTTGATTTTTTCATATCCATTCATTCATAATTCATTTTGATATCATGGCAGATAGGTATAGGTTTGATGGCACAAACATAATTGTATCTAATGTCTTTATCCAGGGAGGAAACAGTCGACTATGTTTGTATGGAGAACTAGTAGGTATCATTTCTATAAAGATGAGCGAGTGTCAGTGTGTGTAAGTTTTAAGTAAAAGACGTGTTGAGTTTTCTCCCATATCTTTTTATTCTAAATAGGTACATTAATATTCTTTAATTCAACTCAAATATTCATTTAGACTATTACAAGCTATTTTTTATATTTAAACATAAATAAGAAGTAATGCAAATGACCAGCATTGCACACTTTTCCTTGTTAATAATAAAGTATAACTATGTATTATCCAATCTTATCGATAATTCTCCATACTGATTGAAACATATACTTACACAACACTGAAAAACTTTAGCGAAATTAGATTTTATATGTGGTTATCTTAAAATATGCTATTGAATGCTGTTGTCTCATGCGCTTAATGGCAATTTATCAAAGCCTATATACATACAGGGAAATCTACCCTTTTGTAGAAGCTTTGACAGTTAAAAGTGCGGCCGTGGAGCTGAAAGAATATCGTACATTAGCCTATTAATTCTTCCTGCTCTAAGATCGCACTTTACGTAAAAGTGTTACAGCAAAGCGCATAAAACACATCAAATATATATCTGCAAATACTGTATTGCATGGGTGTTAAATGTTAATCGAGGACAGTTGAGTGCACAGTTAAGTCAAACTATTATTTTTGTCAAATTCTAATGTGAAAATATTCCACAATTTCAAAATTATTGAGCTGCCAGTGGGCACTAATTAGTTCTATTGAATTATCCTGAGATTGTACTTTAGAAGTTTATAGTACGTTTGTGGAAATTCATTTTTTAAATTTGTTTTTAAATTATCTCAATTAATAACTGAATATTTAATGAATTTGTGCACTCTACTAAAACCATTTCTGTGTAGCTATGAAGTTAGATGCGTACAATATATCTCCATAAGCGAAATGTTGTAATTAAAGTTCATTAACCTATTTTTTACTACAGTCTGTATATCTTTAATGGGTAGATTGGTATATAAGTCAGTGATATAAGTATGTAAGTAGGTACAATTGTTATTGAATTACTTTATGATAAATATACCACATATATAGGTAGATAAAGGAAGTGTAGATACATGTACTTTGTTACAATAGGTAGGTAAAGTATGTGAAACTCGAAAGATTGGGTATAATATACACAGATAGGATTTAAAACTAATATGGTTATTTTCACTACTAAAGTTGATGTAAATGGCATATTCATGATCATTAATTTTACAGTTGTAAGCGTCATGCTCAAAGGCTAAAGTTTTACACTTGAATTTCACATTTTGGGTAATACCGTGGCGGTATCGGTTTTCCGTTTGTCGCGTACGTTTACTGCCAGTCTCTCATTCCCCTACTACAGTCAAGTCGAAATATCGAGTTCTAGATAGTAGTGAAATACATCGTAAATATACCGTTTACACCAACTTTAATATACACAGATCTACTGCAGTACCAATATCAATTCAACACAATTAGTTTTATTAGAAATAAAACGTTTCTAATCGTAACTTTCTCTATTATAAACACACAAGTTAAGCGTATCCAATTTTTATGTAGGTAGTTATAATTATTATTATGCAATTACTAAAGTTTCATTAATTCATTATACACAGTGAAGGAGTGACGACAGCCACGATACGAGTTTACCATCTTATGTTACTACCTACATTTCAGAAATGTTTCAGTTGGACCATTTTAATACAGATGAATGATAATGGTCATCGCTATATTATAGGTAAGTACAGTTAGCACAGGTACAGAATATATTTGCTCATTAAGGCAGGTGAACCTGTTGCGTATACACACATACTCTAATGGGCGATCACAATTGAGGTTGCGCTTGCGCTGTGATAGAGTTTTTATATCTATTCAACAATGAATTGATTTTTTTTATTACATACGCTCAAGATTTACCCGCCTTTTTGAGATAAAATCTGTACTTATAATACTTCTGGTGTAAATACAAAAAAAATGTGAGGAACAAAAATCATTTATTCAATTGAATATCTTTTGAGTACATGAAGTATAGAGACCAGCTCATAAAAATTTACAAAACGAACAAATGAAATGCAAACTTAATACATTTTTAATACACTATAATTAAAAAGTAAGTAGGTTACATCCTTTTGTTTTAACTATATCTAAGGGTAACAATTTAATCTATACCAGATAGATTTAAGAGTGTAGGTAAGCTGCTTGTCTGAATAGATGGAATAAACACATAATATCTATCTAGGGACTGCAAATGGATTCTACGTGATCAGATCTGTTGCAAATGAAGATCTTTATCTAAATAACATTGTACGAAAACAGTATGTTGGTGGTACTACTTAAGGACGTATAGACAAAAACATTTTATAATATATTGCTATACCCGGCCTTTGTGCCGCTATCTTGTGTATTACGAAAAACCACCCCAAAAACTTAGTAAACCACTCTTTTGTTAGTAATTCTTAAAGTTTTATAATCAAACATTTCAAGCCGTTAGTTCCATACGAAATTTTGACTATAACAGTTCCGATAGAAGATAATAAGAACAAAATTCTATTTATTTCACTATACAAAAATAATAATCACTATTCTACAGAGAAAAAGTAAATAGATCGCCAGCGATCATTCACAAGAAATGAGGTGCAATTAGGTTTACAAAATTAGGTAAAGCTATTTTAACAAGGTGTCTTTTTACTTCGGCCACAGTCGAAATTGAACCTACGCCACTAATACAGGATTTAGAAAGAAAAGGCGCGGTTGCAATGACAAGGTTAAGGAACAATTTAGATAGAACCATGTTCAGGAGATAAGCGATAGTCTGGAGAGGTACAATTTAATGACTTAATCATTGCAACCTTAGTTTGACAAATTGGCCATCAGGTACATACGAATAGATAATAATTATATTTACAAAGTCCAAGATTTTCTATCGCAGCAATAGGCTGGCCGAGTATTAAAATTCAGAAAAAAGACACATCAACAGCTTTGAAAGGCAATTTTTAAAATTTACCTTAAAATAGATAGGATACTATAATGTTAATATATTTTGGTGAATAACATCATTATCGCAAACCCGTATTAAATATGAGAAAAGTGAATGATATGACAATATAAATTACCCTTTCATACCAATTAATAAGCGTTTCAATGTCCTTATGTAGCCGATCCGATATATGCGGCATCGACGACTAAAATCTACGATTCATTTAAATTTACGAATCGAACACTAACTACTTTACATGGGATCTTTCAAACGTCTCTGTAAACATAATTTATAAATCTTTGGTTAGACAAAACGAAACAATAGTTACAAATACTAGACATTTGAACGTCACACAATCATTGGAGGGACATTAGTCGTTAGGTAATTCTAAACAACATTGCATAATGATCACATAAAATTAATATATAATCGAAATGTAACGACACACCCGCTAATCGTCCCATTTCGAGAGTATAAGCGTCAACAAGTATTTATTTATTATCCAACAAGAGTTCGCGGGCACTGTCCTCCGCTGTGCGCGGGTTGCGCGAGCGCTGCCGAGCGAGCGACGCACCGCGGGGCCTTCGGAGACTGACCGCCTTCACTGCCAGAGCCTCCACCAAACTTGCATCTTCTCTGAGAGTTTCTTGCAGATTCCCAGCAGTTTCCGTCACATTCCGCCATCGCCTTCGCCCTCACAGTCTTCAGAACCTTCGCCCTCTTCCAACGTTACCTATAACAAAAACATAATTTCGTTAAAACTCTATCATATACTCATAAGGTAGAGACGACATAATGTCTTAGAGAAGGCTGGGCCTAGTTTGTAATAAGACTTTTGTTCCAGTTGGTATTTTTTCCCTAGGATCGTGATTGACTCGGGTTATTCCCGGCTAGTTATTAATAGTATAAACAAACAATACGGGATAATTAACCCGATATATTATTCTGAAAACTTTGTATATTCTAGAAACCATACAAAGTAGGTATATATTTTATTATTTATGCAGACAGACGATAAACAAGTGACGGGGTTATCGCTAGTCGATAGGAAACCGTGTGGTTCCTGTTAATTCATAAGAATTGTATTTTGATCAGGTACGTTAGACTTGATAGACAATGTTTTATGTAAGTTCCCCTCTATAATATCTGTTGTCGTTTGTCGCGGTTGTCTCAATAATTACTATACTCCTTTTCTTTTTTAGCTAGAGGGAAAATTATAGTGTAATAGAATACTTACTTGAAATCGTATCTGTTCGGGGCGATCGTCTTCGGCTCCTGAATGTGCCTGTATGGGCGCAGGCGGCGGCGACGGAGGGATCATACTCTGGTAGTAGTCGCGGTTCTCTTCTAACGTGTCTAGTATATCTTGAGCGTCTGGGTGCACCAAATCTGCCCAAGTTTCCCATAGAGGGTGTACAATATAGTCGATAAAACCGACTTGAGATTTTTCTATTGTAGCGTTGTGCCTGTCGCACATTGGACTAATGTCCATTCCGTGCTCTCTTTCTCTATCGCCTTGTTGGAAGAATTCTTCCATCAACAATGCTACCCATCGCTTGTAAAGCGGCAAAGGCTTTGTTGGATTGCTCAGATCGGCACAATGAACAAGATTTTCTAATACTTGTATTCTGTCTGTGTAGTTATCGAGTAGTAAAACTCCGCTGCCGGCTACCTTCTTAGTTTCCACCATGGTCTTTAAATCGGCGAGCAAGCTCATGTGCTTCGACATGTCAGTTGACAACACCATATCTATGACCATCTTTCTAAGTGTCTGCCTCTGCTTTTTATGAAGATTCATGAAAATATCGCAACCCTCATTCTGGAGTAGTTTGAACGCTACGGCAAGGTGATGATTTTCTAAAACAGACTCGTCGTTGTACATGAGTGCTAGTTCTGAACTAGAATTAACCAGAAATTGGTTGGTGAGTCCGGGATGATCGACGTCGTGAACACACGCGGCAAAGAGGGCGGAGCAGATTTCTATTGGTGTAAATACTGCATCTAGGGCCGGCGTATTGAGGAGGACGTTAGTGGACTGCGTGACGTCAGCTGCATGTAGAGAGTTGTGGAACGGGTTGTCGCGGATGTAATGCTCCTCGAGGGTCACCGCGAAAGCTATGAACGTTCTGCCGTGTATCTGGAGGGTGGAGAGTAGATCTCTAGAGGTGAACGCTGTGTACGCGATGGCTGTTAGGGGTCGACTGCAGGAAAGCTCGCCGATGCGGAAGATGTCGACTCCCCATCGGTCCAGGTCATTGAGGCATCGCCCTAGTTCCTCTTCGTGTGGGGTCTCAACACCATATCGCGGTAGACGCTCACCAGTAAAACTGTTTGTATGCGTAAGTGCCCTCTTCACGCCAGATATCTGCAAAAAATATCCCAGTTTTAGAAGTCTGCTCTTCGTTGTAGAAATAGTTGTTATATAACCAACTTCTGCTGCAGGTTGGTGCCTCATTATGAAATTGTGCTATTTGATATTAGTCGGTATTTGATAAATTACCTGTGACATAGTACTGCCAGCACCGCCATGGCGGGGTTTTTCTTTTTTCTTAGTACGTTCTGTTGTCTCTTCAACTTGTAACGTTGGTATATCCAGTTCCTGCTGTTTATCTGTAACAATTTACAAATTACATAAGTCGGCATGTTTATGTTTAATTACCCATGGGCACGAGTAGTTTATTTTTACAAGATAATTATATGAGTAAACCAAAGTGTCTAGTGGTATAAAAGATAAAGACCCATATTAAATTGAACAGATAACATCTGTTAGGTATATTACGTTAAAGTTTTATTACGAAAACTGTGTCAATGGGTATCGATGTCAAACGAAAGTAGATGTTTGATATAATTTTGAATACAACTATATCTACTTCATAATAACAGATGAGTGAGCAAACAATGAATTTAGGTCAGAGCTGTTAATCAATCTAGTAACCTGCTTCCATCCGAAAGATGTCCGATAAGATTAGGATTAGGATTAAAAGTAATTTGAATTACAATCTATAGCTACCTAAATAATTTAACTTTTTATCTAGATGCACGCCAATGCCTTGTTTCAGTTTAAAACGTTGTGTTCAGTTTTTAAGAGCTTTCAGATAATCGTCTTTTTTAAGTCGGGATTAATGGAAATGAGTGTATCTAGGTACCGTGATTTGCGCGTCCATGTCATACCTATCTAATCAAAAGATAATGTAAATGGCGCAGTAGAGTAATATTCTAAATTTAGACCAATGAAAATATAATTTTAATACTTTACGAGTTTACGATGATAACCTGCGATCCTACAGTAGACACTAAAATATAACTCGTATATGATTGACCTTGTGAACCTAAAACTATTCAGACGAAAACACGTCGCTTTACTGCGCATACACAATTGGTCTATTATGTTTATTTCTAGTGATACAAATTGAGCATGTCCTTTCGTGAACAAAAGCTACAAACAAGTTAATTAAAGTCGTGTTTGTTCGTGGCTCCCCTATGAGTTTTAATAAAGGCAAAAGGCGTTTTAACTGTCGATTTCCAGACGAAAGCTAGTTTCGTGCAGATTGCCTTAGCTTATACCGTATGCTTGAACAAGTGATACTAATACATACAGTAGGCTTTACTGCAATGCTTAACCATCAAGTTGAGATTGTATTTTAAATTGTTAAACGTACAATTAGGATAATTTTACTGTTATGTTACTGGCATAAAAGCAATGATTAGTCTGATTAGATTTTTTTTAATATCTGCTTGCTTCCGTGGCGTCGAAGATGTTTTTTAATATAATCTTCCATAATTGATTAATAATCAAATGTTAAACGCGAAGTTTAATCGAAGAATTTAATATATTCATCATGCCCACCGAGAAATAGAATATTTTCAATTCTTAATCATTAATTATAGAGGTTTTGGCATTAAATTTCGATTTCATCCGAAATTGTTAAAATATTTAGCTAGACCAGTGAATTCAAAACAGTTTCTAGGCCATTGAGGCCAGTTAGTATTATAATCGTTATAGATTGACTTTAAAGTATATCAGTAACAGTTATGTAATCTGTGCTGTGATATAACTGCCATCTAAAAACCCAATAAAACGTAATAACACCTATTTACGATTATATTACCACACAGCTTGCAAACCTAATACGCTTTTAAATTATCAACATTTATCAGTAGGTATATAGGTATACTACTTAGTTGTTTGTCCTTATTTATTGTTATGTTTACACTCTATTAAGGTTATTTGAATAAATTTACCTATTCATGTTTCGCGAATTTTCTAGCATAAATTCCGATCATATTGACCACATTTTAATCCTTCAGTAGCTAAACCTCGTTTTTTTTGTAGCCTAAGATTTGACGCTTTTTTTTCAGAAAGATCTACTCTTATTTTCTTATAAGATTTTTAGACCCCATCGATTTGGGCAGTATTCTTGGGCGAAATGATGTTACTGTGCTTATTAAAATGGTATTTATTAACAGCATGTAGGTATACTTTATCAAGAAAGTAAAATGGCACGCGACTATACCTATCTGTCAACATTAATCTCAGTTAATTATCTCAAGATAATATTATATATATTTTCTTAAGTTCAAGATAATTGATAACATTATTTACAATGTTCTTTTATTTATAAGATCTAGACATTGATAAACACAGAGATAGGTAGGAATGAGTATTATAAGCGTTTCCTAAATTTTGAGATGAAGATTGTTTCGGGAGGCGTTCCTATTATCATTACACGATTTTTTAATTGTTTTAATTTATAGTTAAATAACCTTATCAAGTCGCGTGGAGAATAAAAGCTACTAAAGACACTAATTGGTGATTTCTTCATATATATCCATCTATGTAGTTGTCAATTGGATTGATATCTAAAGCGGTCAGTAACATTTTTAAATTTATCTCGGATATTGCGCCAGATGTAACTGGTTCGAATTACTTTTTATCAGCTCATATGAAATATGTAGGTACCTACCTTTTTGTTTATCTAAAATATTAAATTGTCTTGTCGGTCTGTGTATAAATCATTTTTACTGTTTGCGCTAAAATTTAAATACATATTCATTCACAATTAAAATACAAAAGACTTTATATAATTGAAATTAATTGTGTTTAAGCGTACCTATTTTAAATAATTAATGTTGTTGTGGATTTCTTTAAAATTGTAATTTCTACCTACTTAGGTGGTTATGTAAAAACGTTATTATGCACTGCGTAACTGACTTAGAAATATAATGATTTAGAAAATATAATGGTACGAGTCTACGACAATACCACGTTGAATGATAACGGCTGCAGTAACCTACGAACCAGCGAGTGTAGGAATCATGGTATATGACGATATGCAGCATGTATGAGAAAAGATTTCGATTATCGTCAATTACATTAAACGTCGTATTGTTATGGACACGTTGTATGAATAAGGGTATCAAGGAATGTACCTGAAAAACATACAGAAACACAACATTGAAAATAATTGGTAAAAAATAACTCACCTAAGAATGTAGAGCAGATGTATTCTGAGATCTGGTTCCCGGATTTGCTGGACTCCGAGAAGTGGCTGAGCTCCTTGTTCAACATTCTCTTGAACTGTAAATGCAACATTTCTACTGAGTGTGACACAGTTGCAATCCGATTTCGTAGCCACCGAGCAGGGGCTGTATGGACGCTTTGTCTTTCAGTATACACGCGCATTTCACACGGTCAAAATAATTAACTAATTTTTTAAAATTAAATAACGACGATTTTAAGATTTATGATGGATGATATATAAACGCGTAACGGTAGCTCAAGTATAGAGGCGTGTTGTATCTGTGAGCGCTATCGTCGTACTGAAGGATCGCCGTGGCGGCTTCGACTGGCTTCAAGCTGCCTTGTGTTTAGTATAAATTCGTTTCGTCATCGATACGTAGTAGGCGTACAGTAAGTAATCAACACCAAAATTCCACGTACTTACTTACACCATTCACGCATTTTCCTTACCTTTCGTTAAAGAGGGGAAAGGCCAATTTCTAATTATCGCTCATAAAACCCGAGGACATACACTAACTCATTTTAAAAACTAAAAAAGGTTCAGTTCCAGGTTTCAGTTTCAACTCCGGCACAAACACAAGCAAAACAGGTCCAAACTAATTGAAAATTTCAATTTCTTTATCAGATATCGCAATTAGCTGATAGGATTTTGGACTTAATTGCGTAAATACTTACGTATTTAACATGTTCGTAAATCATGAAATTAAGGAATTACCTAGATAAAAACAAAGTTCACAAGTAGTAACTGTTAATCATCAATAATCATCATCATTAAGATATTAATCTTGGTAGGTTGTAATTAATATTTTTCGATTAAGTACCTACTCGTAACTAATAAATAATATATTGAGTAGTCAACATACACCATGAAGCCCCAGAATTTCCTGTGAATTAATTTACCTATTAGGTTTGTTCTTGACATACTTTACTTGATTTATCGATTATTAAACAGCACGGTCTTGAAGAAGGTTGAATTGAAACTTTGATGTAAGTAAAATCCGGATCAAACTAAGTCGAAGGTTAATGGGCCTAATTTCCTGTGATTTTAAGATTTTGAAGGTTCTTAGAAAATTATCTTTATAAAGTATAGTGTCTTGTCTATCAAGATGTGTCTGACATTATCTTTATTGGGGACTGTTATCGACGTTATCAAAATAATCTGAGCAAGTTTTTATCTGATTTCGGAGTTACAAGTTAGGAAATAAGATATTATTAACGGAAGAAAACTTTGTTTCTTTCATCTAGTAGAACAGTAGGTACACTTCTTAAAAACTTACACGATTTCCCTCCATCATTATTATTGGAAAAACGGGTCTAGATCGCGTTGTAGATAATCTTTGTAATTAGTTACCTCGACGTTTCGGCAAACGGGTCACACCGGCCGTGGTCGGAGTATTCGCGCGAGTCTTCTCGCGACCACGGCTGGTGTGACTGCTTTGCCGAAACTTCGAGGTAATTAATAACAATGATTATCTATATCGCGATCTAGACCCGTGTTTCTAATAATAATGAATTGGAACAGTCATTAATTTATTTCTATTTTGTAAGAACTTAGTTAGGGAACGATAAAATGAATGTAGCACAAATGCTCAGAATATCTAGTTTTCTAGTTTACACTAGGCAATTAAGGAGCCAAGCAGCAGTTTTGCTTTGTGAGATATCTTATTCCCAGTAAAATGAAAATTAAAACTGACAGAAAACTTTACGTAGACTGGATGGCTTCCAAAAGGAAAATTAGTTTAATGGGTCATTGTTTTTCGGAGAAAGCGTTCTTCATTTTATTAACAACAGTCGCGATGTCTACTAATTGACGCCGTTATAGTCGGTAGAAAAAAAAAGCAATCAACTGAAATATACCTACCTACTTATTTCAAACCAAAAAAAAAAGAAATGGAAAATATGGTCCAGTCCCTAACTAAGCTAGAGGTTGAAACCATTAATATCGCTTATTTTCACAAACACTTTGTCCCAAATCTTATTAATTTAGTTATATTTAGCTATAATGTGAAAAAAAACATTAAATAAATTCATAAACCCGACATAAAACAGGACAAAATAACCTCCTCCTTGTTTGAAGTCGGTTAAAAACCAAGAAAAGAAACCTTATCTGAACTGTTCATAGAATTTCCTGATACTGTACCTAAACATAAAAAAAACTAAAAAAAATAGGTTAAATTTTTAGGGTTTTTTAACATATATCGTACTTCCTTCCTTTAACAATATGATTGTGGTTTTACCTTTTATGAATCTGTGAATGAATATATAACGACTATATACAATAGCGTAAACGTAGCTAACTACGTGAATGTGTTTTACCAATTACCTACATTAAAGTAGGCAGCTTAGGTAGATAAGTATGAAACGAACGAAATACAAAATATGTAGGTAAGGATTTCGTATAATCCATTTTGAAAATGTATGAATCACGCTGTGACGTAGGAGTTAACTCAATTTGCCAAAAACTTATTACGTTTGCAAATTTTCCTTAAAGTGCAATAATGAAGGCGTGTATGGCGATATAGTGAATGACTGAAATATCAGCCCATTAAGGATAGATCACAGTTCATATGCGTATTTTACTCGTAGTAGGTAACTACCAGAGTTACGTCCGCGCGGTAGGCATATTTCTGGACTTTAAAATGTTAGTTACACGTCTTTAGGCCTGTATAAGCCCAAAGCCTACGCGATGTGTGACGCTACGGTACAAAGTTTATTAATTTATCGTTTTAGAATTTAGAATACTATTACCTATTACTTAAGTTATTAAATACTAAGTAGGTAAGTTCCAAGTTCAAGTATATCAGGATAAAAAGAACCTAACCTAAGTTCAACTGTAACGTCCGTCTGAACAAGTGCTACGTATTTGTATCTTAGTAGTTTCAAAAACAAATTCATTAAAAACAAAGAAGGAAACAAAAATTACTGTCATATCAACTCAATTTAAGTATGTACTTCATAACACCAGCCACGATACTAGCGCCCTCCAAGCTTTATGTTAATAAGCTTAAAATCCTTTATCATAAAACATTATGAAAAAGAAAATAGATTAATAAGCTACAATAACCCCATAGTCATAATAGTCACGGATCACCTTATAAGTTATAATATAACATAATAATTATGTTGATAGCTCGATGTTATGAGAAAAAACTAAACGAAGAGATGTATAGGTTACCAAACGACCAAAGCAGCAGCAAATCAGCATTAAAAAATGATGGCGGTTTATTGAAATTAACAGACAGGAGTAGTCGCCGGCCCAGTGTGTAGCTACCTTAATAATTCCATTGAAACTTGCTGTAGACGTAATTGTTGTAAGTGTTGGCGTCTACATACATATATGACGGTTAGGTAAACTAAACTTCCGCTCTAATTCAATACCAAAATCTAAGAAAATAAACAAATTGGTCCATACATCAATTTGATAGGTTCAATGCTGTTTCCTAGACACCGATAAGAAGTTTTCAAAGAAATAATTGATAAGTTCCGGTGCGAATATAAAACAAAATTGATAACTATAGGAAATGGTATGTTTCATTTTAAATAAGGTTTACGTTATAGATTTCTAAACACGATATTCCAAGAGAGAGATACTCATAACCCGCCGACGTAGACAGAAATAAATGTCTGTCACTCATCGCAATATGTGTTTACAGAAGAATTCTTGTTATTCTCGAAGAAGTTTACAGCGCGATTGTTTTTTAGAGAAGCCTTAGTCTCATTGTGTCGATGTGGAGCGGAGATAATGAGTGTAAAAGATTAACAATTGGTCTATTTAAAGAAAGAGAAAGAAACGATTTAACTGAGATACGACGAACGAAGTTGATTACATCTACGGAACCGTGAATAATTCCAGCTGTGGCTTTCTGTTGTTTGTTCGACGGATAACCATGGCCCAGATAATAAATATTATTTAAATTTCATTTTCAGTTTTAAATACTAAGCCTATTAATTTCGACTGTCTAATGAATTGCTACATTTGTTTAGAAATTTGATAAGCTTTAAAGAAAATGTTTTTATTTATAAAGATGAAGGACAAACTGGTTGAGTTTTTCTGTTTAAATGAGTATTTGTATTCTTACTCATGTATGTAAAAAATGTAAATGTAAAAAAAAACTGTAAAACATAGTTACTTTAGCTGGCGTGGTTAAAGTGTTATTTCAAAGGGTACCAGATGTCCATGAAATGTATGTATGGTTTGGGGTCACATTATGAATGTAAAAATAATATTCATTTTGTGTCAACATTTGAACCATTTATAAAATAGGTACTAGCTTCTGCCAGGGTGTTCTAAACACATGTATAGGTACCGTTGTTTAAATAAAAACACATTTAAATGGTTCCCCAGCGAAGTACTGATGCTGCCAGGCATCCGATGCCGATTTAAAAAATTAGTTCACCAATAGAAAGCTCAAACTCAAGCTCAAGCTCAGCATAATCGAGGAGTAACGTAGGCTACTTTTGATCCCGACATTCCCAAGAGATCGAGACTTACGTAGGTGCCAGCTAGTATCTAATACGTTTATAAATACCTTTTCTTAGTAGTAGTTTATTAGTAAAGATAGAAATTTGAGCAAATGTCAAGACTAATTGCAAATTTTACGGTTTCATATCTACAGCAGCTACGGGTAAATTAATTAAACGGATATTTTATTGTTTTTCCAATAGAATTTACAATTTAGTTTAATATTGGTACTTTGCATGTTTCCCGAATCCTCTCAGTAATTTCGTTTTAACCCCTAACCTCCCTGCCTACGGCATTCGATATACACGATATAGGTTTCTTTGTTTGTATACAAGTAGGTTGAAACACAATAGGGATGGCCATTGCTCATAATCTCTCACGCTCTTTGTTCACAATGTGGCTATAGCCTGTAGCTAATACCGACGTACCATCGTCAGTATACGTCATCAAACTGGTAATGATATAACGCTTTCACACTTCCTATTGATATTTAATGTTATACTCGTAAAACTCAAGTACATCGTTAACGTAATGATAATAATTTTATAGTATATGTGACCATCAGCGCTACCGGTTTTAATATTGACGGTCTCAAAGAAATATTGTGCGCTACCATAATTTTATATTGCCAACTCGATATAAATCTACTTAGTCACGATTTTCATTGGTCGAAAACTAAGTTTAGGTACCTAATTAAATCCTGGTGGCAAATAAGTTGATTAGATTGGATAATTTGAAAACTTTCCATAGATAATAAAATAAATTTAAGTAGATCTATAAACACTGATGACTTAAATCGATAACTGTTTTAAATACTTAATACCATGTTAAAATTTTCTTAAACAAAGAAATAACTGAACTTCAAAAGCATTGTGTTAATAATTGGTAGTAGAGTCGCGGTATATCGAAGTGCCTATGTCACCAACAGACTGGGTGGCGGCTGGCGGCCACAGTCGACAGTAAGGTCGCAACAAACGTCACTACCTTAACCAGGTCATGAGCTAGGTAACATAACAGCTCAGCTGTATCTATATGTATCGTGTAAGAGTCGATTTGTTACTGTCCCTGCTGCATTATAAACTAGTTTGCGTACTAGTCTGTTTGAATTTAAGCCTTCGGTTGATACGATACAGTGATCGTTAAAGCTAAATGGTATTACCCATATTTAGATACATCACGCTGCCTAAGTGAATCGTGCAGAAATTCTTCATGATCGCTTTGACGTGAAACTCGGACGTCATTTGGTTATTTGCTTAGTGTTCGTGCTTATTCAAGAAATCAATTCAGAATTCAGGTGCGTAGTGATTTTATCGAGAAACACCAGTATTGTTTTTGGGCAGACTACAAAGGTGTGTTGGTTGCGTGGTACTTTAGAAGTGATAAACAATAAATCAAGTAATTTACGTTATGCTTGCATAAAATTATGGCACTAAATCCATACACAGTAATAAATAATGAATCAGACAATAATAAAACATAATATTTGTTTTATTAAAATCTACGCAGATTTAAATTTATATCTCGATAACCTTTGTTTTACTGTTTACAATTTCATTGCCAAGATATTACCTCAGTACCTATATAACGATTTGTCCTAGAGCTAATGTTATGTAACTGTTAAGTTATTACCATGTCGTATATTCGAACCTAAGTGTATGCATAAGCAAGCATCTGGGTAGAAACTTGCAAAGCCCAAACCTTTCAAAATTTGCCCAACGAACGAGATAAAAGCTCGATATAAAACAAACACAAAACATTCCACAGAAGAATAATGAGATAGTGAGAAGCATTTTCCTCAAGATTTATTGATGTTCGCAGAATTCACGTACCGATTTGAATGGTTCTGAATATTTTGATGACGTTTCAGTTTCGCGAAGGTAATTCACGAGTAGGTATATACTAACTCAAGTCGGTTTTATGAAGGCGGGCGGAGGCACGCTCGTAGCTAGCGAACACGGCAATGGGTGCGAGCGAGGGCAGCCGGGTATTATACTATCTATACCTATCTACGCTGCGTTGTTAGATGTGTACGTGACCGTTCCAACGTTGCTACTTACTCCGGGATACCCTCGTCTATCGACCAGACCTTCACCCACAACGATGCTCACAATAAACCACTTTATCATGTCTACAAGAAGGCCATATCCTATAACATCGATGTTTATCAAGATACGATTTTACAACGGTTATAGTAAACAACTCGTGATTTTTGGCTCGATTGCCTATCGACGACGACCAATGCACGTAAACACAGACTACGTAGGAACATATATTACGTGATTATTTCATAGGAATTCATAGTGGCACGTATCTAATGAATTCTTAGAATGATCGCAGTTACAGCTTTAATCTTTGTGCCTGAAAAAAAGCTTCAAAGCTTTTTCTAATAGAACGGTATCCCAAAGGCTTCATATCTATTTTTTTATTCTCATTAAAGAGTTCTGAGAACACCTACGCATTCCCAATAGTAGGTATAAGTAAAGGTCACCCAACCTTAAGATTGGATTTTCATTCAATGTTCTCTGTATGTGTATATATGTGAAAGCGTAATACCTTTGACAGTTTAATTAGAGAGCTTTCTATAAAATGAAAGCTTAGGTTATTATAACGCATAAATATTTTACTTTCGTCGGTTTTATTTCGTTTACTGAGTGCTGAAGTCTTATACCTACGTCAGTACTAGTTAACATATAAAATATATATTTAAGTTATTTTGCAATTATTAATATTCTCGAAACCGCTGCTTAAAAGAGAAATCTATAAACCGAAGCTGTGCAAAAATAAGTGGTTATAAAAAGTCATGACTAGGAAGACTAAGAAGTCATATTCATTCCAACGATACGAGTAAAGGAGCTAACAATAGAATCGTAATAAATATTAAATGCTGTAAGAGGAAGTCGTTTGATTACAAGAAGGTAAGTCATTTTTTCAGTGGCAGGATTTGCGTCACTCATCGACAACCAGCAGGGTCGTTGTGCCCTTCAGTTTTAATGACGGTACATCACGCACACACACGCTTAGCTAAGTCGCTACTGTAGCAGAGTAATATACTAATATCCCTTACTGGGAGCTTTAATATAGTTTGACAAGGATTTTTCGAACATAAAAGGTACTGCAGTGCTCTCACGTTGAACAAGGTTCAGTTTGAGTTGGATTGTTTAAAGTGAGGATGCTAGCGCCCTCGCTTATGTTCAATAAGATCCATGAAATGTTAGGTATATCCAAAGTTTCAGTAGGCTCATGCCAGGTTCATTACTCATCTTAGGTTAAGCAATAAGTTTCACTTACGATCTAAAGTTATTGGTCATTTGACGTCTTCACCTTAATACCATTTAAGAAGTTTGGGTAGCAGCTGTATTTATTTAAGGGTACCTAAATACAAGATCTACTTAGACAACGAATTACTTTATCTTACTAACAAACTAAAGTTAAAATATCGTAGGTATTTTTTGAATGAATTGGATTTTAAACTACTGAGTTGAAATCGATACTTTGCAGTAAGTAAGTACTACGTGTAATTCCTTACTTACACATAGTACTTATTGTACCTTGTACAATAGTAAGTAAAATATTACTTGTAAAGATACAATGTGTCCTTACACATTGTCCTTTGACAGTAATATTTTTATTCCAATTTTGCGCGAGTGCGCGGGTGAAGACGCGGGGCTCTTATTTCCTGATGCATGTTATACTTAATTCCGATTCCATTTGGTAGACATTTTATATCCACTTGTTTATGTTAAACTCCCAATCCACTTATAGATTGAGTAAAATTTAGCATACCTAATCTTGGAAAAGAGAAACTAAACTATTTAAAGAAAACAAACTTTCTAGTTAAACAAAGTAGGGCCTACGGGAAAGTACCTAAATCTTTTATTATTATAGTGGGTCCTATTGATATACCTACAACATAACTAGTCTGGATCCCAAGCATGAACTTCGTTGCGAAATCATTAAAACTTTTTGGGCTCAAAGGGGCTTTGAACATCGATGTACGACCAGAGAGATGTCAAAGTTTAAATATACGTTACGTTTCCTGAGTTAAATACCTTTACCAACAACAACTTTAAAGAATACCCGTGAAGTAAAAAATCCTATCTTGTTTGAAGAGTTGACGAAGAAAATGCAAGTTTTCCACTCGGTTATCTATCCTGGATTATTTATAATTTTCACTCATAACTTTTTACAGACTTCATTTTTTTGTCAACAAAGTTGAATACAATTAATATTGACAAAAGATCATAAAACTTGTTATCAGCAAACGTCTAATTCCGTCGAAGGTAATCCTTACTTGTGTTGTGCAACCATATAACTAGCTAGATGGCTAGTAAATCGATTACCAACGTCAACAATAGAAATCCCAGGACAATACACTATTGTGGACAAAATAATAGATTAGTCAAGTGAAAATTGCTTAACCTCATCATTTAACCTTAAGTATTATGAATAGGAAAAAAACATGTATGGAAAACATGGAACCAAAATAATATTATTATATTAATAGAATCCCTCTAAAGCTGCCCATATGTGGCTCCGTCCTCTCAAGTAGTTGTATTCGTCAAACGGAGGTCCTCGAGGTGCTCTCTAAGCTCATCGTGAAAAAAAAGGTGGTTTTCAAGTTTCAGTTTTTTTAAAAAAGATTTTACTATTACTAAGACAATATACACACTTTACGTGCGTACGAAGCGAGAAGCCCAACCAAGCAGGCTATACCAATAATATCATGTATTTATACGCACCTAAGCACATTATACTACCTACTACGTGCCACAAAATTGCTGATCAAATCCATGCCGCTCTGTTTAAGAATTAGGAGCTTTCACGCTACCCATCCCTTCTCGACAACCTAATTCGAGACGTTTCTACCTACCATCCTTTTAACAGAAAACCAGCAAACTGAGAGAGTATGAATGAATATATTAGCAATAAAATTGGCATCAGAAAAATATGAGTAAATTCAGTAGTAAACAAGATACATACATATAAAGCGTTTATGAATTATTTATTCACAACATTCTCAAGAACGAATTAGTTTCGTCGAACAGCTATATGGTACGTATTTGTATTTTTGTAAATATCACGGTAATTTTATTTAGGTATCAGATTATTATGTAAGTAGGTAATTTCAAACGGTGTACCAGTTACTTAGATATTTAGTCGTTGAAATTAGATGTGACGATATAAAAAATGGAATTGATTGACTATTATTTTGGATAGATGCATATTTTGATACGTTGCGGTTATATTATTTTATTTAGCTTTCTTATTTATACTGAGAGACAAAGCTTCCATATCTAAATCAAATATTAAATATTAATCTTATGTTATTAGCTGATTACGTCCCACAGCTGCGCATATGCGCAGCAAGATAGGATTTAGGATAGGCATATGCTTATCCTCAATTTTTACATCAATCAGGGACCTGGGCTATGGATGATCACTCTTCCATCATAGGGGTCCAGCTCATCTTGCCATCGCTATGGTTGCAAGTTGCTTCTTTGACCCAAAATGGATTTGACATACTGCAGATATGTAATCCGTCCATGTAATATGTCCGTCCAGTCCCTGGCTCCTTTTTCATTAAGCGATTTTTTTTTCCAAAGTATACTTTACAATTGAAACTACATATTAAAAGAGAATAGGTCGTATCTACTTAGTAAGTAAGAAAGTAAAATTCGCAACGAACAGGTTAGAGCTTACCTTTAGCGAAGCCATATCAGAGACGGAGCGATGCGTTTGTATAGTCTCCAGCTGGTCCAGACACCAATCCAGCTCTTCGACTGTTTCTAGAGCCAACTTCATGTAGGCTTCGTCTGTAACAATCATATTTCAATGATTTACTGAAAAACTTATTTTTTAATACCCTTACGTCATTTGAAACGGTCCTATATTCAAGCCTATTGTTTGAGCTCACTTGGCGCAGTTGGTTAACGTGCCCCGCTAGAAAAGGGTAGCTCGTGAGTTCAGGAGGAAGCATTGAATTTTTGAACCAAAATCAATTTTGTCTAAATACAAACTTGAAGGCTTGGCGCAAACGATGCCACCGACCAAAGCCACTGGTGGCCAGCGACAGCGCCTTAACATACTTTTTCATATATTTTGTATTAAGACGCGCATCACACGTGTAGTCGGTGGCGGCCACTCGCTACAGCAGTGAAAAAGCCCCTTTGGCGCGAACCCTAATTCTTACATTAAAAAAATTAAAAAACCCGCCTGCTTAAAAAACTTTAAATAAAAACATATACAAAATAAAAACTGAAAAGAAAATAAAACAAGTCCAGTAGTCACAGAACATAGCGACTTTAACAGTCGGGACCCATTATTGAAAGGGTATATGATGAGCTAGATTTTAGGTAGTCAATGGGTCCCGACTGTTAAAGTCGCTTTGTTCTGTGACTACTGGACTTGTTTTATTTTCTTTTCAGTTTTTATTTTGTATATGTTTTTATTTAAAGTTTTTTAAGCAGGCGGGTTTTTTAAATTTTTATTTATTTTTTTTATTTTGCGCTTTTTAGTCAGCATTAGGTGCAAGGCGTTATTATATCAATTTTATTGTATTTTAATCGCAATGGCATTATTTCATTGAGGGGGTTATTAAGTTGAGGATTATTCAGTAAGTTGCGGTAGGTAATCTAAGGTATGGACGACTTCTAACTAACTTTAAACCGTTGTAGATCCCAAATGGTTACATTAAATGAAAAACGGTTAAAAAAATCAAACCATGATTTTTGAAAACCTATTCAACGATACCCCACTTGATATAGTCAGTCAACTTTTGTTTTCTTATCCAACTTTGAGTCGTTGTAGATCCCAAATAGTTAAACTAAATGAAAAATGGTTAAGGAAACCTAATAATGATTTTAAAATACCTATTCGACGATACCCCACTCGATATAATCAGTCAATTTTTCTTTTTTACAATATGGCGGCTGGTAGTCGCCATTTTGAATTTTGATAACTGTCATGTCTTCAGTGACACTCCCAGGATTAAGACGAATCGATTGACGTGCAAATCATCAAAATCGGTCCATCCGTTTGGCCTCTGGAGCACACGAACGACACAAAGGAACAAACATACATACATACATAGACTGATAAATACATAACCCTTCTTTGCGTCGCGCAGTCGGGTAAAAAAACCATTTTTTTATGGTGTTTGTTAAGTTTTTCTATTTTTCTACGTATCCTTTGTATTAATTTGTCATAATTTGGTCCAATGCATTACTTAAAGTTAACCTAGTTATATAATTTTGCATTCGATTACTTTACTGCCACAACGCAAAGTCCACTTAGTTTACAATACAATGGTGTCAATTCGAGCAAGCCAAATTCCGACTTAACTTAACTTAAAATTAGTTAAGACGTGTCAAATTACAGATTGCTATTCAGAAAACGCCGACTTAACTTATTATGACAGGACTAAACCAAAATAAGTTAAGTCGAATTAAATTAGGTTAGAAAACGTTTTTAGCTATTCGGAACGACCACAAAACAACCAAAATAGTAAACGTCAAACTAAAATTAAGTCGCGACTAATTTTGTGTGGACTAAAATTGGTCGTTGAAGTAAATAACAACATTTATCGAATAAGTAACGTTACGATTGACGAATTTGTAATTTTGGCTGTAGTACGGGCTGAAAGGTGTTCTGAGTGTCGGCCTTTATGGACAGATTTAGTGAAAACCCTCAGAAAAGCGTGTTTTGTTAAATAAAACATTTAACAAAACTGTTTAATTTTATTGCAGAAGCAATGACGAAGGGCTTAGATTAAAACGATTAAGAGACTGTTCTAATCCATTCGTATTGCCGGATAACAAATTTAAAAAACTGTTTTGTATACCTACCTACCAAATGACTATGACCTGCTGGACTTTCACAAATTACTCAGTCGTGACACCAATGATCGTCTCAAAGGGCACCACCTCAAATTACGCACCGCCTTCTCGCACAACAACCCTCACGAACATTTCTTCAGCAACAGAGTGGTCAGAGCGTGGAACAAGCTACCAAAGGACATCATCTCGGCACAGTATCAACCAGTTCAAGAACAAACTTGACAAATACTTAGCCAATACAGAAACAGACTAAGAATAGCTGGATACAGGCATCTATCAATTGTATCAACTGCCTGCCTGATAAGTAAATAATAATAAAATACCTGTGGCAATATGCCTATTTGCACATACTAGGAGGCAACAATTATTTTCAATAAAAGTCATTTTATATCATTTACAAGTTTTATTCAAAATATATACTAGGTAGGTAGTTAAAATAGAATTTGATTCAGATTTGGCTAGACAAGGCTAGAATTGTCTATACAGTTAAACAAGTTAGGAGTTTACTGTGCCTCTTCAACTAAAATTTCCTCAACTGTGTCTCCCCTCAACGCTTCAGCTAAAACTTGAGCTGCCCGCACCTTAGCACAGGCATTTTCTCTTAATGGCAGTGCAATATCTGCTCAGCTCAGCAGCCTAATATTTTCATTTAATGCTGCTGTCAGGCTATCGGCAACAGGCGGTCTTGGTGGTCTTGGGGCTCGCACCCGCTCAGGCCGGCATATACGGGGGCGGTTGGGCAGCTCAGGTTGTTGTGGCGGTGGTTGATGATCTTCTAGCTGAGCAGGCACAGCAGGAGGAACTTCAGCAACAGCAGCAGCAGTATGTTCCATTTGGGGTCTGAAATTAACAATAAATAATTTAAGATATACAGCAAAAATATTTAATTATATGTATCACTTGGTTTTTAAAGGAAAACTTACCTGCTCTACAGTCGCAAAACCATACACAGAGGCAGGTCCTACAATTTCCAAAATTTTATTGTCCAGATCTGTTAAATCTGGACCTGGAGGACCTCCTCCAGTTCCGCTGATGGAGCCCATACTTTTCGAGCTTTTGTTTTTGTTTTGCTGCGCCAGACATCCCAATTCTAAAAATAAAAGAGTAATGGTAAAAAATTACAACAAAACAAAGGAAATACATTTCATACATAGTTAATCACGAAGTACTTGTAATGACAAACATTGAGCCGAGTAATAATTGGTATTTGGTTTCTTGGTAAAACTGGTACTCGGACAACTTTAATCTTTACATAGTATAAAACAAAGTGACTTCCCTCTCTGTCGTGTCTGTTTGTATTTTCTATGTACGCTTAGATCTTTAAAACTAACCCTTACGCGAGTGAAACCGCAGGGTGCAGAGCTAGTAATTCTACTACTATTATAAAGCGGAAGAGTTTGTTTTTTTGTTTGTTTGTTTGAACGCGCTAATCTCAGGACCAGCGGTTGCTGGTCCGAATTGAAAAAATCTTTCAGTGTTGGATAGTCCATTTATTGAGGAAGGCTATAGGCTACATTTGATCCTGATAGTCCCACGGGATCGGGACTTACGCGGGTGAAACCGCGGGACGTAGCTAGTTGATTCCATAAACTATGGCTTGAAAGTTGAAAGTAATATCTTAGCAAAAATGTTTTTTCACAGAACAGGTTTAAAATTGCATTTTATGCAACACCTACTATATTCAGACCCTCTGTGTGGACCTATTTGCGTCGGTAAGGCTTAAATTTACTAGACTTAATCCATTTAATTTATCTAAACTAATAAATAGAAAGCTTATGAGATTTTTTAGTTTGGTTGAACGCGCTAATTTTAGGAACTTATTGGTCCGAATTGAAAATATATTTTTGTGTTTGATAGTCCACATATCGAGGAAGATTAAAGGCTAGTAATGATCCTGATATTCTCGCGGAATCGGGACCTGGGCGGGTAAAGCCGCAGGCACTAGTATCGGTAGATAAATAAATCTAATTCCTCTTACGCTATCGAAATAGCAATTAGCATAGGTAAATTGCGTCAGAAATAAGACCTACCTTTTGCCAACTGAGCATGAAGCCTCTCCACTCCACAAGCAGTTCCTTTTGCTGCGTTCGTTAGGTCTTATATACATTTTCCGACACAAAACTACAACAAAACTGATTCACAAACTACAAAAAGTAAACAAATAATCATAGAGAAATCTAGACGAATAAAGTACTACCAACCTCACAGCATAAACCATTCGTTCTCAATTTTTTATCTGTGAATCCAATTTAGTCCGTGTTTAGTCCTGTCATTTTCAAATTCTAAGTTTAGTTTGTGGACAAAACCGAATAGCATACAAACTTAACTTAACTAAAATAAGTCTGTTTTTGGTTAGGTTAAGTTTTAGTCGGTGGTTTGCTCGAATTGACCCCAATGTATATTTTAATGACAAGATAAGATAAAAGTAGCGACAAAGATGACCATGACAATTTGAAACCTATATTTTGTAACTACTTTAAGTAAGCGGCAATTTAAATGTACATTAGCTGTTGTTATATTATTAACTAGCTGTGTCCCGCGGTTTTACCTGCGTAAGTCGAAAAACCCTTTCTTTATGGGATGCCTCCATCTTATAAAGTGTGACAAGTGTCAAACACTCTTCAAATTTCAGTTCTTCTTTACTATCACCGGTTTATGCTGTGCGTTGATCAGTCAGTCAGTCAGTCAATCAGGACAAATCATTTTATAGAAGATCACGGAGCCCGACACCTTTCCAACGAATGCAAAACCGTGGAAATCGGTTCGTGCGTTCTGGAGTTATAGCGTCAGGAAGGAAAACCCGACTTATTTTTATATAGTAGATTTGCACAAAGAATATGACGCCTTCAAATTACATAGGTACCTACTCCTCTATTTTTTTTAAATATAAATTTATGGTCAATCTTACATCTGCCTCTATCAAGCAAGATAAGTTAGATTGCAAAATTTGAATTCTAAACCGACCTTTTCACGATTAATCCGTCAAAACAAACGGCCAGAATACCTTTTATTAAATACACCGGATCAATGCCAGTTTCACTACAAAGTTAAACATAGAGTAGAATAAAGGTAGATACTTAAATACATAACTAGTTGTTTGTTAAAATAAACCTTCATTATCTCAATTATATGGCAGCATCCATCGTTGTTAGAGAGAAAAAGATAAGTGGCCATTACAAGCTCTGCCGTTGCAAGGGGTAATTGGCTTAATCACTGTGATCACTAGACAGACGTGACTTAGATCACAGCCACACTACTAATTGACCTTTTAGACGGTGCCGATGTGATAGTGCAGAGGTGCCGATGTGCCAGTGTGAATGAACCAATATTTTACTGGCCGTGGCCTGTCGGATTGGCAGCCAGGCCCCTGATTACTTAACTCTGTTGCTAACAAATCTCGATTGAAACAATCGAAATTGTTGATTTTTGCGTTAACGGATATACTATTCGAAAGTTACAATCGCTAGTTTTAATTGCAATGATATGAATGACGAATGACGTGAAAAATGATGTGTAATCGACAATTTCAATTGTTTTAATCGAGATTTGTTAGCATCAAAATTACAAAATAAGACCCAGTTTGCTTTCGCTTACTGGAATGATTTGAAAATAGGCATCGTGCGAAGATCATTATTACAGTAATTTAGTTTCTCACTTGATTTATATAAACCTGTTATTTGTTATTCAACTCGATTGACAGTGTCTATCTACATTTTTATTATTGTCTTAATAATTCTAGGGCTACACGAATATGGACTTTTTGTATCTTCAGTCACAATTCCAATATGTCTGGAGTAGACAGTCAACTTTCATGATTATTTGTAGCGTGAGTACACTACATTAGTTCGTGATTCCGTGCGTCACTTGTCAACAAACCACTGATAACTCTTGCGATTTGACTTGTATTTGACCCGTATATTAGTAAATACATATTTTTAACATTAACAATACACGTTATCAGCGGTGATCATTCAGCTGCAATGTGTCTAGTGTGTTCGTCCGTGAGATAAAATGTAATCAAGAGTACAAGCAGTAAATGACGTGGGACGGTAACAAAGTCAAAACTTTTTTCAAACTGGGATAGTTTTACAGCGAACTTTAACTAGCGCTGAAGCTATGTTTTTTTTACACTAGCAGCAACTTTATGCTGAGACTGCCTATTCGGGCAGCGCACTGCTACTCTATGCATATTTGTTTTTTTTCTCTCTATTACATAAGTTTTGTTTTATGTAGGTATGTGGTCTACTTTTTTATTCTATTGTTCTTGTTGTGTAGTTGTGTGTTTGTCCGAATAAATTGATTTTCTTTCTTCTTTCACTTTTTAGTACATTTTCGCTAATTAAGGAAATATTTTTTGCGAGCTTTTATTTACTGAAAACAAATATCTAAGATACTCTTATAATGCAGGCCGTAATTCTCAAGGATTTCTCTGGCTTGCTGATAATCGACTAGGTATTATGACTACATTCGCAATACATTTAAGAAATCTAATGCCCAGTTTATCAATAAAACCAGCTAATTTTAATGTATGAAAATATCGTACACGTTCTAAATTAGATAATTTATTGCCATTGGCGGTCATTAAAGGCACGTGCCCGGTTTGCAGTAGTGTGTCCATATATTTAGTTGTGTTGTCTCTCATATTAAATAATGTAATCGGTCTAAAAGTTTTCTGTAGGCTTGTATTTGTACCTACATAGGTACACACAAATACTTGCCATAGGTTTCTTTATGCACTCTAAAACTAGCCCCGTTGAGGTGCCGTTTAGATTTTATACATACAAAGATCGAATACTACGTATTTTTAATAGACATCCAAAGATGAGGAATAATTCGGATAGTGTGTGTGTATGTTATGGGAAATCTCCGCCGTCTGAGGTCCGATCACAATAATTCTTTTTTTTATTAGATTAGCCCATGGTTTAGGGTACCTACTTGGCCCCATAAAACGGTGATGATCTGATGATAACCTTCGGAATGATGAGCAGATTAAACCCCAGAATGAAATAATTTGTAAAATTTTTGGGCAATATATTTTTTTAACGAATTTATTATTATGTAACTCTCGTAGTCGGTCGATGTTTAAAAAAACGTATAGATAATATAGGTACTTCACCAGTAACTTAACATCAGTCGTCAATTATACATCATGAGTTAACAAGACGTTGATAAAATGTGAAAACACTGATAAATTATACGGCTCTATCAAATTAAATTATATCCTGTTCTTTCGTTTATCACTTCTGTGTAAGTATACTCGTAATTACTTAAGTATCTCTTTTTTTCTTAAATCATTGCCTAATTATTATCGAAATGAATTGGTAGGTAACTTAATAAGTGTTCGTGCTCAACTTAGTTTCATAAGTACTTATTTAAAAAAAACTACTTTACTTTACTTTACTGCGATATTATTTTACATTACGCTCTTAAGCCCCCTTACTTATAAACGATGACTAAGTTTATGTAACGTTTGTCAAACGTTACATAGTTTATGCAGCTGTTTATAGGTAAGGGGGAAAAACTTTGCCAATTTATTAGGTATACCTTAGGTAGATCTGGTTTCTAAATTTTGTTCTACAATTGCCCTGAGTTTATCGTTAATAACCTAAACAAGACAGCGACTAAAGTTAAATAAAAACAAAAAATTTTAGCTTCTCAGCAGCGTTACGTGTTCCGGTGATCTGTAAAGCCGGCAATAATGTCCTCAATGCTGAATTTCCTGAAAATCGGGGTCAACCGGCAAATCGCGACGACATTCTCAATTCATTACATGCCGGGTTCCACGCACCACTCATTAGTACTCGTCTGTTACGCTCCAAATATGACTAACACGATTTTGTGATATAGGAAAGGTCGAAATATCCCAAAGCCACAATACTGCTTAATAGATATGGCCGTAATACTATCTAATGATGATAAGTGGTGATCGTTTGTTCACTTGTCAATGTTTCAACTTTGAATTTAGGGAAGTTAAATTTAATTGTCACCTTATTATAAAACTACCTACCTCATAAATCATAACGTTTTAAGAAACTACAGTAATTTACTCATATATTCCCAGGTTGCTGAAATCTAAAAATAACTTTTAATTCAATACTGAACGAAACAACTTTCATGGAAGGTTAAAGAACTGCTCGAAGCCTTTAAAGCTAGCAACAAGATAAGAGTAAATTTCTATGTTATCTACATCCATTTTTACATCTGAGTGAGATTAAGGTTTGTACTTACGTCAATCAGTCAAATTGGCAATGGTTCATTAACTTCTATTTTTAGTTTCTAATTATAGTTAATCCGTAGAATAAACACTAATAAACACTTTTAACAGTCACATATTTGAAGATTCATAAACGTACCGGACACTGTCTCTAGTAGTGTTCGTGAAACCACAGTTTGTGAAACACTATTGAAATATTGAAGCTGAAAATAATAAATTGTAGGTGGCAATTGTTTTGTCACGACTTATGATTATTTTCCGATAGGTCTTAATTTATTAAAACGGATACTGGTTTCATCACAGACGACTATTGACTTCTTTAGAGAACATGAACCTTTGTTTCGCAATTTATATCATGCTCAGATATTTAACCTACTATATGTGTACGTGTATGTATGATTAGGTAGGTAAGTAGCTACAGATGTATTATCGAGTACAACTACACCTTCGCATCGTATTGATTTGTTTTGTTCAAGTGAGAGCAATTAAGGTAGCTTTAACGCCGAGAAATTCACGTCTCATTTACTTTTCCTCCCTTGGGAAGAGTACATGTACCACACAAATAACGAAATGTCCGCAACCAGAACC
Source organism: Idaea biselata (assembly GCA_958496205.1). Classification (NCBI taxonomy): domain Eukaryota; kingdom Metazoa; phylum Arthropoda; class Insecta; order Lepidoptera; family Geometridae; genus Idaea; species Idaea biselata. Next base: position 24,406,066 of record OY292399.1, on the reverse strand, counting down.
GCTTTAGAAATTAATTAAGTAGTTATAAGATTATTTTGATAATCAAGTTTCTTAGAAACATTATCACCTTTGGGATAAATAAACAAAAATGTTGCGTAAATAATACGTAAGTTATCGTCAACAACGAAAAATACTAAAAGATTAAAATATTTGTATATGTATCTTTTGCAAATATCACTGTTCACTACACATTCTAGACATCTAGACATAGCTGTTAGATAACTTACACTAAAAACGAATCATACAATATCATATTAAAGTTTGTGATATGTTCACACAATCATAACTTGGTAGTCGTAACTAAATGGCCAATCACGATGACCTATATGTTTATGACTTCACATTTAAACTGAAACATATTGAACTCACTTTCAAAGTAAAAATCTCTACATAGTAAACTTTAATATTATAATGAAAGTATGAAGTCAGCTCTGGACACATGTTAATAATTCATCAGACAGGAAACACTATTGTTTACAAAAATCCGTCAAAACAAATCAGTAATCTAACCAATGAAGGATTTGTAGACGATAACGATAAAATTAAATAAATCTATGGAAATGGGATATCTCTATATATCGTTGGGAGATTTCGCAGAAATCTTGCATTTTTATGCGTATTTATGAATTCACACGTAGGTGTATTTGAGGAAAATTGGTAATAAAATTGACTGTATTATTCATAGAATGTTGATTTATTAAAATTATTGCTTTTGAAAAGGAGCTGTTTACATAATAACTTTACCTGTACACACCTACTTAATTTATAAATAAGGCTGCCTTAATACTGTATTAAAGGAAAGTAACATAAAATGACATTTAAACAAACTACAGGCACATAATATTTTAACTGAATATTATAAATACGATGGTTTCTTTGTTAGGTACTTTTTACGGCCAAACGATTCTAGTGATTTTGAAGAAAATTTGTAAAGGGGTAGTTTATAGCGTAGAAAACGATGAGCTTCGTAGTAGATCTATCCATAGTTAATTAGATCACAATAACGACAACGCCCTACCTCGTTGAGTTCTTTATTATTTAACATTTTTTCAAACCTAAACCAACCTTTCATGAATCTGAACCTGAATCTTGAACGAATTTTCTATGAAATCAAATAAGTACAATTAAATGAATACTTTAGAAAATTAAACTAACAAGCATCTGACAGGTAAATTACGTGTCCACGTAAACGTAAACAAAGATAGTAGTGTGATATATGGGTCTCTTATACGACACTACGGGGAATATTTCTTTTAACGACAAGTAGTTGTTTATGAGACGTTTATGAGTATGCAATTTCTCAGTAATCGGTAGCACAAATCATAAGATAGGCATGCTGAGCTCACCATTTTATCGTACCTAGTAGAAAATGACAAATTTAAAAAGGACAAATATTTGTATTTACGTTCCTCCTTATCTGATTACGTGAAGAATCGATGTGATAAAAGATTTAAAATATTACATATGTACTTGAATGTTACATACGCAAAAAGGAGATAATGTTCATTTTTATCACAAGGCTTGAGAGGTCAGAGTAGAAAATTTGTCAACTTTTAGTACCTACCTATACCCTATTTCAGAAACTTAGAAAAAATTATGAACAAAGAACCGTCAATTTTAAAGGAAAAAGTAAATAAAGAACTGTCACTTTCAAATAAATGTACGGGATTTTTGTTTACATTTTTGATCTAAGTTTCTGAAATAGGGTAGGTATAGGTAATAGAAAACATCGCGGGGAAACCCGCGTCTGAAAATTACGTACAACGGCCTAATTATGAGGTACGGAAAACGCATAGCGAAACCTTTAACCTTTTTAACCTACGTAGGTAGTGCCTAAATTCCTCTTAAATCTTCCTTCTGAGTGTAGGAGTCTCTTATCCAGTTTCTGCCCTTTTTTATTTGATATATGAGCGCCTGAACACTATTTCACTGCTCAGATAGTATACCTTAGTAGTTGCATCATTGGGATCGAATAAAATATATTAAGAATTGATCACAATCTTTGCTTTAGTAACCTACTTTTTCAACAAAAAGACTTTAGAATAACCTCAAGGTTTCACAATACTGGCATTGAAAATAGTTTTAAGTGCGACTAATAATTGTTTTTCTCTTAGGAATACAAGATTTTCCAACCCACTGATGAATAATGTAAGTAATGAGAACTATAAAGAATGCTAATTTAAATATTTAAAATATGAAATTCTTAAGTGATAAAATTGAACAGTGTTGTTTTCATCACTTAGGAATTTTGCGCGAAAACAATGGTTGTTGTGATAGGACTGTTGTTACAAATCTGTCCAGTTTGTTTTATTTACAGACAGTTTTGCGAACGTAACTCCTTAAAGGCTTGTAAAATGATGAGTTTTTGATTTTTAACATAAGCTAATATAAAACTCAAATAAAACCATATCAATTGGCGATTTTGCTGATAGAAACTGATCTAGTCAAGGTGGTTGACTTGATAACGGGTTGAACATACATACATACCTACTTTATTTAAAACAACAGTAAAAATAAAATCTTATTTTTTGCATGTTACATATTATAATATGAACCCCCTTACTTATAAACGATGACTAACTTTATGTAACTTTTGTCTCTGTCTCTTAACTTTGAAACTTCATGTCATAGTAAAAGGCAGACGTTATATAAAGTTAGTCATCGTTTATAAGTAAGGAGGTTAGGAGATAAGTAGGAGATATATTTTTCTTTTAAAACGGAACATTATTTAGATACAAGAGTCTTGACTTACCTCCGGGATTAAAATTTTTAGGTTGTGGTGTAACTGCGGCAGCCCCTGAAGATCTCCGCGATCTGTAACGAGTAAAGTTTTATTGTCTTAGAAAGAATGGTAAGTAACTTATGTCATCAAACTGAAAACTTTAGAAAAACTCATTGAATAATAATTTATTCAGGGAGTCGACCTCCCTTAAGCTTAGGGTACCGACGACGTTTTCGTTGAAATATAAACGTAAATTCTTAATTATTATTTACGACATGGAAACTATTATAATATGAATATTATAATATAACTAGCGGTCGCCCCGGCTTCGCACGGGTGTGTAAAATACATATAAACCTTCCTCTTGAATCACTCCATCTATTAAAAACCCGCATAGAAATCAATTGAGTTAGTTTTAAAGATCTAAGCATACATATAGGGACAGACAGAGCGACTTTGTTTTATAATATGTAAGTTATTAATATAATAGTTTTCAATTGTAATTTATGGAATACGTTTTAAATAATAAAATAATATTTGTAAGTAGATTTAGCTAAATGTTTCTCATGGAAGGCGTCTTTCCTTTCTTTGGTTGGTGAGACCAGAATAGTTACAGACAGAGGGCATTGTGTGTAGGTGTTAATGTTTTCATTGAGAAAACATTTTCCTTTCATAACCATTGGTAGTGTTATAAATAGTCTGAAAGAAATATCTTCCTTCGCAAAAATACCTGTCTTTTCAAATATGAATGTATGTATACAATTGTACCATCAACAACTAAAGTGGGTATCCAGTTAGCCGAAAGATTCGTTTGAACCGAGCGCCGAGCGTGGAATAAGCATACTCTACACAAGTAGGTATACTTATAAATATCAAATGTGTGACAAATTATTGTGTATCAAAATTTCGCATGCTAGCAGGCGATAGGTAGTAGGTAGGTAACAATTAACAATAAAGTCGTCGGTATCTTTCCTACGTTAGTAAGTGTGAACCTACATTTATTTATCTTGCAAGCGAAATTAGACCTTACAGTGGATAACAACTTTCGTTGTTGATAGTACATACAAAGGTACCTATAAAACTGAATAATCATAAAGAAAAATGAATAATGAATATACTGTATTATTTACAATATTTGTAATTAATACAGTATGCTTAAGTTCAAGTGGAAGTTCAAAGTCTAATTTCAATCAGATGATAATTTATCTTTCTTACTATCTGCGAGACGCTATATCATTATGAAATTGTTTCCATCGTAAAACAATGAGCAATCAATTCAATCAAGTAATCATAATCAATCTATCTTTAGCAAGACATTAGCTTCGCCCCGTGGTCTCAGACGTGTAATTGTTATTTATTTATTTAATCAAAAATGCACGGTCAGTGCTTAAATGGGCCACTTCTTAAGTGTGGAATTTTGCACAGTGGGAGGTAACGTGTTGGAAGAGAAAGGCCAAAACTTTGGATATAGGCTGTCGTCTGAAAGTAGGCGAAATTTATTTAGTAGTCTTTTTTAAATTTATTTATTTTTAAGCACATTAAACAGATAAAGACAAAAATAAATTTATAAATAGATAATGACTACGGTTTTGGTCTAGAATATACATAATCCTTAAATACCTATGTATGCCTAAAAGCAACAAGGTATTTTAAGTAAAAAGTTTTTGCGTGTTTGAGGAATAACCATAAAAATTTATACAAAGACACGTATGTACTCGTGAAAATGTAACACAATATATACCTAGATTTCAGCTGCATAGATAGATACTTTTAACAAAAAAAAAATAACAATACGCGATTAAGAAAATATGGAAAAAATGGGAAAATGTAACTAACTGAACAGACATACAGACTAACGTTAGCATCTATTGTATTAGTAGAAATGTAATCAGTTTTAATGAGACTGAAGATCATGACGTTCTAAATTTAACTCCAGACATGCGGTGGACAATTCTTCTAAGGTCAGCTCGAAGCCTGATTTGTGTCAGATGTTGTCGAGTTATTTTTAGCGACAAAAAGGTAATGGACGGACATTGTCGGACGTAATCCTATATGAAACGTAGCCTCCAACTCAATTATTTTAGTTAATTAATCTGTTTCCATCAGCTCGACCTTTGTTTACTTAACTACCTACCTATGTTGACTCTATGCGGACGACTTTTTTTTGTAACAGGTAAGGGTTTGACCACTATCTGACCATCCAAAGGTTGACTGGAAGAGATCGCTATAAGCGATAAGCCCGCCCATTGTGCCACCTAGTTTTAAGTTGTGTATGTTTTTATTGTCATGTAATTTATTTGGTGTGTACAATAAAGAATTTATTTATTCATGGTAAGTGACTGTATGGTCTGAGATGTAGTAAGTTCGTATAGGAGAGTAGGAAGACGTCTGTGAAACGAATTTTAATCTGTCGCTGCACCGCTGCTACGTGGCGGAACACGGACGAGTCCGATTGGCAGTACGACTTCGGCAGGTGGTGACAATGACAAGTCTTACCCCCGTATTTATAGACAAGTCGAATAATTACTTTGGCTAAGTAATGCATTTGTCTCGCATTTGTCAGTGGTTTTCAACGTCTACGAGAATATAACAGAGATTTTACATAGCATTACTCATAATTACTCGATTCGACGGGGGTAGGTGATTAGATTACTTTTTTAGTAGGTGGTTCAGCCAGGGGTCATGAGAATAACTGAGACTTTAATGAAATCCCATAGATGCTAGCAATACAAACCCCGGTTTAGCTGTAGCACAGGATATATTATAATAGCCCATACCTTTAAGCTAAGTAATAAGCTAAGTAATACCGTATTTTAAAAATAAAATAATTTGACGATAAGTAACATCCGCTAAGGAATCTAATTCTAATGCTACCTAAGCATTAGAAAAAAAAATGCATTTATTTTTAAAAACGGTATTATGGAAATTAAACTTTATTTTTTCGGTAACTCGAAGAATACACTAAGGTATCGGTATTATTCTTTATGAAACGGCATCATAATCTTTTAATTAAGTAATTTGTAATATTATTTTCATCAAATCGATACACTGTATAAGAATTCTCGTCGACCCAATTAAATACGTCTACAACCCACTCACTCAAACTCATAAAGTAATCTTCTTACCAATAAATTGCTTCCAATTATAAATGTAGATATCTATCTGCTCAAGACATCCAAGTAGGTAGGTATATATCTATATGAAAATAATTCAGCTGTATAATATGTATATGTCTAATCTTGTATAGTTCAAACACGAAGTTAATAAGACATCGTCTAGCTAAATATATAGGTACCTACTTTTAATAAACGAAAGGAAAAAAGTCTATTTTGGAAGCAAATAGTAAGACAAGTCTAGGTCTGGTAAAAGCAAAAAAATGAACGAGAAAAAAAACAATAATGCTTTGGCATATTTTGTTATAAAATACTATTGAAATATCTGTTTGTTTGTCTGTTAGCTATGCAATTAAACTTAACCTATTGACATTTGTTTTTCATTTTAAGGTTAGGTCATTTTTGGGAAGGTTGCGGTATCCATTACAATAAGTCATGCATAATCCAACAAGTACGTAGATTTGATTAATCAACGAAAGACTGCAGCTTTCGTGTGCATCACGCAATGCACGGCTACCTATATTATTTATCCCGATTTTCCCATCAAAACTCTTAGGTAAAACTGTAGGGCACAATTCGTTTACGCCTCAACATGACCTTTAAGACATATTTACATTTTACATTGTTACGTAGGTAGGTAGAGATACATTGTCATTTATATTTACATTGTAAAAAAATACGGGTGCAACTACGTAGTTGTGTCTGTCTGTAGTGGGATGTTCGTTAACGTCATGTCTCCAAATGTGGAGTGGGTTGGCCACTGCGGAGGTCGTCTGCCACTCGTATAAGCCTCCATTAATTCAAGAATCGCGTGTCGTAGTGACTCTGTCGACAATATCACGAGACGCCACCACGTCTCTACGTCATCGATTGTGTCGTCATCGGTACGTGGTAGTACACGATAAATTAGTCAAGCTACGCTACGATGATGAATCACTATGATTAATATACTTGGTATACTGAATTAAGATAAAGATTTTTAATGACTGTTTATTTTTTACCAGTGTAAGGTAAACAATGAACTCTTTACATTGTGTAAGATTTCAGAGATAGAGTTACCGTTGCATTGGCGAGTATTATAAGAGCATTGACTGAAGGAGATACTCAACTCACCTATCTCTAGAAAAAGTTTCTGCATGGGAGTTGCAAAAAATATTATAGAATTGTAATATCTTAGATAGATAGATAGATAAACACTTTATTGCACCAAAAACACATACGTAATACTAATTATACAAAGAATAACTTAAAACTATAGTGGTACAATGGGCGGCCTTATCGCCTATGGGCGATCTCTTCCAGGCAACCAATAGTACCATAGTCTTAGTTACCTATTATAATAATATTGTTTTTCGGTAAGCATGACCAAGCACCTTAAACATATTTTGGATATAGCCGTTGATCTCACCTCACCTTAGCACATAATATCTGAATGGATATAGCGTTTAGAGTTAAAACGTGCATAAAAGATGAAAAAGACAGAAAGAGGCTCAAAAATGAAAAAAATGTGTTGATTTTCACATGTAAGTACGTTTAAATTAGAACATTTTCGATTTTCGGCTTCTATTTACGTATCTATCTATTTAAGTTTAGGACTAGAATACCTATTGTTAGCATATTGAAGTAGTGACGTTTTAACAATGAACAGTGACTCGGTACTTTACACCTATCACGGACACGTGCTATTTTCTCATGCTATATCAGTTACTTATTGGCTAAAATATAATCAGCATATAGACAGGCCCATTTTTTATTACTGTGGTATGTACTCGCTGTAACTACAATATAGGCAAAGAGATAAAATGTTTCTCCACTTGTACCTACACGCAGACCGTTCGTGAATGAATAGGGTACCTAATTAAATCAACATGATCTTTCTACGTGGACATGGTTCGATGATGATTTTGCGACATAAATTGTGAATTCTTGTCATTTAAGTCGTTAGCAACTATATGTGATGGCAACAGTTATTAATTTGCCGTCATAAATACAATTTTTATCAGTTATGTTGTAGGCATGGCTGGCCACGTCATCGCGTGCTTTACAATGACGATATGACGATGGTAACGTCTTGTATATCAGAATAAGTTAGGTATTTTATTTAAGGTATAAGTAGATGTCGAGCTAAGGTATGATATAATAATTAGCGAACCAAAAGCGGGACCGACTGTTCTCAACCTAATGTATTTTATCTACAAATTCACAAAACACAAATTTGTGGAAGATAATGTCAGTAATTATCTTGAAGATCTTATACCTACTTCAATTATTTGAACTGTAATGAGTAAGTTAGTTAATAATGCGTAAGATTTATAGATAGGTAAGTACCTACTCTCTTTGAGCAAACGAAATATTTGCATTATCAAAGTGAATTTTTACCCGATTACGGCGAAGCTAAAAGGAAGGATACTGATTTCAGTGAGTTTTTAAACCGGTAAAGTTACCAGTCAATAACTTAATTTCATTAACATTTCAATTCATCGTACAATTCATGTATTTAGGTTGAACTTACCTACCTAGTATAGGTATGCCACAAGGGCTCCTGCACCGACGATGTGTGTCACACAGCGCATGACGACAATGCTACCTTTGTAAAAATTTAAGCTGTGACGTTATAACGTAAGAGCTACTTGTACAAAGGCTGATGAAACCTCGAATGGTTGAAAGTAATCTTGCATTTAAGCATTTTAAATAAGAATGACACTATTTATCAAGATATGCTTCTGTTAAACTTTCAGTTTCAAAACGCTTTGTAGTAAATATGATTATAAACTATCTAAAAGCAGGCAATTTAGATCAAATTAGATTCTACACATAAAAATCTGCGAAATTCATTTACATTCGATGAAGAGAGATTGGTTAGCTCAAAGCGAATATGTATAAGGAGACTCATCTCATGCCTGAATTTATTAACATTGAGAAAAATCTAAGTACTACTTACATACTTCTCTAATTAAAAATATTTGTCTGAACAAAGACATAATAATTGTATCAGCATACTATTATTAACAACAATATCTGAAATAATAATGAACTACAGAGAGTGACAAATTGGGTAACATACCCACCCACATACTACTCTCGAAAAACATTATCCTCCTGTCGGCAGTCGGGAAAAAGGTATAATATTATTCGTTCGTAAATAACGTTTCGGCTGAATTACATTTACCGTGGACATTACTAAGTCGAAACTGCGAGATAAGAGAACTGCCCCCAATAAAATATCTAAACGTTGTAGACCCAACCAAACAAGCTATGAATATAAATCGTATCTACGAGTTTAGATAATTCATAATAGGCACATTTCAAATTAAATTAAGTATACCTATGCGAAAATCGAAATTAAAGAAATGAAATCTGTTTTAAAATGAAGATAAACCCTTATCGCAAATATTTTGAGTAAGCTACTATATATATATACACTTGGCCTATATAGAGAAGGAAGAAAATATTTTTCAAACATTGTATATAGGTACCCAATATGTCTTGCTAATAAAAAATACCTATTATACTGAATTTTATATTTTAAAACGATTGCAAAAAGTAAAATTAAAATCAACGTTTCTGAATATGCGCGGTATTTAGTACCTACCTACTTTAGTCAGAGACTTCCAATCTCGTAATAGCAACGTAACGCTACGAGTGGTTACGGTTTAGCATTTATCGAAACTCGCCTATTAATTCTATAAGAGCAAAGTACCGTTGGCACTCGAGACCGTTTTATTTATTTCGCCGTCAGGAGCTTTAGTGAGTGTTCACTAGTATACGCTTTTAGCTGGCACTTTACCAAAGCGGTAAACAGCAGGGGAAGAGTATTTGTATGTGGCAATCAAATGGTTTATGGTCAATTCGTGATTAATGTTAGTATTCCATTAATTTACTGGGTGTATACTTACAGTGTTACGGCTTGACGTTGTCGGCGAATTCGTGAATAACTTAATTGTGTTTTGTACTGTTGTATACACCTATATTTGTAGGATTATGAGAACAAAACAGGTAATCTGAGAAAATGACCAACTTGACATGAGATTATTTACGCCTTACCGCCTTCTTACCTACCTACCTACCTACCTACGTACATTCCAAACCTCCCTTCACTCACTCAGGTGGAAAGAGCCGTGTCTCGTAAGACTCAGTAGGTAAGTACTTACAATTACATTATATTCATAAAATTTCATTTTCATAGCTAACAGAAATACAGGTTAATAAATAGACACGCAAAACTAGATTAGGTATGCTTTTTTAAATGCATTTTTAAGTAACAACAAGTTATTTATAGAATAATATTTTCTTTCGAAGAATTAATAATTTATTTGACTACCTATTATTATAATAATACTGGAACAAAACTGTGCTTAAGTACAGGCTTTCTTTAGATTTTGTTCCAGTATTATTATAATAATAGGTAGTCAAATATATTATTAATTCTTCGAAAGAAAATATTATTCTATAAATAACTTGTTGTTACCGGCGATTTGTAGTTGTTACCCGCTAAGTCCCGATCCTGGCGGATATTCTAAAAACCCTTTCTTAGTGGATATACCTATACATCATGTACAAAAAAAAACACATTCTATTCTATTCTTATTCAGTATTGATAACCCTCTCCGTTTAGAAAGTAGGTTAAAAAGACAGCAGTCATAAAATAAGACAAAAACATAAGACTTACTTCGAGGCCGGTACATTGGTGAGGCATAGGAAATTGTTGCGAACGCTGCGCAGGCTCGCCAGCACCTGCGCGAACGGCGTTACGATCAGGTCTTCTCCATGACTGTGGACAAAACAAATATCTTTAATATACCGAAAAATAAGGTGACAGTTCACTTGATGTATTCTTCTCCAACCAACTACATGCTACATAATAAAAAGCCTCCTCTAAGCCAAGATCCACAGGGATTCAGAGGAAGCAGTTTTTCAAGCAATACCAGGCTTAAGACCTGCAGACCAAAGAATAAACCGTTAGAGCTCAATACCACCCCGAAGGAGAAATGTGATTGTTGTGTATCTACCAATACAGTCCACGGAGCACCCACTTCAATGCCTACTGAGCCCCAACACCTGCGAGGCGAATGACGCTGTTTGTTGGGGCACAGTTTTGATATAATGGCTGAATGTTGACACGCAAAGAAGAAGTGCTAAACCTGATATTTTATTTAATATGACTAAGTGTTAATACTAAGGTATAAACAACCAAACAAAATGCGTCGTTAAGAGGCAAAACAAGTGTTGAAAGAAATCGTAATTTAAATGTCAATGATACTAACAAAATGCATTAGCGGACTGAAACAAATTTACGCAGACGAAATGACTAAAAAAAGGAAATATGATATTGATCTATGGTACATTCAATTATATATAACAAACACATTCAGTGAAATATACCGCTATGTATTCGGAAAAAAGACCCAATTGTTAAGAGGATAACTGGATACAGACCGACAGTAGCCGGATTGATTGGTTTTACCGAGAATTGCTTTATTGGTGCGGATAAAGGTAGATTTACAACTAGCATATTCCGGCCGTTTCACCCGTGTAAGTCCCGATCCCGTGAGAATATTGGGATCAAAAGTAGCCTACGATACTCCTCGATAATGTAGCTTTCTATTGGTGAAAGAATTTTTGATAATGGTACAGTGGTTTCAGAGATTATCCGGAAAATACATACATACATGTTTCTAACGTTACCTCTTTATAATATTAGGATACGTACGTAGATAGATAGGTAGAAAATGTAGGCTTTCGTATTCAAAAACTGAATTCGATATAGATAATTTCGGGTGTTGTTACGTAGTAACGCTGAATTATTTCTGTACAAACCAGTTACAGAGAAGGTATGATGTAAATAAATACGTAGGTACAGCAACCGTAAAAAACGGCCTAGAATTCCTTCTAATATTAGAATTACGAGGAAAGTTGTAAATAGCGTTTTTATTGTTCAATTGCTGTGAAATGCATTTTATATACCAATACTAATCAATTAAGTACACATTTGTTATTTAATCTGTGTACACTATTAGTTACACTTGAATATTGTGTAGGTACGCTATAAGCTTGATAAAATTAAATCTTGAAATGAGAAATAAAGTCGGTAAAACAAAGTTTATCAAAGTCTTTTTAAACTGTTCGTTCGTTGTCAATGAAGAGTTCTTCTTTTAGGGAAGTCGGTTAAGTATAAGAAAAATGACGCTGTAACGTGAAATATGAGAGCAATAGCTAATATTTATTCATGAGAATAAAATATGTATGCGCCCAGTAATAGGTACTTTTTGTGGTCGTTACAGAAAATAATGGAAAATCCTTTACCACCTTGAGCTTATATTTGGGAAAACTTTTCTTTTTATAATAATGGAGATGTGAACTTTTGTGTGACGATGCGGTCTATAAACTTGTAGGTCCGCTCACATAGACGACACCAGTGTATTAAATATAATTTGGGCGTTGTTTTTCTTAATAGGCAGAATCTTTAGATCAGCGATGTATTATATTACTAAATTCCGTAAACATAAATGAGTAATAATTGAATTTAATATAGTAATTGATCTCACGTTTCAATAACATCAAGTAATATTATAGCTGGAGCTAGAAACAGAAATTGTGGTCGAACAAACCACAGCTCTGAGAACGGCGGTTACACCGGTGAACATAAAATGTCCCAGAAATGACGTGTAGATATATGTACGATGTTCATAGGGAGACGATATTCGCTTTACTTTAGAACAGGGGTTCCCTAACTTATTTGAGTCGCGCCCCCTTTCGACTTTTGCATTTTTTAGTCCGAGTTTAGGATATTGTTTTATAGGTAGGTGATGAGCCTTTACCTACGTTCAAACGATCGATTAAAATTGTGGTGCATTTGAGATTGAAAATCTCTTAAAAATTGTGCAACCAATAATCTCATTATTTAACTTAGGAAATGGGACAGTTCCGGCCCTTTCAACTACAAGTGAATATAAAATATCGTTCCATTAAAGTCGAGAAAGTGAACAAAAACAAAGCCACAAGACAACGTAGGTAATATTTTCTATGAACTATATTGCTACGGGAACAAAGTCGCCGGTAAACCTAGTTCTGTGTTAGTAAATTGTTTATGATGTATCTATACCGCTGGAATGAAACTACCTATACAAGTACGCTGGAATTGCTATACCATACAAAATGACATTAGGTCTTTGTGCCGATTTGATTTGCGCCATGTAGCGCTGTTGTCGCGCGTTTTCTATTGAAAGTGATGGTGACCGTCCATGGAACTAATAATTCCGGAGACGGTCACTATCACTTTCAATAGAAAACGCGCGACAACAGTGCTACATGGGGCAGATCAAATAGGCACAAAATTCAGACCTCCTGTCCATATAATTCAGATCTATACTTACTCAGCGAGATCTTAATGATATATTTTTCATTACTGGCCCATAGCAATTACTATTAGATAGTTATCTATCATACCATGCGTACTTGAATCATCGTTACATCTGTTAGATTAGATAACTTTCCCATATGAGGAATCACGTGAACTATTTCACATGATTTTTGTCACGTCTTCCGATGATTAATTTTGGACGCTCGCCCGGTAGTCGGTAGAACAAATTAGTCACGAAAATGTACAATTATTATTTGATTTTCATAATATTTCGTCAACATATCTCAAAGTATTATGAAATTTGTTATCTCTCAAATAGGTGTTTGAAACATAATCACATATAGTGGTTGCCTCTGGTTTCTGATGCAATATGTGTGAATGAAGAAAGACATAATGCAATTTATGGGGCTTGACGTTCAATAAATATCACGAGCCGCGTAGAATAGTTGGCTACATAAACCAGCATAATAAATTAAGTGTTTTAATATTATTGTTTATAATATTTTGAACTAGCGCGACGCGGTTTCACTCGCGTAAGTTCCGGGCCTGCGGGAATATCGGGATACAAGAAGCCTATGTGTTATTCGAAGTACCAGCTATACCATACAGATTTTCGTCACAGGATTTTGCGTGACGAAGCAAAAACATACACACTCACAAACCTTCACCTTTATAATATTTATAGGATAAAGGATATAGGTAATTTAACTTGCATGTTTATAAAAAAATATATAAAATAAAAGATAAGAAAGAATTGGCAATAAAAAATTAAGTACATACCTACATACATTAGCTAAAATACAACGACAGATAAGCAAGGTAAAAATGAAATTATTCGATACGATTTTAATATTCATTGACTATTACCTATTGATAATTATGAAGATCGTTACCGATGTAATTAATTTGATTGCCGATGACGTCAAACAGATAATTGTTACACGTCTTATTACTGGTTCTGCGATTAACAATACATTAAGAAGATGTATTTTACAAAGTCGTCCTGTACAACATTTACTAAATTTAGATAATAGATTTGTGGTCACATCGGTTACTATTTTAGGACTAAAAAATGGAACTACATATTTCAAAGGCAATGCAAATGTGGGAGCGTTGCAGAGAGTATTTCTCTCTTACTCAATGATCTTACGGGCGGGCTCAGTGCTGCGCATCATTGCTATCGATATTCTCACCGCTGTAACTTTTGTAGGTATGTTTTGTGACCGATGTGCAACAAGAAAAAATAAAGTATTATGGTAGTAATAACAGTAGTAGTCATTTTATTTAATAACTCCACTGTATCGTACATAAATTTAAGGTATCTATAGTTAATTTTATAGGTTTTTAACAGGACTGATTGTAAAAAAAGTTGAATAAAATACTTAATCGCACTATGTTTTAGAGTAAAGCACTCACTTTCCTGTTTACATCTATTGACCTTCATACACTAGGTATAGGTAAATGCGATAAACAATTGAGTGTAATATATTGAAATACTGCATTATATAGGTAGAAACTGGAAAAAATATATAAAAATATTGCACGACATGGCACAACATAGCGCAATCTAGCACCAAACTACACTAGGCTTTTACTATGGGTACTAGACAACGCATATACTACATATTTCATTTTTTTTTGTAAATACATACCATTATACATAGAAAACACCCAGGCCAAAAACATTTATATATTTTTAAGCATAAATACTTACACTCGGCGGGAATCGAACCCCGCAACCTTCTACATTGCAGTCGCGCCACAAAAGATCCTATACTAATATAATAATCACGAAAGCTTGTATGTATCGGAAAATTGTTGTATTCCGTAACCGCTAGGTTTTCACTTAAACTAGGTTTTGAAATAAGGGCTAGTATACTTATGTAGTCTACCTATTAGCTCCATCCTACCTTGAACGTCGCATCGTAGTAGGCATTAAATATACGAGCACTTTTCTCGTTACTGTCATCCTGTCGCAGATAAGTAATTCAATTACAACGAAGACTAAAGATAGATACCGTTCTACGTTCACGTCTCTATTCGCTTGGACAAACAATGCTGTCGGTACGTTGAGGAATTTTAGTACCTAGTAGTTCAGGTTTTATTTTCTCTAATTGAGATGAATGGCTGAAAAGGGACAAAAAACACTCTTTTTTAGGGTTCCGTAGCCAAATGGCAAAAAGAAACCCCTATGGAATCGTCATGTCTGTCTGTCCGTCCGTCCGTATGGCACAGCCACTTTTTTCCGAAACTATAAGAACTTATGTAGTCCTTGTTGACTGTTGAAACTTGTTTATTAATTGACTAGCAGCGCCACGCGGTCCCGATTGTGTACGAATATCGGAATAAAAACCGGCTAAGTGCGAGTTGGACTCGCGCACCTATGCCTCATAAATCTGTTTTTTTTTTCGAAACCTGTTCAGCAATCTTTATCTATAAAACGCTTTGTCCTGACTAACTGACTGATCAACGCACAGCCTAAAGTGCTGATAGTAGAGGGTTGAAAATTGGAGAGTGTGTTCTTTATATGATGTAGGCATCCGACAAAAGAGGATTTTTGAAAATTCCCTTGGGAACGGGACTTATGCGGGTAAAACTGTAGGACACATCTAATTTGGTATATTTGGAAGACTAACACTCCAAAAGCTTGAGCGAAACTTTGCGAAATTCCAATAATAATTAAACCCAATAATATAAATTGAACCGGGATGAGGCATAGTTTAGACGTCTGACTTGTATAAGTAACCAAGTGCTCTCATCTTCCTTAGTGGCTTTACCAGCCCACGTGTAACGGAAAACGACATTAGCGACTCAAGCTGGTGGATGGTGACAATCACTAAGCAATAGCGCCACCCAGGGGACGAATGAAACATTTTCAAACTCTTAATATAAATGAAAGAGGTTATGTACTTTGTTAAATATCTATTTGAGACCGATCGATAAGCTACGGGGCTGTTTATTTATCTAATACAAATGTATACAAAGCTTTGCGCATTATTTAGCTGGTTTTATTTTGAAACGAATCAGTTTAATGATTTCCAGAGTGAAAGCTAAATAAACAAACAACAAGTATCCATACAAATAGCTAGATTGGAATATTAGAAGAATGTTTGCGGCTGTATTGAAGCAAGTCACGAATGGTAAGCAGGTAATAAACGTTATTCACTTAGCTGCGGTTCGAGTAAACAAAACGAAAAACTATTCAGAATATTTATTCACCCATAAATTACCATTAATATAATAATATTTGAAATAATGTAAATAGGTCGACAGCGAATCTCATTCTGCTAGTACCTACATAGTTAGTGTTATGTTTCGTAAATAGTACCTATAGTATAGGTATAGTAAGGTAATTGAACTCTCTCTTTCTGAATTAAAAAAATGTAGTTAGTTTAAAACATTCGATAAAATATATAAAATTAGTATCAGTAATTGGACAAATTGGACTTTTCGTAGAGAAAAATACTAGATGTAGTTGGTTAGCAAGTACAGGAGCCTTGTTTTTGAATCGGTCGTGTCATTTCTGGCAATCGAAATAGATTGATTTCTGCTGTTTTTCATTCTATGTCGGACTCCTGCGCCGAGTGATTAAGACTATTCGGTGTGATCGTGCGATTCACAGAGAAAAAATACTAAACTCGAACGAAAATCAGAAGAAATCGAGCTTTGTAAATCGGTCGAAGTGGCACAAGCGATTCAAATATAGAGACCCAGGTGAACTATTTTTCTGAATTATCAAGAGTTTCAAAATTAAAAATGTATTTTATATTATAATGAAGCAACGCGTACCATTAAAGCTACAAAGATTGAGGACGATGTTCTTCTAATTGAGCAGTTCCGTTTAAAGATACGAGACGGTTAATAACCATTATTTATGTTTTAATTAATAAAAAGCCATGGACTACAAAGTATTTTTAGAACAATTTGTTCGTTAATTGTCCAAATGTTTTTAAAAATAGACCTTAATGTCAGTCCTACGCAAGAATTTTAATAGTAAAATATAAAGCAATGTGTTATTTTATTTAACCACGACAAAAGTCAATGGGCTCATTAGTAAATATTTGCTTCAAAGGGTTGTTTTAAAGCTTAAATTGACAGAGCACCTGTTTCTTTCTTTATAAACAGCTTATGTTTATTCGTTTATAATAAGGGAACCACAAAACGTGTTAAATGTGAGTTGGATCCGCATACTGAGGTCTTCTAAGTACACCTGTGATAACAACATTTTAACATTTATAAATAAAATGTAGTCCAAATTTTAATGCAATGCCGTATAAGCTAAGCTTTTATTTTGTTTTAAGAGGATAGTCTCCATTCTCTTTCTCCATACAAACGTAGTTTAAATATTTCTCCATGGATAAAGACATTAGAGCAAATATGTTTATGCCATAAAACTTATATCTGTCATGACTATGCATCTACCTTTTTATTTTTTTCATTATTTTATTTTTTTATTTTAATTAGAAATTAAAAAAAAATAAAAAGGTAGATGCATTGTCATGACAGATATAGGTTTTATGGCATAAACATTTGCTCTAATGTCTTTATCCAGGGAGGAATATTTAAACTACGTTTGTATGGAGAAAGAGAATGGAGACTATCCTCTTAAGCGTATCGCGCCATGATATCTACTCGCTAAATATGGAGCACTTCCCGTTGGTCCAAAATTAACCGATGACCTTTAATAGAGCAAAATGCAGTCGGTTTTATAGCATAAGTAATAGGCACTGGAAAACAAGAAAAGTTGAAAATTAAGTTATAATAATGACGTAACAACCATACGATCACAAAAATGTTACTCATGTGGTAGATTGTGATCGGACATTATTTCGTTTATTCTCTTTATATCAGTTATTTTTCTCCTTTCTCATCCCACTATGTGCGGTAGGCGCAGCGTGTGTATCTTCTCCATTCCAATCCGTTCCCCTATTAATGTCTCGCTTGCACCCTTTCCCCCATATCCTCCCTAACGCTGTCCCTCCACCTATTTTTTGGTTTTCGTCTAGCACTGTGCTCTCCTGTGATATTTATTATTTATTACGTAACATTTCAACTAATAGGAAATAACTAAGTTGTTTGGAAATACACAGGTACTTCTTCACTTCAGTACTTCTTTGTAATAAAGTACCTTTTAATAAATTTAATCTTACTGTAAACAGGAGTTTTAGACTGTGCATTAAAAAACTGTTCATCTAATTTGGTCCGTTTTACAAACGAGTGGCCAAGCCAAATCACGTACGTGCGCTAAATTGAATAAAACCTCATTTCGAGAATGCGATGGCGTATATTGAGTTACGGGTACAATTCGGAACGTAAACAATTTTATTATTACGAGTGTTAGCTAGCCTTCTACTGTAATAAAACATTAAAATTATTTGAATTTTAG
This sequence comes from Idaea biselata, assembly GCA_958496205.1. Taxonomy (NCBI): domain Eukaryota; kingdom Metazoa; phylum Arthropoda; class Insecta; order Lepidoptera; family Geometridae; genus Idaea; species Idaea biselata. Next base: position 24,387,485 of record OY292399.1, on the reverse strand, counting down.
GTTACGAAGTTCATGGGCAATTTATTTAATATTCCATAAACTATTAGTTGACCACTTTAGGTAATCATTGAGCTCTATAGTTCACATGAAGCATCGAGGTCTTGATTTTATGTCACTTTCAACACTATTTATTATATTGCATAGCTTTTATCGCGGGTTTTGAGGGCGGCCACCGAATCAAGAAATCCGTAACGAAAATAAAACCTAACACACCCCACTCCGCCTACCATGGCAGCAGATACAAAATAAATAAATAATTATAATTGCATAAGTTGATAAAAAATGGTATGCAATAGCTTTACCGCGGCAGTCCCCGAGTGCCACACGTTTTTTTTTTATTTCTATAAGGAACTAGCGATCGCACCGGTTTCGCACGTGAGTACATACAAGACACTAAGTACATATGGCACATACATTACATAAACCTTCAGAAATAAATTCTATGAACGGAGCGCGCCTCGGACCGTTTTATACATTTGCTGAAGGAAATTGAAACTGAAGGCATGCAAATAAGGACCTTAACTAGTTTACGGATGTTTCAATTTCCTCTAGCAAATGTAAAATGTTTTCCGGCGCGCGCCGTTCAGTCTGAATTTTACATTAAATTCCGATGTAGTTTTTGAAGAAGTTATAATATCAGGTGAAGAAAAACAGCAACAGCTTTATTCTATTTAGTTTAGAAGGTTAAGAGCTTATTAAATTTTTAGGCTAAGTAACCGCAAACTTATAGACACTGTAAACACTTGCCCCGCATTTAGCTAAGCGTCCACCTTTCGGCATCGTACGGATCGCTCAAATCTGCTCATCGGCAATGCCGACGCCCCGTTGCTTCGAGAGGCAACTTTTGTACGCGTCGTGTGAAAGGCAATCGGATTGCTGGTAGTTGCGGCGGCAAATGCAATCGCTGCCGATCAGGTGGACGCATTGAGAAAAAATCATCCGTTTTATGCGATGGGTCCGACGCGTAAGATGCCGATAGGTGGACGCTTAGCTTTTATAGACGGATCAAGTAATTATTCTGGCTAAGTAAAATCTGTGTCACATTCTCGCAGTCGTTGAAAACCACTGACGAGTAATTAGGTTAAATTAATTAAAACTTAACCAAAGTAATTAGGTACTTACTTGTCCATAAATACAGGGGTTGGTAATTATTACTAAAAGCTGTTCTTATAGTTTTACGATATTAATATGTGTTTACGATAGGTAGGTCCCCTAATGGCTCATTACCCGACTGCCAAAGGAGGGTTATTTTTATTGGTAATGAGTATCCGCATTCGGAAGGATCAGTCAAAGCATTATAATGAAACCGATCGTCGACCGCTAAACTAAACTAAGTTAGTTACTTAGCTCCGCATCGCCGTGTTAGTTTTTTATATCGCCTGCTACGGAGAATATAGTCGATATACAACATGCGGGTATGTTGTATATCGACTGAGAAATCGATGTTGCCCTTTCATAAGATGTTAGACTAGATATTGTCCCGCATTCAGGGATCAATAAAAAAGAGATAAAAAGTTACCTCATGCTGCTGAAACCTGTACTGATATTCCAATATATTGAAGAGGTGAAATATTTGCACTGTTTTGATTATTTCCGCACATTGTTTACGCGACTTCATAGAATATTTTGACATTTCTACGTTTTGACACAACAATCGGTAAAGTTGCAATCACGTCATGTCCCAATCAAAGAGAATATAATAGTTGTGTAAAGTTTTTAATAATGTAAATATTCCAGAAACATTCCGTACAAATCCGTACAAGGCAAGAGATGTTAAATGCTCTAAAATACTAATAATAGCTTATTATATATAACTCAGTTTACCTAAAGTCTGTGCGCCTCGGTGCTGTTAGTTATAATAATGCCTTTGTAGGTATGAGCGCCCCGGCAATGGTTAAACCACAGTTTACCCAATAGTTACTCCTCGTCCGCGCTGTTAATTAAACCACATTAAAAACGGCGCACAGCGGTACCTATAGATAACAAGTAACATAAGTAAATATGTTTCATTTTATATAGGTAAGTTTGGAACTATTTACTCCTTACGACAAAGAAAATAAATGTAGCATGATAATCTACATTACAGCTACCTAAAACAGAATTAAGACTTGAAAACTATTCTTAGGAAGGGAAATTAGAAGAAAATAGGGGTTGAAGTAAACGAACGTCCGTTCGCCCACGGTGTGATATCTTCACATTTTGCACCGGTATCGCTATTTAGGTCGCAAACTTCCGCTAGAATACGGAACAAGACAGAAAGAAGAAGATATATCTTTAGGCACAGTAGTATAGGTGAATTCGATAAGTGGTTTGAGCAAGGTATATTCAGCGATGACAAGCAAATCGATCGATTTCAAATTGCCTAGTTTATTATTCAAAGCGGGTAACATGTCAAGTAAGTATCAGTTTCAAATGTAGTCAACCCACCTTTATTTATTGGTAAGATAGCGCCAATACGAACCTTCGTAATATGATCATATCTGTTGAAGAAAAATAGTCGGGAAATTCAATACTCACCTACTTCAAAAGGACAATAGTATATTGCGTAATAGGCATCGTGGGTCCAGATTTTTTTGGGAATAGATAAGTTACCTACAGATACAAACTAAAATGTATCTGAAGATGTATGTAATCTAGATTTTTGGAAAATCATCTTGTCTTCGAATATAATCATTTGTTTGTTTCAACGGTGTATTTGGATGAGCAGAATTCAATTTATTATCCATTAAGCTCGCTCGATTACAAATATATTATCATTATATGATCAAAAAACACACTCCAAAGCTACTTTACCTATAAGAAAATAAGCCTGACGAAGATGTATTATAATTTATAACTGGCAAACGCGTCTGGCAAAAAGAAAATCCCTTTTACCTTTCACAATCACAAAAGGGATGGAAAGACATACCTATCTAAATCTACCTATACGATCGCAATCACCCTTTCAAAATCTTGAGGAGCCAATTACTTCCTGATATACCTAATAAATAAACAAAATTCAAAGGTCATTAAAAATAGTTTTTTCATTAATAATATTGCCACTTTCATTAAATATATGAGGGAAGAAAAAGATCGCAATAAAAGTCACGGTCCAGTTGGCACCCGGACGTATTGGCCAGTTCCTTTCTATGGCCTTCGTTAATTAAGCTGTAACAGATGATATAGGGCTTTATTGTGTAAGCCTACCCCATCTGATATATTTTGAAACAAGCAATAAATAAAGCCTTATTGTCCATGGGAAATCAATCGGCGTTTTGCATAGCACATCGCGAATGTAATTTATTATTACAGATAGAGTTTGAAGGCCGCAGGCACTTATTTCCCTTGACGTATCTATCTATACATTCTATCGATCTATGTATCGTTTTGATATGCAGAGGTGGAACACTGCATTCTCGGCTCGTAGCGAAATAATCAAGCCCCACATTGAACTACTAGGCTTGTGCTATGGGTACCTACTGAAAACCGCGGGGCCCTGCTAGTAATTATTAAAACCTTTATTAGGTTTAAGTACAGAGAATTTTATTTTATGTAGGATTTGCCTAGACAATGGCTGTATGTTATTTTGAGATAAGATCGAATTTTTGTCTTATCGGGAGTAACTGAGTCTACTTTTTGGGATCGTAACAGGAACAGGTAATAATACTTCGTTCGCCTAAGGGCAAATCACCTGAATGAATGAATGACACCTTTAGGAACATACGCTTCTCATACAAGTTTTGTGCATAAAATACTACTTAACATTAAAAAAATATTATGAAAACACATAATGTAAAGAGAATAGTGAAGCTGGAGTAACATAAATCAGAAACCCGAGTAGCAAGTAGTTACGAAAACAAATGTTTGCTAAGACATTGACATTGTTAAATTGACTAGTCTACGCAATTGTTCTGAAGCACACACTAACAATCTTAATTGGTGTGTACCAACTGCCAAAATCGTGACATTCTTGTCCTCAACCGTTGTGGTTGTTGAGGTTCCTACAATAAGAACCAAATATATTTTTCATATTTATTATTCTAACTAAATTATCTTTTACATTTGTAGAGCTACATAGTAGTGTCTTGGTTGTATTAATTTCCAGGTACTCCTTTAATTATTTCAAGTAGTTTGGTATCATAATCTATACTAATATTATAAAGAGGTAACGTTGGTGACATGTATGTATGGATGTATATTGGGGGTAATCTCCGAAACTACTGGACCGATTTCAAAAATTCTTTCACCATCAGAAAGCTACATTCACCCTGAGTAACATAAGCTACTTTTGATCCCGATATTCCCACGGAATCGGGACTTACGCGGGTGAAACCGCGGGAATCTGCTAGTCATCTATATCTATAAAATGCTTTATACTAAGTGACTGACTGACTGATTGATCTTTTAACGCACAGCCTAAACCGCCTAAGCCTAAACTCGTTTCTCCATACAAACTTTACAAATGCAGTTTGTTTCTCCCTGGATAAATACATCGGATAAAATATGTTTATGCCATAAAACTTATATGAGCTATGACCGTGGCCCTACGTTGCGATTTTTTTCACTTTATCCGGAGAGAAAACATTCGACTACGCTTGTATGGAGAAAGAGTAGGTAGACTTTTCTCACAAGGTTTGAAAAATGCTAAACATACCTAATAAAAGAAACGCGATTGAAATCGAAAATTGAGTTTTTATCATATGGTAGATATTTAAATTATGAAAGTTGTTGAGCGGAAAATATTTCAATAAAAATGGTTTAACATTTGCCCTCTAGTCTATTTATAGTAGCTAGGCTGTTCGGTGCATCCACGTGTTTCGAATTAACGCCTACGCCCGCGCCGACGTCCCAGGTACCAGGTACTGTTCCCTTATTTTATTGTAACGTACAACTTTACTTAAACAAATATGTTATATAAAACTTGTTTATATTGATACTTACGATATAGGCATCAATTTCAGAGAATCTTACATAGATCGAAACGCTCTATAACTCAATAGGTAGGTAGGGTAGGTATGTGGTTTTATTTTTCAAAGAGTTTACAAGTACCTACCTATATTAGATATAGGTAGATGGGCACCTAGGCGTCAAAAGTTATAAATTGGAGATGTCTGTGTTTCTGTGTTTTTCTTATAACTTCAATATTTGTATTTCCAATAATTCAATTGGTGAGCTCGGCTGTTTGAAATTAAATGCGAAAGTAAGTAAAACGGGGTAAATTTATTTGTGGGCATTTATTTATTTCCTCGGATAAATCAATTGCACGTCAAAGTTAGTTTAACAAGACATTTCAGTTCTTAATTGAACTTTCAATCAAACCCCGCTCGCTTCCGTTTCGATTGAATTGATTCATGACTTTATTTGAATAAAAATTCTGAGAAAGTATGTTTTTTTAATAATAAGAGACGTTTTTATAAAATGAAGGAAGCGGATAAGGGATTCCACGGAGTTGTTGAATTTTCTGATGAAAAAGTTGGGACTTTTCGTAGACAACAATAAAAATCCAAATAAATGAAATGGAACGCATTCACTCGCTTTTGATATACTTAAATAAGATTATTTGTATCGATTTGTACCTATAATAATATGATTTGAAATATTTAGTCCAATGCTTACAGAAGGACGACAGTATTGGATAATTTAACTGAATTTAAATGTGTCGATCACGAAAACAGACCCGCTTTTGAGTAGACGAAATAGGACTGTCATTTAGATTAATTTAACGAAACAATTATCTTGAATCTTCGACCAACCTTGTTCAATTTCGGCTATCGAAATACTATAACTAATTTATTTCACAGATCTTTACTTTCTGCGTTTAAAATACTGGTACCTATTGGATATACGATTCACCTTTAAGACTTTAGTCATAAGAGAGCATTAGATAGCCTTCTGCAGGTAAGTGGGTAGTATTCCTACTGGAAATGAATGAGATATAAGACAAACGGCGGTTATGAGTATTGACTTCTCTGCTAAGTTGAGTACTTTTATTGACATGCCACGTAATGTAGAATTTCATTTTCAAAAGAAAGAGCACCCATTAAAATTAAATGGAGCATCAAAATTACGGAAATTTCAAATTGAACGAACACGTTCCTGAGAACATTCGAGCGGATACAGTAATTTGTAGACAAACACGATATATGCCAGAATTTTACTGAGGTAAGTATCTGCTTTCTTGATGTCACTCCCGATGTTTTTGGAAACAATGTTACGTAAACATTATTTCTTAGTGTTAATCCACACTTAGGAAATACTGCCTTTTGAAAAAATGCTTTCAAAAACTTTAGTACCCGGCGGGATTCGAACCCGCGACTATTGGTAATCCGAACCAACGCGTTAACCGCTTCGCCAGGGGGCTTCGGGGGCTACCAGTGGCGAAGCGGTTAACGCTTTGGTTCGGATTACCAATAGTCGCGGATTCGAATACCGCCGGGTACTAAAGTTTTTGAAAGCATTTCATCAAAAAGCAACAATGTTACGTTAATTAGAACAGATGGCGTCGCATTTTTTGTTGAAAAACTTAAGTAACAGTTGGAAACGGAAGACTCTATAGCAAAAACTATTGTTAGAACTGTACTCAAACAACACCATTGAGCTAGAGGGACGAAACTTAGACGAAGTAGAAGTAATCAGCGAAAGTAGACATTCAAGAAACTTTGAGTAGGTAGTAGAGATAGACAATAGGATCGTAGAGGGTAGGGGTTAACGTACCTATATTTTTAATAATCGGTAGAGTGATATAAACTTATCATGATTATTATAAGCATAATCTCCGATTGTAATTTTCTTCCTTGCCTAAAAATAATTGTAAACCAAGTACTTTTCTAGTGAAAATACTTATTATTCAACTTTATTCATTTAAAATTCACCAATTCTGAAAACAGAGAACAGTTTGGCTGTATAGACAGACTATTTGTTGGACTGTAACTCGGTAGCACCCGCGACTTGACTCTAAAAGCAAGATTTTACAGTATTGCTCAGACTTGCTATGCATTGAGATAGGTACATTGTTTGAACAACGCACAAAGAACAATGTAAAATGACGTGTAAAGTTTTATATTCCTTGACTGACTGTGAGATCAGGCTTGAGTTAAGTAAGTTACCTGAACTTATGTACATTTATCACCTTACCTATAAACTGTGACATGCAGTTTCAAAGTTGACAGGCAGAAACAAACGTCACATTAATCGTTTACAAGGTAAAAGTTTCTTGAGGCTTCTAAAGACGGTTAAAAGTCAAATTAAAGGTGATCAAGCCCCGGGTAAGGTTTTAATTGCATATGATTTTAATAATAGTAGGTATCAGGACTTTTTGAAGCCCTGATACTATTATTAAAATCATATGCATATTGTTATTCATCATTTCAGCTGTAAGAAGTCCACTGCTGGACATAAGCCTCCCTCATAGATTTCCAGATGCTTCGGTCATAAGTGGCCTGCATCCATCGTGAACCCGCAGCCTTAACTACTTAACTAACTAAATATTGTTATTATCATATTATTAATATAGAACTGATACTTTATAATATATTTAGGTAAACGACTGTTTTAAAGTTAACGGGCGAAATGAAATCTATAGAAATTTACAGTGCCATGTATCTAAAAGATCTGAAATTATTTCATAAGAATGTGTCTGTTATAGATTGTAGAAAACATTATTCATAGATACAGATTTATAGTAGTTGATTGAGTGATTTATACTAAACAATGAAAAATGTTTATGACAGTCGCGTATCGGCTTCCTAAGTTTTCCGATTCTGAATGACGACTTATAATAACAGAAAACGGAGGCTGTGGGCGACTGTACCGCCTTTATGTTTTCTATTTATATCAGCAGGTTCCCGGGATATAATTCCTTTTATGCGGTCTCAAGTAAGTAGGTATATTTTTTAAAATACATACCTACAACATTGAAAAAAATAATGGAAGTGATATTAATTAGGAATTTGTATTGTTTTTTAATGTTATAAGTTAAACGGTTTTTTTTAACGGTCGATAAAAGTTAGAAACGTAAATTGGTCTTCACCAGAAGAGGTCAAGAATACCTATGTAATATACGGAAAAAAAATACATTTATGACTTACGCATCTCGCCTAGTGCGTTCATCCCAAAACTTTTCCCAAAAGCTGGATCTGTTTTTGATTCGAAGAACGCTGGTGCTGAGCGTGCGGGGCAGAGTACCTCCACTGCTGCTGCCTGAGACCCCCGTACACATGCTGTGCTCCGAGGCAGAACTCTTCGTGATAAATCCTGAGCCGCCACACCCGCCGCCCATCCTATCCGACTGAGATTCAGATCGCTGCATGACTCTTTGTTCTCTAGCGTTTACACACTAAACGATGCGACTCGCGATCTACTCATTCTATCAGAGCTCCATGACATGTTTACTTAATCTGTCCGTTTTTCACCAAGCAAAACTAATTCAGTTCTTGTTTATGTTAGAAGTCAGAGAGATACGTTTGTTACGACGGTTTCTCCTCACACATCAAAACAAATAAAATGTCTATCTACGTTTATCCCATACAGTAGCGTTCATATTTTATTTATCACATGAAACACGTAGTAGTTGTGTATGTTTTTAGATAACTTTTTCACTCCGATTCTTATCATCAAAGCTTCGAACGAGTGCAACTCGAGATTTAAACTACGTAGTTCAACAGTGAATATCACAAAAGTATCACCATCGGTTCCAAGACAAACAGACGAAAAAAGTTAGGCCTATTTCGTGGCACGAGTTTATTAGCTAAATAGCCGTAGCGAAGCCCTAGTTCGACAATCGCGTGCTGCGGTACGGTCGACCAGGGCCAACCTGTCAGATCAGTGAACGACCTCGACACTGCTCTGTCCAACGCCAACTCTCGCACTCTTTCTGATTCAATTATGTTTATTTAGTTTCATCAAAAAAATATAGATTCCAATTCACTTCGCGGGCGGCTAGAGAGCACTTTTTAAGTCACATTTTAGTCGGGGTTATTGTGAATGTGGGGTTTAACGGCTAACAAGAGTAAAGTGCATCGCGTACCGCTGGGCATGGGATGTAGCGTGTCACCGGCAGCCCGCGCGGACTATCAATGGCGAGCGAGGCGCTGCCGTTGCGGCGCGAGACGCGACGGTGATCCTACTCACACACCCGCGCGCCGCGCCGCGCCACCCGTCAGAACGACCGACGTCGTGCGACTCCGCCCGAGGATAAATTTGGCGCTAATAGAAACCGGTGAGATCAGGGTGAGGTGGTGGCTGCCGGTAATCAATGTTCGATGTGAAAATCGAGCTATAGTCTGGATGTCAAGTGACGAGATGTCAGATAAATCGAATGAAGCGTGCACACAAAACGGCGACGCAGACTGCGGCGCAACATGTGTCGATATCGATTTGTTTCCATCTTCAGACATTTTGACATGAAAAATAACCTTAAAAAACCATAAAACTGAAATCTGACTAATAAAGGACCAATAATTTCAAAACAAAACAAATAATTTAGATGGAAACGATCACAAACGAAAGAAAGATCATTTCACTGAAATTCGTTAACAGATTGATGAAATTCTAAGAAACAACATTTTAACAATTTACCAGTGGCGTTACGGTGTTAGCGGAAAATGTTTGCTTAGGATTAAGAATAAATAACACGACGTTGGTATATTACTATCATAAGCTAATTAAATTAATTACACACATATATGATAATATCGGAAAACTAAGCAAGTAACTTGTATCTATACATATAATAAAATCGTAACTCAGCGGTGTCTGTTTTTGGAAGATATAAAAAAAATATAAATTGTATGTGTATCTATTAACGCAGTAGAACCCATTTTTCTGTTTTTCTGGTTGTCTGTTTGTCTGTTTGTCTGTTTATCTGTTTATCTGTTTGTCTGTTTGTCTGTTTGTCTGTTTGTCTGTTTGTGTGTGCCTTTGTGCCCGCTAATCTCAGAAACGGCTTATCCGATTTTAACCAAATTTGGTATGCAGATAGCTTTATACCCCGATTAACATATAGGCTACTTTTTATCCGGCTATTTAATCCGGTTATCCGGATAAAGTGTTATTTCTACTTTTGCCTAATTAATTTGAATATTGTATTGAAGAAGTATGTTGTGTTGAATTAACACATGATAAACCGGATATCCGGTAGGTAATTAAAAAGCCGGATATCCGGCACGTAATTATAAAAGCCGGATATCTGGTAATTCCTAAAATACCGTATAACTATGTCATATATTCGGATCTTTCGGACATACGGAAATTTATAATGGTTGTTTTTAACCGACTTTTAAAAAGAGGATCATCTCAATTCGACCCGCATATTGTTTGTATGGGGATATGTTCACGCCGGACTCCAGCATATGAATATTCTTTTTAGATTTGGAAAGTGAGAGTCTCGAATTGGTGTCACAAATTGTTGGTGAAGATCTGATGAGAACCTTTGGAATGATGAGCAGAATAGCATCCCACAATGCAGTAAATTACTAATTTTTGGACTTCCATCAATATAATCAGCTTATAAAGAACTCGGTACGAATTGATGGACCACCTGAAACTATTTTCTCATCAGAAAACTCCTCAATGATTAAAGTTACGGTTACAATTTTGATATTTTTAGTGGCAGTCGAAAATGCACGAAAAAGGGAAAAAAATCGGGTCGTTTAACTGGGTAGATGCAGATTGCATGTAGTTTACGAGGCACGATGGCAGCTGCGGCAGAGTGTGGATTCCGAGTCGAGGGTACCGCGTTCGAGTCCCGAGTCCCGGGCACGACGTTACGTTTTACCCTCCAGATGTCCCGTAAGCCCGGGGGGGGGGGGGGGGGGGGGTTGGGAGCCATGAGACGGGCAGAGATGAGGCTTGGAAAGGCCGCCGTTGTCGGGGTTGACGGATGTAGTCCATGAGGAATTCCCACTGGCCTCTACACTTGAGAAGCGAGGGACGCCGTTGGGGTTTAGTTGACAAACTGTGGTACCCAACAAACCGGGTCATTTGCCCCGAGAGTGGCCTGACGGTACATAAGGGGCATTACCCAAGTAAAAAATATATTGCATTTAGTTAAGCTGCATATGTAGACAAACTTATTATTATTATTTTATCCTTTTTTTCGAAGTCGAGTTTCAACTTTTATAGATTTTCGACACTTCTTCTTATAATAATGTGAATAAGCATGTAACAAGTTACATACCGATGTGCAAAAATCACACTTAAACAAACTCTGCCATGATTCTCTTTTGCTCAGTACTTTCCTGATCGTTCTTTTAAGTGTAGACCTTTGCACAGCAATGGGTAGATGTTCGAAAAACGCTGACGAAGTCGCGGGCACAGCTAGTTATTAAATAAAACTCTATTTGTGAAATAATTATTCCAAAGTCCATTTCAATTAGAAGGAATATCAATTTCTAAAATGTCAAGTAGGTAAAGTAATTTCGATGAAACATGAAATCTGATTTTAGAGCTAAATTAATGATAGACGTCATTAATAAAACCTTGCAGTCATGTCACCAATTCAATCAATTTTAATTATTCTGTGAACAATTTGGAATCCCGCCTACGTGATCTTGGAAGGTTAATTCAGAAGTTGGGAAGAACCCAAAGTGTTTGGGTGTACCTATGTATCGCTAATTAAAGGCATCTTTAAGTCTCTGACAAGGACTTCGACCTCTCAATTCAGACTTTATTAATAATTTTGCTAAAGTTGGGTATTTTAAGTTCGCATATAGAATAGGTACTTTTGTCTAGTGCAGACAAAGTAAGAGTAGAAACTTCTGATCTTGGCAAAATATCGAGGATATCGATTGATTTAAGTTTGGAACTCCTAATACTTCACGTCTTATAAGTCTTTTCGTACGGCAAACACGTTTGCGTAAATGCAACAACGGCCAACTTATGGAAAGTTGAAGGGGCTCCTAGGGGACGTAATACGAAATTTCAACTTCCCTCAAAAAATCGCTTTCGAAAACGTGATTGCTATACCAATAGTATCTACGCACTAGGATAAACAGGTACATGCTATAAATAAATGAAGTATATTAGGATGCTTGTCATGAAATATAATAACAATTAATTAGCGACGGTCCCTACTCAGATAATAAAAAAAAAGGTAATAAGTGCCTATTTGCTACATTATTATTTTCTAACGTATATCTAAGTGTTTAAACAGCGTGCTTTCAACATTAAATATGAAAAGCGAATTAACAACAAGTATATTGCAAGCTCGGCGTACAACACTGGTAACCACAATATAAAAAGCAGTGCGAGGCTCATATATGTGCAGAGTTAAATGTACGTACGCTCTATCCAGTTGAGCTGCCTCAGCCTCCTTGAATCTGTAAGAAATTAGAAAATAAGGAAAAGAAAGAACGACGATAATTATGCCACCTAAGCAGGTCAGGTCGTTTTTATATTGCGGGATTAGCTTTTACACCAAAGACAGTGCTGTATAGTGTAGTGACAGGCGTTTAGGTGTCGGTAATAGCATATATTGTTCTTTTATGTTCCATTTTTAAAAAAAAAAAAAAAAAAAATTCCTTCTTGTATTGGGGAAGGATAGTGCTATGCGGTGGATTCAGTACTTTTGTAACATATATTCAAACGCGGATTCACATGCTTTCACCAAATGCTGAAAGTGAGTAAGCTTGCTACTTGTTAGTTGGTCACAACATATAGTACAAACTGCTTTAGATAAATAATGATGTAGCTTACTTTAATCCGGTTTCTAAAATTCTTTCAGTGCTTTGAATAAATCTACTTATATTTCATAGTGGGTATGTTAACGTGTAATAATGATTGAGGGAATATAAAAATATGAGCTGTAAATTACGGGAAAATATTCCGAAATCTTTGATTCGAAGTTAAACTTAATGTTTTAACAAATGAAACAGAACCAATTTGAATTAATTGTCGCGACAGGTCTACTCAGTTCTATGTAAACACAGAAATTAATTGTCAAAAAGGAATTTGGCTAATTGAAAGTTTGAACAACTGACTTTAAAAATCAAATAAACCCAAATTGATTTAACTATATATAAATCATTTAATATCACCTCTTGGGAAATCGAAATTTATTTAAACCCTTTATGTAGCGACTAGCGACCCTTAGCGGTTATACCTTAATCAAATAAATAGTAGGTCTAGCTATTGTATAGATTAATTCAAAATGCTTTTGTGCTTATGAAGGGTGCTCTATGTTTGTTCACTCGATGATAATAAAACGTAGTTTTTGGTACATATTGTAAAAGTTAATTAAACCCACATCGTGGTGAATTTTAATTAACGAATTATGATTCACTTAACTACTATCTACTTTTGAACTTTTGGCAAAGTACCAACGCTCTTCGTTTATTTAGGTAGATATATACTTACTGCAACCAATGAACATACCTAGACTAGGTAGTTAGGTAGTATTTCACTACAAAATAGAATCAGATAATACTTGGACGTACCGCTATTAAGACATTGAAACATGTTTCGAATAAATTAAAAATGATATAAACGCATACGTATACCCACAATGTATAGACTTTATGGGTGTCTGCAAAATAACCGAGTTGCATCGCATGCATCATGCATGCCCTCAGGACATCTTTGGTCCTTAGCATTATTGAAATTTTCGGTAAAAATATGTCAATATTGTTCTATTAACGATATAATGTGTGGAAATATTTATAAATGTTTCAAATGTATAGTTTAATATGTTGTCATTAGGTTTAGTCACGCACGTTATGTGATTCATTATACTCGTACAAGGACACGGAGGCTCCTCTCTATGATACCTAACTTCTTGTTGAGTGGCTAATTATGATTTATATTCATAAAATTCACAACTAAGTATCACTCTTTACTGCCACTTCGTACTTGAATTGTTAACATTTTATAAAAAGTTAGACATTTAAATTATATCTTCGTTCGTTTTTGGACAAAGAAATTTATTATTAAAACGTTTTTGATTCAGTAAAGACATAGCCATTTAATAATTATACTAATTAGTAAAATGGAGTGTCAGAAACCCTTTTTCAATTAAAATTAAACAGAAGTCGTCGCCGTTTTCGTCCAATGTTTTTGATTGAAGAATTTTACCACCTTGGTTTAGGTCGGTCTGCCCTGCATTAAATATCGTTTTATCTAATAATCCCTCCGCGTGATTAAGGCCTAGTTGATTTAGTAGGTACATAAATATTTTAGGACGTTAGGCCCACTACGTTATCAATGTCGTAAGCCATGATAATATAATTTACAGTCTTTCGTAATTATAATATCGTTCTTTATATTTCAATTGAGACATTTATTAAGCTTAATATTTCTTATGTTTTTTATTGCTCAAAGCATTTATTACTAGAAATATTATAACAAGGAGAAAAGCGTCATCAAAACTTCGAACACAGGATTCGAACCTGTGCCTCTCGCTTTCCGGGCGAGCGTGCTATGCCCTGCGCTTGCCCGGCATGCTTTTCTCCTTGTAAACACATTTCTAAGGTTCGCTTTCAAAATAGTCTAGTAAACACAGATTTAATGTACCTACTACATCTAGTAAGGGATTCTTGGGTACATCTAAGCAAACGTCTTTTGTTCAACGATTCGTATGCAAAGTGAAACAATTTCATCGAAGAGCTTTCAAACGTTTTTGACTCAACTCAAAGTAGTGTTAGGTATAGTACCTACCACACCTACTATTGTGGAAATCGTTTTTTGTAGAAGTAATTTAATAAGTCTTCGCTTCCCATCCCGAATCCCCTTCAGGAAATTGGGCCAGACATTTTGCATCACATTTATGCGTATTATATTCTGTAGTCAGAGGCAGAACGAATGTAGGCAGACATAAGGCATTATTCGCGTAAACCGCAAGCATATACCCGAATATACAATTACATGAGTGTAATTTATATACATATACTGGTTTTTGGCTTCTTGTCTATATGATGAAGTAATAATGTGCCCTGCGGTCTCAAGTTCGATTTTAGAACCGATTAGGTATATCTTGGAAATAATATGATATAATTCATAATTAGTTTATTGCGAATAAGGGTAATACAATTTTGGCGTTACAGTTACTTAGTTATTTATTATACAGATCACCTTACTTTGCCATTTGGCATGCAATGTACTATTATTATCAAATTTAACATAATCTCGTCATTCTAACAATTACGAATAACATTTATTTCATATAGGCTTAACGATACACATATGATTCAAACTAGTAGGATCTCTTTTTAAGAAATTTAAAAATCTGAATAGTCCGGGACACAGAAGCCAAATTTCTCAATATTTGACTATCAAGTGATGGAAAATGGTTAAGCGTATTCTCCTTAAGCCTGCGTACTGTTTTTCTTTTCATAAACGTAGATGGATAAAGAACATGGTGTCGAGTACCTTTGTTGAGCAAATTGGTTTATTATGCACACAGTTTCCATAAATTGTTCATCTCGTTTATAACCTAGTAATACCTAGTTAATTAACAGAAGTTGGTTTATGTCGCGGTACTACATTAGTGCTCTTGCTTTATGGTATAGATTGCAGAGAAAATGTAATTCTGTTGTGTGCTTAATATTAACAATTTCCATGGTATGGTGTTCAGTGATATTATAATAATTTAAGAGTATTGATTCTTTCATTTGCCGTTTTGTTCTAAACTAGTTGTATGGTACGTCCAATAGATATAAAAATACATATTATTCTACATTCAGAATAAACATTTTATCGTCAACGTCAACATGCCGCTAAAGTAGTTGCGTGTACAATTTTTGGAAACATGTAACGGTTATACCGACGCGTCGATATGACGCAACGACGATACAAGTTCCGCGCCACCCCACTTGGCTTCAGTGGAAATTCGGTTCTAAGAAAGCTCTAATTGACGCTAAAATGTTTATAAGTATATGTATAGGTATGTACGCGAAGATACACTCGAAGATGTAGCATGCTTGGTTACAAGTAGGCAGGATAAGGCCAGCGATAGCATCATTTCTTATCAAACTCGGCCTACGGCATAATATCTAGGAAGACACTATGCCGGATGGCAATTTCGGCTTTCGTAGAATATCAGGCCGCCTGCCGTGCCAACTCGTTGTTTAGCCTATCGGCCAATTATATGTAGGAGACTCTAGCTAGACATTATTTATTCTCTCTTCAGAGTTTTTTTTCCGATTGCTATTTTGTGCTGTCATCTATCGACGTAGGATAAAACGAAAGTGCAAATACTGAAAAGCTAATTAAGAAATAATTTGAGGCCAGTTTCTTCAACAATCGTAAAAGTCAAAGTCACACCTTTATATCAAGTGCGATGTCACAAAGATTGCCTGTGTGACGTCACTTTTAGTTTACTCTGACTATTTTTTATTTTGAAGAATCTGGGAAAATGAAACGTAAACTTACCTTTCACTGGCGATAGAGCTGTTCCTTGACATGGATTTGGGCGACATTTCGAAGTCTGAGTCGGAGCGGTAGAGGAAGGACTCGCGGCGCTGCGGCATGGCCTGGAGCACGAGAGCGGTGGACGGCGAGCCGCCTTCGAGCGGAGACCGCGCGCCGCCCGCACCTGCGCCCGCGCCACCCCCATTCTCCACATCGAAGCTGCAACAAACGCGGAATTTATAATTAGTTATAATAAACATGATGAACAAAGATCGCTAGAGGAAAATACACGGCAGAGTGCATTGATATTAGGAAGGAATTACTATCCTCATCAACGGCGACGGAGGAAGGGTAAAAGAAAAGGTACTGTTGCTGGTTTCGTCTTTTTAACTTTAATCGATAAGTAAGCGTTAGCCACTATCTCACCAAATGGACTGTATTACGTTCCTGCGAATAACAGACTGCAAATTTGGTAGTTGACGACTCATGTAGAACATAGGAAAACGGGAAATCGCGCACTGCATTATTGGATATTTTAAATAGGTATATGAATAATTAAGTGGATATCAAGCCGGTAGCTAGTTACACAAATCCAAACAAATCCATCAGCGGAGATAAGAGGATAATGTTTAGTATCAAAAAATTTATTGGACCCGATAGTCAACATCAACTACGCATTTAATTAAAAAAACAAATAGATATGCCATTTAAATACCAGTTTAGGTACCTACTTACGACCATAAAATTTATAAAAATAAAATACATTATTTAAGAAAGTACAAAGAAAATTAATATATTCTGCGAAGACAATAGGTGGTATTTTTTTAGTGGTAAATCCCATGGTTCATAGTTAAATAAGAAACATTGAGTGGGGAAATTTTCAAAATTGTTTTTTTTATCTCTGTTTTAGGATTTTGTTTTTTTGTCTTGTCCTAAATTGACCAAATTCAAAAGACGAACCCGAATTCTGTTCAATCAAGGTACCACAGACATGAAGGTACAATGAAGTAACGCGATGTGTAGGTAAGTTTGCTTTCCCAGAAAGTAGAAATAAGATCCTTAAGAGGATAGTCTCCATTCTCTTTCTCCATACAAACGTAGGTTAAATTTTCCTCACTGGATAAAGACATTAGAGCAAATATGTTTATGCCATAAAACCTATATCTGTCATGACAATGCATCTACGTTTTTTTCTTCTAATTAAAATAAAAATAAAAAATGAAAAAAATAAAAAATAAAAATGCATAGTCATGACAGATATAAGTTTTATGGCATAAACATATTTGCTCTAATGTCTTTATTCAGGGAGGAAAATTTAAACTACGTTTGTATGGAGAAAGAGAATGGAGACTATCCTCTTAATGAGTTTGAAACAAAACATACGAAGAAAGAACTTGGCAAAGATTCCAAAAACGACGCTACTTACGCGTTCATATTCTTATAATAAGTAAGGAGATAAAAAATAATACGACTTAGTTGTAGGTAGGTACGTTCCGTATGCCTTAGCGGCAGCCGAATATGACAATGAACAAATCGCATTACGAATCGGTACTATTAGCCAATAATAATATATATTCAAGCCTAAGTAGACCACAAAGATATCCATTTATTTATGACCAAATGAATCTGTATATCTGATAAAGAAACTATAAAAATAACATTAATAAAAGTGTACAAAATGACGTGTTTTACATAGATTAAGATAATATGAGATACGTGCTGATTACGCTACATAAACAAACATTATACCTCAACTCTGTCTAGTGTAATTCTTTAATGTCTACAGATATATTAAAATAACCTAAATATCTCTTGGCTGGAATAAGTATGTGTAGGAGTTATTACTTCAATAACGTACCTTCGACATATGGAAGGTGGGTAAGTGAAAATGAGTGCGCGTACCATCCTCTAATAAATGGTGTATTAGCACCGAAGTGTCACATCATAATATTCAGACTCAGGTGCTGAAGCCATAAAAAATATCGGAAATCGTTAGCTAAATTTCAATTTTCAGACTTCAGACTGATATAATTCTTGTGGAAAGTTATTATACAAAACTTGATAGGAAACAATGAAACAAAAGCTTATTTCAGCATTTTAGTTTCCTTATTTGATAGTAAGCGGATATTTTCATAGCTTACGGTAGAAATAAAAATTCGTCTGAAAACACGTTCGTATATTTCGAAATGGTTTATTCACTTGAAATACACACTTGGATAATGCGGGGCAAGTGATTAAAACAAATCCAATCAAACAAAAGTAAGAATATAGGGGTTGTTATTTGTTCTAGAGCTTATAACAATAGAAAAATTCAATACTTCGTTGAGAATGCCAACGAGGGATTGCCGAGAGCTACCCAAGACGCTAGCTTTATTACGTTTTGAAGAGACACCCCTACTGGTTTCTCGGGAACATGACGATATCAATTGACTGCTGCTACTATCTGCACGGGAGTGGAACAATTATACTTAACGGGAAGTCTACCTACTCTTTTTTCTATAGAAACTTTACAAACGTAGACTGGTTCCTCCTTGGATAAATAAATAAAATAAAATATCTTTATGCTATAAATTTTATATCAGCCACGACGTTTCGTTTTGATTTTTTTCATATTCTATTTTTTCTAAATAAAATTTCTGTTCTAATTAGTAAATGATAAAAACTAAAACGTAGGAACATGGTCATGGTTTTATGGCATAAACATATTTACTCTGTCTTTCTTTAGGTAGGAAACAGTCGACTACGTTTATATGGAGCAAGAGTAGGTAGACTTTCCTCTCAACTAGATGCGCCCAACGATAACACTCGCATTCTGTATGTATGTTAGTCTATAAGGTATATATTTATATGAATAATTATTAAATGTCATCTTCATTTTTATATTGGTATCTCGGTCACTACGATACAAGCTGTGCTTAGTGTGGAACTGATTTATAATGTAATTTGGGAAATGTTTAATAAGTTTCATAATAATAAATAAATATTGTATTGTATTGTATAAGACCCAATCCCGCGGAAAAATCGCGATGAAAAGTTTCACTGCATTCGAAGTATCGTCGGAACTAGTTTTCTAATATTATAAACTTTATAAGCTGCTCAAATGATATCTATATCTATGAAATGCTTTGTCCTGACTAATTGATGGATCAACGCACAGCCTAAACCGCTGAGAGAGCTGAAATTTGGAGAGTGTGTATAAGACGTAGGATGTCTTTATATGATGTAAGTAACCAATAATAAAGGGGTTTTCGAAATTCTTATGGGATCGGAACTTACGCGGGTGAACCCGCAGGACTTAGCTAGTCACCCCATATTTTCTCTCATAAAATAAATACCTATATAAAATCACATCGGTATAATACATAAACATTTTCATAAGCGACATCTAGTCGAGTATCTATGAAAACGCGAGAGAAAAACTTACTCAACGCCTAGAGCCAAGGTGGTTTAGATTCATTGTACATACAGTTACCGGTAGAGGGCTCTACAAACTCCTGAATTTCTTCTTATTTATTTTTTGATACGTAATATTAGGATGTCTAATAAACAGGTATAAAAATATGCATAGTAATGTAGGCGTAACGTTGTGGCAAGGGAGACGTTATTATGAGCCAATATTTTTGTAGTACTTTAAAGTCTTTGTGATTAGAACTAGTCGTTGATACCTTTTTAAGTCTAAGTATGATGTCTACCTCAGTTTACGTAAGCTTAAGAAGAAGTGTGGCGTTTCTGACGAATTATCGCCTATGACGTACTACTGCATACGTGATGCATAACGCGTGGTATTCTTCATTCACGAGTAGGACAGTTACCTAATCGTTACTTTTCTTTACTATGGTAGTAGTTACCTACTTCTTCCACTGATTTATCTTTACTACAAATATTATAGAATAACGGGGTATTTACCATGTTTAAATTTAGATTTTTCTATAAGTTAAGCATAAATTAAGTTATCGTTTATATTACAAATACTTTTACCATTGTTTCAATGTGTTTCGAGATCTTTACATGTCGCTTCTTCAGGATTGACTAACAATCCATTACAGGTCTCTTCTTCAGCCTGGACTTGTCAAGGTCTCGAAACTTTGGGCATTGAACCAATGCTAAAAGTAATAAAAGAGTCTTCTTGAGTTTACATAACTTCAGATATATCTTTAGTTACAAATTAGACTCACGATACTCAAAACATTATTATTTTATCTAATCTTCAAATGAAAAGAGATATTATTTATCTGTTGTCACATGTTTACAGCAAAGATTTACTATTATATGAAAACGGGTTTTTTAATATTTCCAATATAAAATATGCTCCATTATTTATAGAAGGGAAAACAAAATCTATTTAAGTAACTTACTCGCACATGTACCTACTACAACAAGAAATACTCGTATTACAGTATACTAGGTATATGTAGTATTAAGCTTCAATAGTATAGAATGGATCTGCTCTAAAATTATAGACAAAGTAAATTTTTATGACAGTTCTACCGTAAAACTTCTACGGAATCTTATAGAGCGCAAGGCCCGACTCCCAATTCTTTAAAATTTGTATGTAGGTATGTGTAAAAGTTTAAAATTTGTGCTCGAATAATTTGTCTATTCGAATACATAGAAAACATACAATTGTAACTGAGCGATGTCTGTTTTTGAAAGATACTTAAAAAAACGGGTTTGTTATGCAGACAGTTTTGGACCTGGATTAACATCTAGGCTACTTTTTATCCAGAAACAAGGCTGGTTAGCCGAAACTAATCTTTATTCTGCTCTTTTCTTAATTGATTTGAATGTTGTATCGAAGTAGTATGTTGTATGGAATCAACACATGGTTTCGGATATCTGGATCAGGATACCAATTTCTTTCAATGTTTTTAGGGGTTTTTATATTTCGAGCAGGAATTCTCCGAGGGTCAGAATTCTTGAAAGAAGATTGATCCTAAGCCTATACGCGCACTAATAAGTCGCAGAGAAGGCGCGGCGCCGCACCGCCCTGGTGTCACAATTGCCTGTGACAAACACAGAAATAGCGATGGTTACATTGAATTCGTGACGCTACGGTGACGCGCCTCCGCCTACGATTTATCATTGCGCCTATAGCTTCAGACAAAACTCTCTCTGACCCTTAGAGAATTATCTCAATTACCTCATAATTACGATGCGATGATTATCTAGATTTTGAGACAAGGGTTGAATTAAAATTTTGGTATGTAATCTACTTAGCTATTTTATTTACCTACAGACTAAATCTTTCCTCGAAAGCGTTCCGGCAAGTCTCTGTGAATACAATGAACCGCGTAAATCTTCTTTCGTAGTGTTGTTGCCCCATTCACTTCGCTACGGGAGAAAATGTGCTCAAAATACCTAACTCACAACCCTGCTCTCTCGTATCTTTTCTAGAAAGAAACTAAGTTAGTGTCTATAAGTATAGAATATCTTCTATTACATATAAGACACGCCTATCTAAACTTGATTACCAAATTAGAAATGTACCTGTGCATACTAAGAATTTTCCGAAACGAATTTCAAGGTTTGTATTTGACAAAATATTGTGTTTGGTAGGTATTCATCAATTAATTTTATCAACTAGGTTGTAATTAACAACAATTTCTTTGAAGTTATTTACCATTATTCCATTACCAACATAAATTGTTGTTTATCTGTTTGTAAATTGTTTATTTCAGAATCTTCAGATTTAAAACTGTTAGTAGATTATAGGATTAAGAATGTTTAGGTTTATGTTATTACCTAAAAACATTTATACGTATCTATTAAGTTAACACCATTAGTTAACTCAAATACAAACGTAAGTATTGATAGTAGGTATATTTACAAAATAGAGCACAGTTCGAAAAGAAAACGTTGAAGGTTATTCAAGTGTGAAAGAAGATCGTAAATAGAAAAAGTGCAATAACCCTAACGATGTATTTCCAAGAATAAATCTACCGTATTCTATTGTGAACCAGTTACAATATGTTTACCTCAACCTATATTTCGGACGTGCCCCGATTTTTGCTCGTAACATCATTTAACGTCTGCTGTTTTAAAACTGCAGCGAATTTGTGGCAGTTATAAAGGTGTTTTCAAAAAGTAACTTTTGATATTGCACTCTAAAACATGTAGGTACCTAACTACATTATATTTACGAATTCAGTAAGTTAGATACCTTTGAAATAATTATTTAGGTGCATTTTTTTCGTAGATCAGTTCCATCGACAGTGTATGTGATCTACGCAGTTTGAAGACGATCTGTCCTACTCGTAGTATGACGTAAAAATAAAAATGTATTTTTAAAATTATATGAAAATGAACAGAAATTATTTCGATGCTACGAAAATTCCAACGTCGTGTCGTAGCACACTTTATATTTTATGTCTCCTGAAAATATATTTTTATTAGCAGTAAAATTTAGTACAATATATTTTTTAGAGTTCTACTCGTAGAATATAGGAAAATAAATAAAATAGGAATATGACAGAAGGAATTAGGTGGATACGGGTAGATGTAGACTGTACAGTCTCAACATGAGATGCTGTCCAGTGTCCAGGCTCACATATGTTTACCTACGTGAAATGTATTTGCAATGCGACGGAGCTGCGGAGTTTACTCGCACGTGGCAAGCAATTTCTACAAATAAGTTGGATATAGATAGAGCCATCAGCGCATCGAATTAAAAATTAAAACATAATAACACCGACTCTTCCGAGATTTCCCAAATACCGACTCCTACCAACCAACATATACCAACTACGATATTACTATTTTTACTGTAGCTTTAAATAGGATTGAAATCACAAGAGTCCATTAACGATCGATTTTTTACTAAACAAAATATTAAGCCAGTGCTTATAATTCAGACTCGAACCATCATGCAATTTGAACGGCCCGGTGCTTGGATCTACTTAATATTTCGAGGTCAAGATGCCAATGGTTGATGGAGTTATTTTGTAGTAAGAAGAAGGGATTTGCACTGAATCTTACAATTGTTCTGTAAAAGAATAGTAAATATTTTTTTATTGTTTCGTGCTGGGTATACCTGCCGGTGGTCCGTCTTCTTACGGATACGGGAGTTCTTCGTAGAGGGCGGCGCGAGATCCCACGAGCGCTCCATCGCCGTGGAGCTTCACTCCACCTGACCACGCAAACTACGTCAGCCAACACCACCACATACTAAATTTCAAAACTGTTAATCTGATTTCCACGACCTATCGAAACTATAGCCATACTATCTGTCACAAATGTCCAAACATTATCTTTTTCTGGCAAATCAGATACTCAAAACATTCACGCGTTTTGTAGCGGTCCGTGCGCGACTTTTTTATATTACTAATGGCCGAAAAAGTCTGGTCTTCATCAGTCATTTATATTGCTCTGGTAATTAGGACTCTTTACGTTATAATTCTTAATTTATTATTGTAAAAGCTCTCATAATGTTCATAATAGCATTTTACGGAGTATAATTTCAGAAACATTATACATTAAGTAATTTTTCAGAAAGGGAAAGAGGTCATGAAAATTCATATTTGTCGTACCAATTTTGTTTTGGTTATGTTGGGGTTTCGCACTTTATAAATTGTTGTTCGAATAAAGATGGATAAGTACAAACAATACACGGGGGAATCTAACCAAGTTCTTTTAAAACACTGGTATTGAAAAAGTTTATTTGTTTGTCGAGCGTACTCGTATTCAAATTGATATCTATAGAGTATAAAGACCTTAGTGTTACGCTTTTTATTAAGAAAAACGCTATAAATTAACCATGTTGCGCTTAATTTTAATGTAAAATGGCGGACGTCATAGACGTTAAAACTGATTATTTCAATTTTTTATTTAAGCGACTGTTTGGTGGCTTGCCAAAGTGGTAGGTTCTGTACCCACTGGACGAAATGTGAAGGATAGCATGTGCACATTATTTAGTTTCGTTTACATCATGTAAAATACGTATCTACAAAATTTATTAGTTGTTATTGTAGATTCGCGGTCTTACTAACATTTGTGACGTCATATTTGAATTTATAATATTGATTCACTGATAGATTTAGTTGTTTCATTGAAGATTGTGTTTGGACCCGTTACAGTCGTTTATATTATGACGTGCCAAACAGACTAAAGCTCCTAATCCATGACAAATTCTAAAATTATAATATTTTAATAGATTAATAGACCTAGTTTCTGTTACTAGCTACTTATACAAAACAAAATATTTGTAATATTAATATATCGTATAATGCCTACCAACTTTCCAAAGACATAGGTTATGAAGACGGAATGTAATAATACGGCATATAGCTATAAACTTCAGAACATTAAATATAGAGCTTTAGAGTGAGCATTCCGCCAACGACCACGCACGTCTGATCAGACTCTGGATACTCCAATGAAAAGAATGTCGTCTGAAAAGAACTTCGAATGGATAATTGAATGATCCAATACAATGTCGTTGTCTTCTCTGATTGAAAATAAATTAAAACCATAGTCATCATTTTAAAATGAGAGTTCGTGTAAGTTTTATATTCAATATTCTTTTTGTTTTGATATTTAGATTTTTCTGTTATTTAGTTAACATTAAACAACTGCAGGTTTGTTGTTTTGGATTTCAATACATTATTTATCAATCGTCCGGCAAGCGAGAAGCACAGGTTCGAATCCTGTCATGGGAGGATTTTCTGTGTGATGTATTTCTCCTTGTAAAATATTTCTAGTTAAAAATTTAGTTTTGTACTTCTAAAATGGGGAGGTTTAACAATAATATTCAAATACCAACTATATGGTTAAGAATGAAGACAGAAAATCATGTAGGTAATTACCATATTTAATGAAATTAGACCATTACTATGTTCTAAAGATTTGTAACTGAAAATCAAAAGAGATTTTACAATTTTTGAAATTTCAGTTGTAGGTATAACTTGATTTCGGAGAAAATGTAATTTTACCCTCGTCGTACTACAGTAAAAGCCATGGCCGCAGCATCTTTCTCTTTCTTTGATGTGGCGTTGAAATGTAATTCTCGACAGTTAATAATATTTCCCCTGTAAACTCTTCAAATTACCGCAAACACTGTATTGTAGGTACCTATGTGTATACGTAACCAAAGTTAGGAACTGTTTCAAAGGAAACGCAGAAAATTTCATTAAGTAAAGGTCCCAAGCAGTTTGTCAAAGTATACCTTCATATTGGTTGTACAAATCACACATACTGGTTTTACAAATCGAAATCATGTATCGCGAATTCTTGTTCGCCACACAAATATGATTACTGTAAGGATCGATAAACGAAACCAGAGTGGAAGAATCATTTTAAGTAGGGCGTACATAGTATTATGTTATACAATGTTTTGGTAACTTAAATAGTAGGTACTAATTCGCTCCTAATTACAAACATAGATGGAAGATTATTGCTCTAGGCGATAGTATCCTACATAGGCAGTCGATGCTGTTCCAGTTTTAATATCATAGACCGATGTTATCTCTTATCTACCTTTGATTAGGTAAATTAACTTCGATGTGTTATGGCTACGTCACGATAAACGGCTGTAACTTGTCAGTATGGAGAGTGAAAGGTTGACCTCTTAAGATGGTCAGAGCTACTGGTCTGGCTGGAGCTAGTGGTGGTGGTGCTTAGCGTGGAGAGGTCGCTGGAGGCGCGAGCTGAGCGGAGCCGGGGCAGCACCGGCGCCTCCTCCGTCTCCGGAGACATCGGCGACGCCTCATGCCCCCAGCCCAGCGCTCGCGCCGCCGACCAAACCGCGAACACCAACGTCAGCATTATCGCAATATTCGCCCGCCTGACCTCCGACCCTTTCTTCTCGGACACTTGAATGAATTCATCGATAACACTGCACTGTTATGCTCCTCTCGCGTCGCGGCCGTTCACAGACGATACGTATCCTGAACGTTGACAGCATCGTCCGCTACCTGACGTGCGGTTCACACGCTACCGTGAGCGACGTCGTACTGAGCCGGGCGCCGTCGCCGGCTCGCCACCACGCACTCTCATCGGTGCATTCGTGTTATCGTCATTATTGACAGTCATTAAACGGGCGGCTTCACTTCACTATCGATTTGCTTAGACGTGAATTAATTTAATCGACCATTTTCAGTTTCAGTTGGAAATATTTCTTATTAAAATAGTCACTAATCGCGTTGAAATTTTTCAGTTTTAATTATAGTCACAATTCACAACAACATGATTACTACTAAAGCACTTGAACACGTGTTTGATAGTGAGATTGATTACGGACGAAGGTCTATGTGTAAGCGTATATGAATTATGCTAGGAAGGTATGGTGGGTAGCGAGCTAGGTAACGTCGGTGTCGCTCGTCGCGTCGACGACACGGCACGGACGGGTTCGTGACGCGGCCGGTGCGGTGTTGTTGACGTTGCACGTCGCGGCGCGGGGAACGTGAGCGCCAACGTCACTCACTTCTCACTCGCTCACCCGCGCCGCCACCGACCGAAAGGGCACGTTCTATATTTACGAGTGACCCACAATCACATCACCTCTGTGATATCATAAATGTACGTCATTTATCTATGAGAGATTCGAGATGCTATCACTTGTTGCACGCAAAGTTCGTATCTGAGACGGAGGCTGGTAACCGGTTGCGATAAATCGATCACACCGGCGCTTTCGGTGCGGATGTGCGTGTCAAAGTGTGGAACGCGCCGGGAATTTGTGTCAACGTCGTTTCGGACAGCAGCACCGTGACAGAGCATCCCGCGGCTGCCCGGCGGCCATGTTTCTGCCGCCATGTTGCCGAGGCGGGGGGTGAGCGCGTCGCATGCGTACCACGACGCTACCGGCACGCAACTCTTGTACAGGAAATGACGCAAGTCACCACCTTGCCGTGCGGAATTCACACTTATACCTTGCCTCCAACGACCATTTTCCACCGCTATCGACTGTGTGTTCGTTTATAGGTCACGCGAAAATCTAACGTCTCTACTGAAGCTTGCTACGAATCACCGTATCACCGTGACTGATTTCAGTGAGTAATAATACCTTTCGGTTAGCTCGGAAGATTACACGTATCAAAGATGAGAAAATCGTATAATGCTGAACAGTATCCCCTTACTATTGTTCATGGTAATACCTTTATTGACAACAAAGGGCCATTGGATCAGGCAGGGTATTCAAATACCTTATATTTTGCTGCAAATATTAAATTAAAGCCTTGCCTATCTTTTTGACTGGTAGCTACGGTACGATTTAATAAAATACCATTAAATTCATTGATCGTTGGAATACTCCAGCCTTGAATATTGGTATAACAAGTAGGTATTGGTAGGATTTGGCTAATACCTATAGATATACACCTATAGACTCAATATAGGTTAACTTTAGCTCTAATAAGTTACAGAACACAATTACAGCGGATTAAATGATTATAGGTGCCTGAAAGAGCAGAATGTTGGCAAGTTGGAAATGTTGGATGTATTTGGCGCGTCTCCGGACCACGTGGTATTTGAACTTGACCGATGTCGTCACCGCCCTTCGCGTACCTATGCACCCCAGCAGTATTACATTACCTAAGTAAAGTTAACAAGCGCCGAGGCGCACAACTACAAGGTAAACTGTGGTTATATGCTGAACACTGAAACCTTGCCTACGGTAAAATGTTAATCAATTTTATTAAAAAAAAAGCACCACGCATCGCAGGCAGCGGGGAGTTTCATATTAGTTTTATCAAAATCCATTGAATAGTTTCAGAGATAATTTTTATTGTCTGTTTATGGAATAGAATATAATCAAATAAAGCTGATTATATTCTATATCTCTCTGTGAAAAAGATGACAAAAAAATATTTTTCTAAAACATTAGTCGACTATGGGAAATGAATTTTGTTGTCGCCTTTTTCTTTTGTAGGCTTAATTTTACCTATAACTAGTTTACGTTTAACAAAACAGTGGTATTCATAAACAAAGTGCTTTCATCTAGCTCTGCAAATTAAACAATTTCTAACAATAGCCTCAGGCAGTTTTTAATTCCGTTATTTCACAAGCTTTACGTTCCATCTGAAAATCCGAAACATTACATTGATTTGGATATCGATTTTTAACACAATCGGTATAGATCTATCAAAAAGTTTATCAGTATCGGAATCTTATCTTGATTAACGTACGGTTTTATCTATTTATCAATCAAGTTGTAAAGATAAACCATCGAGAATTCTGTTTCTAAGACATATTTAAATGGTTATTTTGTAGACTGTATTACATCGCTGTGTTGCAAGATAGTTTTTGTGAAACTAAAAAACTTATTTTAAATTGTAGTAAGTCAGGTAAATCTACAAATTAGAATACCCACGATAATAAAATTTAATGCGATCTATCCAACAAAAAAAAACCTTGTTTCTGGGAAAAATAGCGACAGACACACACATCTTACGCCAAACGCATATACGGTCTCTGTGGCCGTCAAGGGTAAAAGAGATATGGGAAGTGGCTTTTAAGGTAAATAAATCTTTTTGTAGGCAAATCTACACTTACTGGCACTGAAAGTGACCCAAAGTTGAACATTTGATACTTTGGCCAGAGTAGAAAATAAATAGTAGGCGGCTAACATTTATTTAAGCCGACCGAATCGGATATACCGGAAGCAACGCCATGAGCAAATCCAGTCACTTTAAACCTCACTATACTTGCATAACATAATGTACCTACAGTAACACAGTCCACATAGTTCGTAGCACAACGTCCATTACCTTGTGTAACGCCATCTCTCTTCGCCACATTATTACGCTTGTGGTCAAAGATAATTACACTAGGATTGCACGCATATACAATTAAGTAACAGGCAATTCTATCTTCCCTGCTGATGGTACTTTGTATAATAAATGACTTTGTTAAATTGTGTTGGTTAACTATGAATGCAAGTGCTACAGGTACGGGTAAATGGAACTGGAACGAAAATATAACAAAACATTACTGGGTATTAAAAAAATCTCATTGGGATGTTTGGTTTAGAGAATTCTTGGCTTGTTGATCACTACATTACATTCGAGATATATAGATAAACTAGCTGACCCGGCAAACGTAGTTTTGCCTTATAAATTATAGATAGTAGCCGATTCTCAGACCTACTGAATGCGTATGTGAAGTTTGGTGGAGATCGGTGAAGCCGTTCCGTAGGAGTACGGTAACTAACACTGTGACATGGAAATTTTATATATAAGATTAACGCTGTTTTGTGACAAAAACACAAATAACATTATTTTTTACAAAAAAACTTAAAATAATAAAAAATAATGAGTAAGCTCCGGCCTCATGGCTCATTGGTAGATTTAGACCACTTTCCAGACCATCCCACTTCTTCGTGTCCAATTTGTATGGCGTTTATAGTGTCATACAGTTTAGCTCAGGCGCGCAGGATTGGCGGGAGTGAGAAAATCCGCACGCACACTTAAATCACCCATCGAAATAATGACCGTGCCAGGTATGCTTAACCCGCACGACTTACAAAATCGGCGGGCGCAGCTAGGCCAATGACCTCCACATTGACTAACTATTGGATCATGTCTAACACTTCGGTTAAAACTTACTCTGACGGTGCCTTTCCTTCTGCCTCGATGTAGGTTTGTTAAAAATAACTACCTACATCAAAGCAGTAGGAAAAAACATGATTATGACTTGCAAGCGGTTGTTACTACGTCGTCGACGCGTTCATAGATTCTACATAATTACCGGCGCATTGTGCACGTAATAGACGTTAAATAATTTATTCTTCATTGTATTGAATATACACACGATTAACTATTTATTGAAAATTGTCGTAGGTAACAATTTTATGTTCCTCCCTACTGATGCACCACGCGGGCTTACTTGCGTTAGTATAGTATAGTGCATATCTATTGCATAATAATATGTTATGTTAAAAATTAAAGGTGCTGTCTATGGCTTCTGTACACATTTGTTGCACTGTGGCACATATTTTTACAGTGAGATGATAACGGAGAAAAGTTCCTAACATGTCTGTCTATATAGGCCAATAACTTTAAAAAGTTTCCATACATTATTTTTCCAAAAAAATAAATAGAGATTTCTTATAAATCTCTATTTATTTTTCCGAATACGGTGAAGATTTGGGAAAACCCCACAGCTTACTTGGCTCCAGCCGTTTTGACCCGTTCTTTCCACTGCGTGGCTGAGTAGCCTTGGAGAGTGCTATAGGTGCTGAGCGGGTAAATCTACTTCACCTAATAGTGTCCCTGGTACTACAACGCCATAAATAGCATGAATAAAACAATGATGCCGCCTGTATAAATCATCTAAAATGTATAAGAAAAAAAGTCTAGTTTTGAGATATTTCGAACTGTTAAAAAGGTAAAATTCCATAATACGATGAATGTTGAACATAAAATTTACATTGTAGTGTTCACCATTAAAATACAAAGACAATAAAGTTTAATAATATAGAATTATAGTTTCAGCATATTCCCACGAACGAGTAGCTAGTGGTAATAACGTTTCATTTAATGTTATTATAAGAATTACTTTCTACCTAACATGTAGCATAAATGTAGAGAAACTAACGTACTTTAAAGACGTTAGTTTAACATCGGAACAACAACAGAACTGTTATCTAAACTCAGCTAATATCGTTTCAGTCGAGATGAGCGTATTGTGTAGTACGGAGGCTGGGGGCTAATCGTAACGAGACGAAACCCATTAGGTTGCAATTATCCACTTGCTTCTGGAACCCTAGCCACACTCGTCTGGGACCACTTGTATTTCAAATGCTATGTAATCTATAAATTAAAGGTAAGTATGTATATACAGCTATCGCTATTGGATTAGTATAATAAATAGGTAGGTAAATACTTTCTTAATTATATAAGTTATATCAACACACGTCATTACAACATTTTGAGAAATTATACATCCAGTATCAGCGCCCTGCGGTTTAAATCCTGATCCCGCGGGATTATCGGGATCAAAATCCTACCTCTTTCTATGCAAATTTTCATCTAAATCTTTAATTGTGAACAAACAAATACACAAAGAAACTTTTGGATTTATAATATTAGTCTGGATTTGGATTATAAGAGTGCATTGCCATTCTATTAATGGGTACCTTATCTATCAATACGTTTTTTACCCAGTGATTTGTACCAGATTAAAATAAATACTCGTACTATGAAAACGGTTTGTTAATAGTTTTCTTGCAAGCTGGTAAAAAGAAAACAAAGAAAACACAAATGTAAATCTGTTGGAAACGGTGTTATTTTCCAAGGATTAAGATAGATAGCGCCACCTAGCGCCGCGCGCCGGCAGGTCGGATCAACGGCTTAACATAGCATCAGTGAACCCACTGGGAAACATTTTAATCTCGATCAGGAACCTGACAACTAATACTTGAAACAAGTGCTGTGCGCACTTTACAAGATTAGTAAAACCCGACAACAATTTACTTATTGTTGTTCTTTTTGTTTGTTTTCTTGAAATACTTTCCTATAGTTGAACATCTGCTACTAGTAGTTACGAGTACTTATACGACAATGTTAAATAAAATAACCTTTTTGGGCGTTATAAGAAGCTGTTCCCACGGTTTCACTCGCGTAAGTCCCGATCCCGCGGGATCTACGGGGCCAAAGTAGCCTATCTCCTTCTCTAAGGTGC
Source organism: Idaea biselata (assembly GCA_958496205.1). Classification (NCBI taxonomy): domain Eukaryota; kingdom Metazoa; phylum Arthropoda; class Insecta; order Lepidoptera; family Geometridae; genus Idaea; species Idaea biselata. Next base: position 24,355,553 of record OY292399.1, on the reverse strand, counting down.
TATCTATCTATATAACACAACACAACAACACAAGCTTAGTCGCTTACCACGGGGCTAGATGGCGCTGTGTGTTGTTCACAAAATTTATTTATTAATTTATAACCAAATTTATCAATATCGTTTCAGCGGTTTAGGCGTGAAAGCGTAACAGACAGACAGAGTTACTTTCGCATTTATAATATTAGTAAGATAAGCTGCGCCTAGCGCTTTTACCAGTGATTACGATCTTCGACTCGGAACGTCTACCTAGTTGGTAACTCAATCTCATAGGCATTACTTTGCTGATTACTAGGTAATCGCTGGTGTGGTGATTACCTACCAGTTACGTCAAAGCTGCAATGTATTGCATGATGCCTATCAAACAAGTTACCAATTAGATAATACGTGTGTTGGGCAGGTATTCTTTTCATTCGAGCGATGTTCCCGGTTGCTTCTCTCTCGGGAGCCTGAGGTCCGCTCAACCCTCAATGGTTTTTTTTTAATTTGGGTCGGGGCAGTCTGCAAATAACTGCAAGATCTATATCTTTTGGAGCATTTGGCAATATTTTTACGGCCGGACGTCTGCCTGGCACCAACCTTCCGAGGGACCAAACAGTTTATCCGCCACCGCGCGGGAATAATTTATGATTTGATTGCTTAGTCTCCCTCAGATTGCTTAGTCGCCATCCACGGGAAGAGATAGCAATCTAGAAATAGACAAAATTAGGGCTTCGTACGATTATTTCTTCTGCCTTGACTATTTGTTTTTTTCTAATATCCAGCGAGTAACGAATTTTCTTATTAATAAATTGAACTGATACTTTATAAAACATGGGAGTTATTTTTGTGAACTTGCTTTTAGACAAAGTAGGTCAAGCAATGGCGAAAGGGTTGAAATTAGAAACAATTACGTTTACTTAGTAGCTTTAGCTTTTCCAGTCTATTAAGTAGACTCGTGATGCACAAAAATAGGTATTCCTCGAGTACACTAATGCGGTACCTATAATAGGTACGAGGTATAATCGTGTAAAATGTGTGATTTTTTTTGTAATAAAGACACCTCTACTCTACATACTAGTAATATTTTGTGATTGCGTTATACTTATAACAGTATAACGTAATTAACCTAAACCACAATATTTCTATGTGGTTGGGAATTTCTAGTCTGAAACCGCGGGTTCATAATTCATTAATGCCTAGATCATTAATTTCGCCATAATATTAATAATCTACCTAGATAAGTCCCGATCCCGTGGGAATATCGGGATCAAAAGTAGCCTTTGTTACTCCTCGATAATGTAGCTTTCTATTGGTGAAAGAATCTTTGAAATCGGTCCAGTAGTTTTTGAGTTTATTCATTACAAACATACAGTCACATAAACACACACATCCACAAAAATACAAATTTTTCCTCTTTGTAATATAAGTGGCGATAAAATATTAAGGTAAAAATAACCGTGTTTGCAATATATAAAAAAAAAATACAAAAATATTTATTTCATTACCAATTTTAAAAATTACATATATTACGCAGTACACAGAATCCCTTTTAGGTATAAGAACACCTGTGATAGGGGAAACTATAAGATCTTCCATGGTCTGGTCAACCAGACCACGTACGGGTTTTCTTTCCTCGGTCCGGTCATCCGAATCACCGGAACCGGCGGACCACGAGATACATTTAAAATTTCAGATTTGTTACCGGGTGTGATGCGGTTGGGTTTCCTCCTGGCTGCTGCTGCGCTTCCTCTTGCGCCGAAAGCACCAGTCCTGGCCCATCGCATCACAGCGCGCCCGCCGCGAGCCGCCCCCGCCCAGGGCCGCCTTACTCCTTCACCATCCCAGGAACAATCATGCCACGACGGCGTCCGACGAAGCCATCACTTAGGAACTTGACAGTCGACACTCAACCGCTATCGAACAATCGTCCCGTCGAAATTTTATTGTTCCCAATTTATAGTAAAGTTTTATGATCGTTCTCTGGCACTCTCGTTACGCGGGATCGAAGTATTTTAATTGGTTCAATGAGCTTCCGTGTTGATTCTTACAAGAGATTTAAAGTAAATAAATATCTGGGTTGATTGAGCAATTGAGATGATAAATTGTTGTTATAGACATTAGAGGCCGTAACGAAGATGGAATCTTTTTTAATTTTCTATAATAGTTACCTATTATAAGACCAATATGAGGTCAGACACTACTGAATATGGCTGTTTTGTGTAATACAATGTAATTTTCACTAGCCACCTCAACTTATTATGAGTTTTGACTGACAATCTAAATTTTAAATCAGTCGAAACCACTTTTGACTGTTTTTCTGCAGTTAAAAGTACTTTTGACCGATGCCCTTAGTTAAAACCACTTTTGACTGCAAAAATCAGTCAAAAACGTTTTTAACTAAGGGCATCGGTCAAAACCACTTTTGCCTATTTTTTGCAGTCAAAAGTGGTTTTGACTGGTTATGAGTTTTGACTGTAACATATATACGTAAAATATGTATCTGGTTAAAATACGGCTTGCGATTGATATTTGGTAGGTCTGTATGAAGTGTTTGTCATCGACATGATCGGGTTTTTTTTTGCGGGAGAAACATGCGGCGTAGTTAGTAAACAATAAAGAAGGTAGGTATACCTTATAATGTTGTAGATAGATAACTCCGTTTCAATCCTATGACTGAATGAAATATGACAATTGAAATATTCTAGGCTCTCATAGCTCAATAAGTTCAATATTTAACTTAAAAATGATCTAAGTAATTTTGTGATATTTTAAAGATTTCAATATGGATTATACTAGCATAAACTATAGTAAAATATATCAAATTTAATTCAATTGAGTTATTTTTAGATATTTATGCACAATGGAATCATTTTTATAAGTAGGTACCTAAGTACAATTTGTTAACCATGATTTTAAAATAAATAGCTTTGAAAACCAAATTACGGATAATTTTCCTTAAAACAACCCGTATTTTTCCATCTTGTACCTTGTAATAAGCTTACGGGCTATGTAGAATAGGTATAAGAAATTGGATAAAATGATGAAAACCGTTGAGGGTGAGAACAGTCTACCTACAGACTATTTCTATCGGTAGATAATTCGCTCCCAGCGCATTTGAGGAAAAGAATAAATGAAAAAAATAACAGTGTTTTCTTTTCTAGCAAAAAATACTAAAGAAAAAGAAAGAAGCAAAACATCAGATATGACTTATCACAAAAATTAAGAGAGGAGCCGTGTATGACTTAACATACAAATGTTCCCTTTTTATAATGAAAGACATAATGATATACTAGGCTTACTCAATTCAAATCTGATCGAAAATGAACAAAACATAAACACATTTAAGAAATACATATCTTAGATATAAGGAATACTATAATATAGAAAATTCGAATACTATTCTTCGAAGATAATGTATACAATAAGGATAGATTTTATAAGTAAATTGAAATAAGATTTATATTGCAGTGCCCTTCTGTGTTCATGGTATTATTATTTTGAAACCTTTGTCATTAAGTTATTTGTCATGCATGAAGCATTAATAAATGATTTATGAACTAACGTCAAGCTATCAGCCGATATTAAAGGTTGGTAGTCTAAAGATGCGAGCCAGAAAAATGTTCATGTTTTATATTGACGTTGAGTAACAAAATTCATAAAACTTTGGAGTAATGGAAGATGTTTAATTCAAAATAAAAATTAAATAATAATATCAAATAAATGAAATACGAAGAATCTGCGACCTTCGTACGAGCTTGTAAGAACTTTGACTTTTATTTTGTAATTCTAATTAACCTGATATAGAAAATATAAAGTGGAAGCCATAACAGATGAATCAACGTCGAGCAAAAAAGGTGAAATTTTTGCGTCAAGTAAAATTTAAGAGCCATGAACTAGAAAAGGAAACCTAGGAATCGCAGAGTAAATGAAGAAAAAGCCATAATGGATCACAGCAGCCTCCCGCAGTTAATAATAATGGCTATCTTGTTATCGCAGTTTTAATAATAACATTTTCGCAAATATTTTTTTCTTGTGTCATTACTCATTGTAAAAGTTTTCCTACTGCAACCCTTACTCCAATGCTGTGTTGTAAATTAATTGCCCCAAAAATATTGAGAGTTTCAGTCAATTGTGTTTATAAATATTTTTACCTACTTAGCTTTTTCAACACTTTCTTCTTCATTAATTTGAGATTAGGGCAGAAACTAATCTCAAATTATTTGGGGTTGGCATAGTATGTGAGTCTTTCTTTGACTTCATTTGCGCCAAGCAGTTTACTCTCCTAGTAATTAAAGATTGCGAATTTGAACCCCGCGGTGTGATGTGAGGTGAGATTTAGGAACACTTTGGCAGAAAAACGACACGTGATAAATCTTTTCGCTAAGAAAAGCAGCAAATTGCATAAAATTGAATGAATATTGAAGTAAGGCAAAAGCCTTAAGTGCCTAATTTAAATAATACATAGCGAAATACACCGAGCGAACATGAATAATACAAGAGATTTGAGGTACAGGCCGGAATCGATCTGCGGCCGACTGCTTAGCTGTTTAATTAACCAACTTTTAAACAAAATAACCGTGGAAATAAATCTTTTAATTTTTGGGTTGCTAAGCTAAATTATTTCGTTTTTTTCCTGTTCACATCATACTTTGGGTACATTAAAAATTTATCGAATTGAAACCGCACCAGTTTTGCTTTGAATGTATCTATCTACATGCCTTGAAATATTTAAGAGCTCCTATAGCTTACGGGAACGTCACAAACCATAGTTAGACCTAGGTAATAATAGTTTTGTATCCAACTGCCGACGGAGGGTTATGTTTTTCGGGTGTATGTTTGTATGTATGATTTTATTTAAAAAATTTCTTTGTATATAATCGGTACATTATTTTAGTAAACAAAAGTAACTTGTCTGCACTATAATATGCAGCCAAGGGTACCTATCGGAACGGATAGATCTAATGAAAAAGTACGGGATAATACAATTTGGAATGGCGCTGGACTGGTTACTGGGGAACTATGGAAATAAGCCAAGTACCAAAAAAGTAATTTAACGAACGAATAGTAAACTTATGTAGAACTTAAGGTCCGTATAAACGATTTAAGAAACAACGTACTCTTACCTATATAAGTTCGCGGAACATCTTGAAGCTTTATATCAAAATTATTATGTTGCTACACAATGTTTAACGGCTGGATAATGGCATATCAAAATGCTTTTGTAAAGCCTTAGTTTTAGTGCAGCAAACTACAACTCAGCTGTACAGCTTTCAGCGGTTTTAGTGCATTTGAAACTCCAAAAGCATTATTAGCATTAATAAGTATTAAATAAATACTTAATACTATTTAATAGCATGAACATGAACCATTATAGTACCACGTAAATCCGCTTTACACTTTTCAGTTATTTTTAGTACCTTAGGGTCTATCCTAAGGCAATAACAGCTTTTGTAGACAAGCCCACTTCCAATTCCCAATCCCAATTTTGTAGACATGCCTAATGCTGCATAAACTTGACGATTATAATGCAGCATAAACTGGTATTCCGGGGAACTACTTTTTAGACTATGGAACTATTGTGGTCGCCAAAAGTCGTATCTCTGACCTCTACCTTAATAACAGTTCAAGTGTGAGTATTTATACTGTTGACGGCAATAATCAGCCTTTTAAACATTGTTTGTATTGAGATTTTGCATTGGTTTGATTCAAGTTCTAACTGCGAATGCCAGTCCAATGCTGTTGTAATTAGAATAACATCTTTATTTTCATCAATATTGCTAGTTTAATGCTACTGGAATGCAATTGTGATCCTATTTAGGATCTAAATCTGTACAATATGTGCCCAAATAAGCATTAAAGTGGCCGTATATACGTTTGTATCATACAACTAATTGAAAATGTTAAAGAGTACAAAAATGCTGTAAGTTGGTTCTATACAGCTTTGATGTATTACTTTAGTATGGCGTCTGCTGTAAAAATCTGTAACAAACGCGTAAAAATGCCAGAGGGAGACTCGCTAACTCAAAAACTGGCCCACCTCAGCTGAGTAAATTACAGTAACGGAACGACTAAGACATGAGAGGAGAGATGGAGACGATTTAAATAATCATGCCAGTAAGCCAGCACTTATTATTGACGTGAATCCATCCTATCCTTTAGGGATTTCTGCTCTCGCAACTTTACTCTGACCTGCTGTTAAGGCAAACCAGGGACAGGGATCGCTTTCTCGTCTTCACTCCGATCAGCCAACTAAGGTGAGGACCAATTGGATTCGCAGGATCGCTACTTTCCTGCAACTCACTTTGAGGTACCCTGCGGGTTATACGTTTTGTATCCCGGGGATATGGAGGTGGAATTTTGGAAGGCGTGTTTTATATTATTACAGCCCAAACCAAAAGCCTTTGAGCTGATATTGGCTGACCTCTTCGGGGACATACATTTCTCCGAATAACAGAATATAATTTATCTTTTATCCTAATCAATCATTTTGAATCCTTCAATAGATAGCGTTAGTTGGAAACTGATTATAGTTGTTTTCTTAATTTTGGTTTCTATTGACATGGAACTAGATGGAACTTCCTTTGGTTTAGACTGTGCATACGCAGTTTGTGTGCGCTTCTGCAAATCACGTTAGTTATTTTTGTAAAAACTTAATGTTTCGGTTATTTCTTAGTACTCCATGATCACATACAGACCATTACAGCATTGCTATCGTTTCATTATAAGTTTGATGCCTATAATTAAATATGTAAGAAAATAAGTGCTTATGAGTTACATATCTAAGTAATGTATGCACCTATTTATAAACAAAGTAATGAGATGAAGCCGATAATCAGATCTTGATTCAATTTGAATATCACATTTCGCTGTCTTGTGACGTTTTCCACTACATTCATAAACATAGAGCTAACTTTGAACTTTCCAAACTATACTACAAACGATGTATGTCGTTAGTATAAATAAAGGGTACTATAGCTATGTATTTGTGTATGTTTGTAGGTCATTTATTTTAGCGTTCATTAAAAATTTATTATTTATTGAGTTGTTTAATGTCACTGTCACTTACTAAACCCATCCTAAGTAAAACTTATCATTATCAATGATGCAAATACTATGTTATTGGTAAACAATGAAAGATCTGCATGATAGGTAAGTCATTTTAGTTAATCAGTACCGTAGCATCGTCTAATCTTACTTATTTAACTTAAGACATCATATAATCTACGACACACTTAAGACGCGTAGACGTCTCAAGTCTTGAAGACTATAATATTTATGTACCTACACGAAAGTGGAACACAACTAGGATGATCTAAACAATGGCCAGGTACTTATGAGACGTGAAGTAGGGTTAGAGTCGGAGGCGTGTTGGTATCAGACACATGCGGTTTGCCGCCACCAGCACCTACCGAGGATAGTGCGTCTATAGAATCAACATCGGAAACTCGTGAACGTGGTCAGATAGGAGTCGCGCGTGACTGATCGCGCGGTCGCGGGAAGAACTGGCGCGCGGACCCGGGCGCGACGCGTGACGTCAGAGCGTGCCGCCGGCTCGCGCATGCGGGCCCCTCTCCCCTTCATTCTGCCTCGCACCTCACCGACCTCCAGAATACTCCAACGCTCTCCACGAGGGTCCTCCATCTCAAGACCTCAACTCCGCTACGGGACTTAATCGATTTTTGAGTTGCAGTTTCGCGGGATCGGCCACTTAGGTGTGGTACTTCAATATTTATATTCTTTCTCGTATATGATTCTTGAGAAACGGCCCTTTTTTGTAGCTTGTTAATTTGTTTACAGTTCACGTTCTGTTTGCCGCTAACGCTAATCAAATCTGTCCATTTTCATTATACCTACAAATTCTAAACTCGATCCCTTAAGGGTTGGGTTAAATAACCTTCATTACTCAACACACTTTTATAAGATTCATGATTATTTAATTATTTCTATAGTTTTGCTTTATTTCACAACTAACTACGCCCCATGGTTTCACACGTGTAAGTACCGATCCCGTGAAAATATCGGGATAAAAAGTAGCTTAAGGTAGGTATACCAATTGCCTATGTATAACAGATCCCATGTCTCATATCATGAACACACCGAGTTTCGCATGAAGGAACCACAAACACAGAGACGCACAAACATAACCTTGGATTTTATCATAATATTAGTAGGATATGATGGATAGAAGACGGCAGTGGCTGTACCGCCTTACGTTTCAGAACATGAATTTGTTATAGGCAATATGACTTAGGCCGGTGGATGATGATAAGCTAGGGCCGAAGCCTCCCACCTAGTGATTGCTTCCTAAGGGATAAGGAGTAAATAGGTTTCTTCTAGGCAAGCATGTTACACCGTCGACCTCATCGTCGCTTCCCATCCGGTGAGATGAGATCAAATCCTAGCCTATCCCATGTAAAAAGAGCTAAATTCCATGGACGAGAACAATATGTACAAAAAAATAAATAACATTGAAAGAGCAGTGGAAAATTTTCAGTACAAAATAAACCTAAATTGTTAGAATCAAATATACCTACCTAATGTTGTACGGCATGGAGCCTCTACGAACATAGCGCTACGAGCGCGCTACGACAAGGCCTACGAGAGTCTACGCACGTAGCAGTTTACGTAGAGACATCTCCGCGTAGATAAATTTGTGAATACTCACGATTATTGACTTACCTACATTCTTGTCAAAGAAAAGGAGGTTTTGTGTTTGCTCCACTCATTGGTTTTTTTACACACGATAGATGAGCGTTTGCTCACTATCTCACATGATGGTTCAATAATATATATCCGACAATGTAAATCACATGATTACTGCAAAAAAAAATATACAAAAAAAAACCCCATGAGTTTCTTGTGCCTCTTCTCATTGGAGGTCGCGTTCCGAGGACACAGTAGATTAAATTATATAATTAACGATTTAAAGAATATTGTAATATCCGAATGAATAAAAGTACTTTGATTTTGATAAGTGATGATATGATCTTAGGTATAACACGCTAGTCTAGAATAAAGAAGACGGCACTGGAACAAGATCCGACCCGTCGTCCTTAAATACCCACGTTTTCAAGTAAACAAAGGAATCAAGTGCGAGTACCATGCGCAGTCTAGGGTTCCGTAGTTGTCATATTAAGCTCCTACAGTGTTAGTGACACCATTCATAAACCTTTCGACACGTGTTTCGCTTCTGAACGACGCATTATTAGGAAGAATGACCCCGAGCACGCAATGTGGGCGCAAACGAGCGACGCTTCTCGCTTTGATCGTGGTGGTGGTGTCAATAACACTAACGAAATTGCATAACCACATCGCATGCGAAAGGAGAGTCGTACACTTTGCAAGTCGTGTTTGGAGCGAGTCTAAACATAGTTACTTGGATAGTGGCATCATCTTAAACATAAGTAGAATGGAATATGTGCTAAAAATAAATAAAAAATATTGCAAGACGTTGCAGACATCGCCATTCAGCCCCAAACTAACCACTAGGCTTTTATTGTGGGTACTAGACAACGGATATACTACGCATTATACATTTTTTTATGTAATAACATACATATGATTTAAAGAAATCAAAAAAGAAACAAATATTTATGTTTGAGCAAAAATACTTGCACCCGACGGGAATAGAACCCGCAACCTTCTGCATTGCAGTTAGACCTTCGCCCGCGCCACAGAGGCCGTTAATTTTGTTATACAGAGACGGGATGCCGACAGCACCATGTCTCTTAAGGGTTTTTCACTTGCTTTAGATTTAATGGTAGAAATTGTATTTTCATTAGCGGTTTGTCATTGTTTGTTGTTATAGTTTGGTAATTATATTTCTACGCTAATTTGGATAGATTGCATGTCAGCCAGTGATTAACTCAGTACTAACTCAAGATTTTGACAACCGAGATATCTTGACGAGTTCCCCCATAACTTGTGCGAAGATATTCCTACCTAATGTATTTTATTACCAAAGAGATATACCTAAGTAGTTTGATGTGTTTTGTTGTCTAAATTATCCCATAAGATACAATATCCAAAGCAGTGCATGATGTGTACTAGATCTAATATTCTAAGAATCTTCAAGTTGGTTTTAAATATTTAAATTTTCAGGTTCTGGTCTTCTATCAAGAAGTTGTTTTTCTTATTTCTTGATAGTATTGTGTCTAAACTAATGTCAAAATATAGGGCTAAAAACTAACTCTGGCTGGCTCAAGTAAACCATAGTATTTGAAGCTTAAGACAAAAGTCGATGAATACGAGTTAATGTAAAAACCTAACTTGGAATCTTATATTCAAACGGCTTTATCGATTTACAAACATGTGTACATAGGGAGTCGGAAAGTATCACAAGCAAAAGAAAATAATCGTACGAGTTAACCAACAAAACAAAGCCTAATTTTCATATTTTTTGCACGAATTCTAAACAAAAATGTAAGACGAAAATTCCTTGTTTTCTTTAAAAAAATATATTATCAAGATGTTTAGTATAATTAGAAGAGACCCCGCTAATCAGGATGTCAGGCTCGAGGGAAGTTGCAAAGACAAGCCTCTGCTAAGGCCGGGGCAGGCGGTGGCGGCGCGCGCGGCGCGTTGGGTGGTAAAGGTGGCAGGAGGAGGTGTAATTATGGTAATCGCACTAAGCCCACTAACTTGTTTTTAACTTTAATTAATTCACAAACAATGAATTATGGTTCTATGTAATTGTGATTTTGTGACGTTTTTGTTGCTCGACTTTATTTATTAGTCGCGTTTATGATTTTAAAAATTCGTCCGTGTGTCTGTTTTGCTGAAGTTTTTCGATACTTTACATAGGTACATTAACTGCAATGAATACCTCTAGTTTTATAGTTTAGAGGTCATTAGAGGTCAAGTCGTTATCATAGGTCAAAACCTATTATTGCAAATTGCAAGTAACCCATAGAGAGCGATCCGATCCGCATTGACCGGTTTTTTTAAAGGATAAGACATGATTCGAAATATATCACACTACTTATATGCATTATTTATACTACACAAATGGCTGACCCGGCGCAATTGAATCGCCATTGGTCATATCGAACAAATAACTACACAAAAGAGGAACAGCGGACCTGGCCTGGAATGCCTTGAGGCTGTCAAGTGGGGAGGCTTTATCATAAGCATGCTAGATTAGTTATGGAATGTTATAACTATGGTTGCCCATATCGAAAAAGAAATGTAATTGTAATTCTAACTTTGTGTTTGGTTATATTGATTCAATCCACACGACGGAAGACGCCAATTTGAAGCAGTATTGTTCTTTCTTTTCAACAACAAGAACAAGATATTGTAACTCAATAACGGCACCACCAAGACAGGACATAATTAAGCGGAAATTATTCTTTTTAGCTTATTTGAATTACGAAATTGTATTTAATTTTAATACATTTAGTGAAGAATCATCGTCTTTGGCTAGAGGGTGGTAAGGTGGTGGTAGGGGGATGGAACTTGACGTCACAGCTGTGACGTCAGAGGGGCGGGTCGCTGCGGCCGACGACCCAAAACTCTTGAGCTCGCAAACTGCAAATGACCATTTGTTACAGCAAATACAACCTTTTTGTGACCGAATAAAGTTGAAAGTAACACAGCCTACGTATAAAGAAATCTTTTAGAAGATAAAAATGTTGTATTAAATTATAAAAGCCAGGCTGAGGTGAGCGAGCGTTCACTTCATCTTATGTAAGTTTTGACATGATACCTATAGATACGATAGGAATAGGTTTGGGTTGTTACTATCATTTAGGGACCTAAGTAATAACTGTAAATCGTTTGAAATAGCTGTTTAAAAAACATATAACAGAGAATTCATGGCAGTTTATTTAGCCTTACTTATAACCGTGGAGTAAAGTCGGAGTAGGGTAGACTGGGTACAGATGTGCCAATTTTCATTTGACCGACCATAATTCTGAAAATATGATACTTAGCTAAAAGAAGTAACGTTCATATATAAATATAAACATCTGGCTACATCTGAATACTAAATTTGTGTTCCTAAGTTCAACGGTAAACTCACAGGAGCCAGTTGAAAAAAAAAAAGAAAATGTCACAACCGCCCTGACCCCAAGGACATTTGTGACAGTGCCTGGGGATGATTGTGACGGGTACAAAAATACACCAAAATGATTACAAAGTCGTTTTAATGTAAGATACTCTGCCTTTAATCTCATTTCCCTAATATTCGTGCCAGCTTCATTGCATTTTCGGATGTACCTCGATAAGGACATTTGATTATTTTGGTGGCAGCACTGGGCCATGAAGTGCTGCTTTTTAAATGTATGTATGTGTCCTAATGCTGGCTTATTATTAGGCTATTCGAGCACTGATAAGTTGTGGCGGAGGCGCGTCGTCGTAACGTCGCGAATTTCTTTGTGATTCACCTATTTTATTGTTATGTCGACGGAATTCGGGATGAGACGACAACAGGCCTTCGCCACGACTGATAATTGCGAGTATAGCCTTAGCCTTGCCTTAATTGATTTTGCTCGTGAGCTTTCTGGTCACTAAAAAGAAAAAATAATAAGCTTACCTTTGGTCACAACCGTACCCAGCAACAATGGCACAACTATCCCCAAAATACTCTTTCGTAAAAAAACAATCGTCAAGAAAATACAAAACTATTTACATAGATAGCATAGACTGATATTTAGTCGCTAATGTTTAACTTATAAGTAGGTAAAACACTCATACTTGTACCTATTTTTATAAAGACACAATCACAAAAATAAGTCGAACAAAAAAAGTTGGTTTTGACTACCAAAAAATATATTGTCTCCTACACTCGTCAAAGTCGCACAATGGCTGACGCAATACTGTAACACGTAATCAAATGCTCTTACCGCTCCTCTATTCCCTTGCACCCCCCACGCTATCTCTTATAGTTTCGATAATATAGCGATTGTCACTTTCGTCCTGAGGCACAATCGTACCCAGTCTACCCTACCTACTGAGAACATGCTTTGTCTTTTTCCGTGATAAGAACTTTCAAAGTAGAGATACCCAAACAAAAAGTGCTATAATTACTCCCACCTTCCTCTACGTTTATTAATAAGGTTAATTAATTATAAAATAACGAATTTATATTACAGTTTTCTACGTCAAAAACTACCCGTAGCGTCATCTACCCATAGCTAAAGTAACTTTTTTTCTGCGAAATGTTATCTTAATTGTCATTACAATTGTTTAATAACTGTATCTATACAATTAATTATCTACGAAATAAATAAAATATTAATCCTTCCTAAAGTAGGTAGGTACACTTTATAAACCTATATTAATTATAAGTGATAATTTTGTTCTCACTTTAGTTAGATACAGGATTTAAAGCAAAATGTGTAATTTAGTCATTGAATTTAGTACATCAAATATGTAAAATTTTTTTTATCTTAAACGGAGACATCTGTGTTTCCTCCGAAGAATTGAATAAACACATTTCGTAACTACTGAAACCCTGAAACCTCCGGCAGCGCCATCTAGTACTACACGTTAGAACTTGGACACAGGCCAGTCATGAAAACTAAACCATTGTATTGAAACTGAAAATATCCCACGGCTAGTAACTTACATGATTTTACACAGATGACGTGAGGAGAAAATAAAATGTCTGACTGACTGAATTTGCGAGACGCAGCCGCTCTTCTAAAGAATAAAATATGTATGATTTTGTAAACGTAGAATCAATAGCAGTGGAATTGAAAAGAAAAAAAAAGCCTTTCTGAACCTAAAGAAACGCTTTCGAGTTGCATTAATTTTACTGATGCATTTAGACGTAATGTGCCTAAGTACCTACCTAACTTAAAATGACACAGAACATGTGGTTGCAATTTCCGGGTTTTAGTAGCTCTTCTGCCAAATGAAACATAATAACACTTGACTGAGTGTCTTCTATGACATAAAATAAATAATGTTCAGCAAATCGGACGAAAGTACCTACATTTTAATTTTTTAGAGTTTCGCAAAAATGACCTTCAAAATACAAAGTGTAATGATGATTTGTAAATAGGTACCTACTTTATAATTGAAATAAAACTATTTTTTTCATAACCTGGTGTTGTAAAAACGTTGAGAATTGTAACAATGCTAAAAGTAATAAATACAACGCGATTAAAATCGGAAAATAATGTAAAAAATATCAATCAAACATCGCGAAAACAGAAAAAAAATCTATTTTATAATTGTTTTCCAGTTAAACTATAGACTAGATTTGAAACAATCTAAAAAAAAAGATTGTTTAAAATTGTGTCTATAGTTTTAAACTGGAAAATAAGGCTTATTCGTTTTGTACGATGTAAACAAAATAAATTCATACAACTATGTTTAATCTTTGGATAAAATTAAAGAAAGATTAACTGTAGGCACCTACGTACACACTATTTCAAAATGTACAATGTTAAATTTTTATCTATCTACATTTAAACTGAGAATGGCGACGAAAATTTATTTTTATATCCTTACACGGTTTCAAAATAGCAAGTCGTCATAAACTCCAGATTCGAATTCCTTATAAATGTCGCTTGAAAAAATATTATGAGAAATACGCGGTACCTATAAAAACCTCAATTTCAATCCCAAGGTAAACACTTTTGTGAGGTTCACCCGCTTATGAATTTTTGTGTAGGTATTTTAACTTAAATTGGCTTTAATTTATTTTTTATCGAAAAAGCGTTTTTGTTGAAATGTTCTTTAATCTAATATAATAACATTAAATCTAATAACATTAAATCTAATATATATATATATAAAAGCTTTGTATATATAAAAGCCTCACTAATCGATTAACGCACAGCCTAAACCGCTGATAAGAGAGCTAAAATTTGGGGAGTGTGGCTTAGGCTTTATTCATAAGATAAGAGTTTTGAAAATTCCCACGGGATCGGGACTTATGCGAGTAAAACCGCGGGACACAGCTTTTATCAGCTCATATTTTTCAATCGCTTGATGGATCGTTTCTAAGTTCATTAATTTTAATGTTCATCAATGTTTTCAGTTCATTTTATTGTTGTTGTATTATGTGGATTTGTTTGTTACTCCTCTGCAAAAATATTATCAAACCGATTACATGTTTAAATATAGGCTACTATGTGTTAATTAACGTCTATATTTTTATTCGGCCGATAAAATTAGACTGCTTAGCTAGTTAGGTAGGTACATATAATCCGTGAATACGACAGGCTGTTAAACCATTGCTAGTACCAGCTGCTATCTTTCCACACCAGGCGAACTACAGCCATGCGAAAATAAAGAAAAAGATTGCTTGTAATTTGATATTACGTACAAGTCAACTAAATTAGATTGAGTCACGCGCACTTAACAAGTAGGTACTATGCTCAAAGAAGCGATATAATGACATGAAATAACCACAAGACATCAACTTCAAGTACCAAGTCACGTCTACTCATATTTTGTGCGATGATTTTAGAGATAGGTTCACACTACTAAGCTATCTATATGTGAAGAAGACTCTTGAGAGCTTTGAACCTTTGTGTGCCTCTGATCTTTCACAAGAGCTGATTAGTTTCTATTCAACTTGTAAAGAAAATGTTCATAATGTTCTTAGACTGGATTATACACTTGGATTGTTACTCTTCCCAAGAGAGTTCTTAGTCTGTAAGGTACAAATTATTCTATAAATATTGTAGTTTATTTATTGGAACGTCAAACTCGATCAAATCAAGTTCAGGTTAGATGTTTTGGGCTGAGCTTTATACCAAATATGCCGTGAATACAGAGAATTCCAATAGTGCAGGTAACATGGATTGAAGCTTAGTGCCGTAATTATTTACGGCTTAATAATATTGACAACAAGATTATTCTTGTTGTAAAAATTCAATATTATTAAGTCCCAAAATTAATATGATAATATTGAGTCAATCTCAACAACAAAGTTAACACATAGCGCTTAGGTACTTGTTTGGTTTGTGTTACGTTTTTATGTGTTTTTGTTTCTCTATGTTTTTATCCTTAAAACTTGTATCCTAATAAAACTGATGAATTCGAAATAAAATCAAAGTGGTATTTTATTATTGAAAACAGTACGACAAGTTCCAGAATAGATTTCTGTTGTTTAAGACATTAGTTCAAGACTCGTTTTTGAAAAAAAATTGTGGAGACATTTGCACACGCATTTTTATTGACAAAGCGGGCTTACAAATTACTTCTAAACATCAAAATTTCCGGACATTGGTCTAAATCTACATTACATCTCAATGCTATAATTAAAATTAAACATATTAGTTATTTCAAATGAGACACCAATTAACTAAGTAATTATATTACCTAGACAGAATTTGTGGGTTAAATATTATGTAGTAGATCTCATAATATTCTCAAAGTTATAGATGGGAGTATTTCTAAAAGTCGTTAAATATGCACGGGACTGAGATAACAGAGTAATGATGGTAGAATATTAAATCATTACCTGGTTTCAGGTTTTCCTGTGTTCACAAAAGAGAACCTAATTAGTATTCTGTAGTTTACTAAATGTAGGAATGTCTCTTATTTTAATGAATAATAGTGACGTTTACAGATTGCATGCACGATCGGTCAACAAAGTTAATTTTACGGAAATAAGGATTGATAGACTAATAAAAATGGATCAGCTGAGGTCAAAGTAAAATGGAATTTACCCATTTTTCGATTTTAATCGCATGGTGTTTAATGTTTATTACTTTTAGCATTGTTTCGATGCTCAACGTTTCGAGACCTTTACGAAGTCTTTTCTTCAGGATTGACTGATCTTGCTAAAAGTTAAATACCTATATAGGTACCTACCACGCGATTAAAACCGAAAAATTAGTCAAATATCAATCCAACATCGCGAAAACAGAAGAAAAAACATAAAAAAATATATTAAGCTAATAGCAGAAAAATAAATGTAATGGAAAGAACCAGTTCGTTTCACGGTATGACTCAGTGGAAACTCTTCATTGCTCTCAGAGGAGCTTGTTTGTCTAAGAATTTATGGTACCATCCTGTGGAGTGAGTTTGTATGGTTTCATTCGATAAGTGAAAGTTGAAAGGAGAAAATAACTCAGTACCTACGAAATACGACGAATTTTGTAATCCACGTTGTCGGCAAATGCAAGCCTCGAGGGCAAAAGATTGGGGATTCGAAGCCCATCAAGGAGACACATTGTATGTGCCTTTTTTAACACGTTTAGGAGTAGATGATGATAAATAGATGAAGATGAGATCACTATGTAAAATGTGCTACGTTATTTATTGGATTAGATAACTCCATATAAGTACTTTGAATGGATTCTAGATATTAAATGATAGATAGAAAATGAGTAAAGTAAAGTTGATTCCTTATTTGTGTTCGATTACAAACTTTTCTAAAAGAAATATTTATTCAAAGAAATAGAAAATAAATCATAATAACTAGGTATAAGGTAAAAGTAAAGTTATATATTATGTATGTACCTATACTTATTATCTTTTAGGGTTAGATTTCTCTAACATAAAAAGTTAGGTCCATATTCGCACAAAAACGATACAAGTACCTACTAGGATTCTAAAGAATTAGTTTTTTAGGATGCGACCCTAGTGGCATTGTATTTGGGCTCTGTATCTGATCAACTGCAGTTTACGTTCTGCGAAGTTATATCCTCAATGTCTTTTGTACATGACAAACTTCATGTAAATTAATTAAGTGTAGGTACAATCATCTCACTAGGCAAACTGCGGCACAACTTACAATCACTAGACGGAAGTTTAAAACAGAATGAAAACTTTTCATCTTTAAGTTAAAACGATTTTAAAATGCAGCGAAAGTATCACATTCATTTTACTGTAACACGACGTACTCCAGTTAAATTGAGGCTCCAGCACTCCTTTCGTGAATTATGGCTTCTACGTAAATGCAGAACTTAAGTACTACTATATATCATTGATTGCTTTGACAGTCTTTATATTACTTATGTATTTTTTACAAGTTTAGTGATATTAGAATCATTATAAGGACTTTTTAATGCCGAGCTTACTTGCAAATCGTCTGTCATCATCTTCCAAAAGTTAATTTATTCGTAATCTCCTTTGATTAAGGGCTTAAGTACTTAGCATTATAAATTGAAACACGATTTCTAATTTCCTTCGAAAATTAATCGAACACTGTTATAAATAACTTAAAGCATATTTTTGTTATTTCGGTACAGGTCAACAATTTAGTTAGATGCTTAGTGAAGGCGAGCAAACGAAGCAATTTGGACGTAGAGGATCGGACGCCGTTATAAATCGCTTAGCCCTCTAGTTTCATCCCTTGTATTAACAAAGTGGCATCCCTTGAGTTCCGTAAATATCTACTCTTGTATATCGATGGGTCAGGTGTGTATACGAGAAACACGATAGAGTGTAATATCGTGGGACCTAGCATAACATTTTCTTGGTCGATTTTGCGTTACAAAATTATGCTAAGAATTGTTTTTGAATAAATAAACAAATGGTTCCAAAATTCTTTAAAATAGCGCAAAAGTGTGGTATGACTATAAAAATAACCGTTGTATGTATGTTGAACTGACACATTAATGATTCCGCTCCGCTCGCAGTGGAAAGCCGCCATCAAATTTGCGATTAGTGGCTAGCCTCTAATCGCAAGTTGGTAAACTACTAAGCTTATGTTACGATGACTGGATAAAGCATATAAAACTTATATTTCATTAACATAAAGACTTCCAGACCAGAAACAAATATTTATTTTTAAGCAAAAAAAATATCATCGGGTGTAAAGGGATAAATGCGTGTTCCTGGCAGGAATCAAACCCGCAACCCTCTGCATTGCAGTCGGGTATTCGCCCAACGCGCCACATAGATCGGAAGTATGGGTAAACACTTTAAAAAATCTTGATGTATGAAAGATAATATTAGGTAGGATTATTTTTGATTTGGTTTGATCGATCGAAAACCTGTCCGAAAATCCATTTTAGAATCACACCTTATCTCTTTCGATGCGAATTAGATTTCAAATCATATTGTAAGCAAGGTAATCACACGTGTGGCCTTGTGGTGAGGTGATTGATAAAACTTCACAATTCGAAGGAATCAATTTTTCTCAACATTCGATATTCTGATTTACCTATAGCTAATGCGAAAGTCTAGAAAGACCAATATCGTTTTTCTGTACGTAAGTTATTCAACACTCGTATATAGCAGCGTGACCCTCGTGCCTTCTAAATCACACTCGACTTGAATAGGCTTTTGAATCGACCACCAGAGCAATTTTCCCAATATCTACATAGACACCTATACTATGATTGCACGAAATAGCGTCAACAAAATGCTTTTATAAAAAGAACAAAAAGGGATTTAAAAATGTGTTTTCTTTTGAATTTAGCCATTTAAAATCTTTTATTAGGTACCAAAGTCTAATCCGGTATGGTCGTGAGATGACTTAAACATTGTCAAGAAGATAAGTGTGCCTAGAAGAGTTAAAATTATGCATTGTATAAAAAGAAACTATGTTTACGTACAACAAGGATAACGACTCAAATTCCCAAAAACTTTTTACTATCTTGTACAAAGTAAACTCAGCTTGTAGTCCGAATAAAAATAATTAAAAAAATCTTTTTGTATGTAATGTAAACTATAATTTTGTCCTTTATAAGTTAGTATAGGTAGGTTTAGAGTTGTGTTACATTTTATTACAATCATTTGTAATTAGTTTTGTTTTAGTCCGGTATGTATATACGTAGAAAAAAAAGTTTAACCATGAACGGCTGAACCGATTTTGATCAAACATAGCTAAGAACACTCGCGCAAAAGTCACCTATCAACAAAAAAAAACTACATTGAAATCGGTTCATCCGTTCTTGAGCTATGATGCCACAGACAGATACACAGACAGACAGACAGACAGACAGACACACAGACACGTCAAACTTATAACACCCCTCTTTTTCCGTCGGGGGTTAAAAATGAAAATAACAAGTTCAAGCCTCGCCGCAAGTGAAAATTTTTGAATGCTATTTTTCCTTGTAAATAAATTTTCTAAAACAAAATAGCCTTGAGCTACATACAAAAATTAATAGAAATTTATAGTAATGGAAAAAAGCGACATCTTACGTTTAATGAGTTAACTGTAAAGTTAACCATTACGACGCAGGTGTAAACAACTGGAAAGTTGTTCCTGTAGCGTTGGATAGATGGCGCTCTAACGAGCCTTAATCGTACAATCAAAGGAGAATATAGCATTGGAAGTTTTCACGGCACGGGACATGGCTTGCGTAGTCTAGTTGGTAAGGACGTTGGGGTACCGACCCAAAGGCGCGAGTTCAAGCCTCGCCGCAAGTGAAAATTTTTGAATGCTATTTTTCCTTGTAAATAAATTTTCTATGAAAATAACAGTCAAACCATTTATGATAAATTGAGAATTTACTACCCCCAGGTCCTTACTTATAAAAGATAATTTACAGCTGCATAAACTATGTATCGTTTGTCTTCTACTGTGACATGTTGTTTCAAAGTTGACAGAAAGAAACAAATGTTACATAACTTAGTCAGCTGTTAATTATCGTTTATAAGTAAAGGGGCTAGATTTTAGCCCCCTTACTTATTAACTGATATTGACAGCGATTCTCGAACGATATCAGAAGATAATTCTTTTGCTTTATTTTTATACAAGTAGACAGAGCTTAATGCTTGCAATATTTTAGTCCTATATTTCAGTTCAATATTCAATTGCATTGGGAATTGAATATTGAATAATAATATATACGTCTTTCTGCGTATTCCTTTGGCAATAAATAAAAATTTGAATTTTCAAAATAAACCTTGGCCATTAACTCGATCAACGTTTAAATCCACGGTTTAAAACCAAATTAAATGGATTACGCAAAAGGTCACCCCACCACGTGCAAATATTTGGACCATTTGTTGCAATACAAATCATCGCTTGTTGACTGTTATTATTTGCAATCACTTATGATTTCATCGGTACACTCTTGCCAATAAAATGAATAGATCTACCGTGAATAGATATTGGTGATTCACAATTTTGTACGTGATATTTCAATAAAATATAATAATATACTTAGATGTAATCTCAGGTGTAATAGTTATCTCAAAGAAAGTTTCATGTGTTACCTATTATTTTTTAGCAGGACGTGTTTCTTAATGGATGTACCGTCTTGCGCAAGGGAAGCCTCCACTGTGCGATTACTTCTTTTTAGCTGACACCCTAATGTATTTCGTATCCACAATTGTTGGTAATTTTTTCAAAATATTGTTAAAGTTTTTGAAGTCTTAGAGATTTCTTGTGTAATAACAATAATTGTTCAACCCAATTAAAATTCTGAGATATAACCGAAACATGTTAATTGTAGAAAAACCCCCTAGGTGATCAAAATGAACCAACAAAAATTTGTTGAATTTCTAATTTCTATGGTGCAAGTATTCATGACAGCATAGACAAATAAATGATGACAGTAATACTACATGTTTTATAGTGATTTGGCTTGATGACAAGCCTCCTACTACATCTATACAAGTTTTCACTTTGTAATACAATATTTATAGACAGTAAATTTTTGGCTCGTTTTTAAGACAATCGATCTTAATTATTTATTATTTTGAAAGGTAATTTCGCAGTAATCAGCACGTACCCTTTTGTATCTCATTGTTGCTTAAATTGTAGTCTGGTGACGTCTTTATTGTTGTGATACGTACCTGTAACAAAAAGGAATAAACAATTAGTTGGAGAAAAAATTGTTAAAATAACCCTTTCTTTGGCAGTCAGGTAAAAATACTAGGTATACCATCTGCCTATAGCGAAGTCGAAGATTATTTTCGAAAGGAAAAAAATGAGTGAAATTAAACTCATTTTTCGCTTTTAATCCCATGGTGTTTACTACTTTTAACATTGTTTCAATGCTCAATGCGTCGAGACCTATACGGTATTTAATAAACACCACGCTATTAAAACCGAAACTGAGTTTAATTTCAATACAACATCGCGAAAACAGAAGAAGAAACATGATTTTTTCTGAATTTAATGGTCTCCGTGGGGTTTGAACTGAAGTGAATTAAATTAAACCACTGTATACTAATATATTATGCAAAGTACCTAGAACTATAAAATGCTTTAAAACAAAAAAAAAAACATTTTATTACTTATAAAATATGGACTGATGGATAAACGCACAGCGTAAAACGCTAATAGTAGAAAACTGAAATTAGGAGAGTGTGTTCTTTATCATTGTTATTAGACACGGGTCTAGATCGCGTTATGGATAATCATTGTTATTAATTACCTTGTCGTTTCGACAAACGGGCTATACTGGTGGTCTTCTCGGAACCACGGCCAGTATAACCCGTTTGCCGAATTGCGAACTAGACCCGTGTCTAATAATAATGATGAACGGAAATCGTGTAAGTTTAAGAAGTGTGTGTTCTTTATGTAGTGAAGGCTGATAAGAAAGGTTTTTTGGAAATTCCCACGGGGACAAGACTTACGCGGGTGAAACGGCGTAAGTGCTGTTTCCGGATATATATATAATCGGTAGGTAGGATTGAACTGTGCAATGTGGTTACTTTTAACTCGCATATAAAATTCAATTACCAAGTATTTTGTCTTTTCCCCAGCACTTTCAAATAGTAAATATATAATACAACATACTTACCTACAATTTTGCATACAGTTCAAAAGCCGCTTCTTTACTTACATCTAAAGAAACAATATTTTGTACACGACTTTTGAATAATTTTAACTTTTTAAAGGTATTTTAAGATTATCATATTTATGTTTCCTATTTATATTAACTTTTAAGTACCAAAAACAGCTGTTATTTTCAGTTAACATATTTTATGTGTTCTTTGAGAAAGTCGTAAAAGTTGTTCGTAAGTATAGAAGGAGCTCTTATCTGGATGCGAACAAATTTTCTATAACTCTATTACTAATTTACAATCAGTCAAAATGATGTAACAACGAAGTCTAACTACGTTTGTTAGCCTATTCAATATTCGCTGTTTATTCGATACCACCGCAATGCACCTCAGGGCGTGGCATGAAGGCACTGCGTATTCATCGTGTCAGTATTTGTAAATCGCAAAATCAAATGTTTAAAATGACGATTCAAATTGAGTATACTACTGCACCAAAGTCGACCATATTTTATTGTAAACATTATTTCTTAGTGTTAATCCACACTCGGCGGGTTCAAATCCCGCCGGGTACTAAAGTTCTTGAAAGCATTTTATTATTCAAAAAAGCAACATTTTTTTGACCGAGCGATTAAGTCTGGTAAAATTTGCTTTCAGTATGGATGTATATTGTATGTTTGTTTGTTTATTTTGTTCTACATCAAATTAATACACCGATCTTTATGAAACTTGGCATACACATTCTATTAGTATTATATAGTTTTTTTGTAGGCGATTTTTGATTGGTGGGTTTTTTCTCCCACAAAGAGGGTAATATAATAGATAACTCTGCTACGAGATCCGTGTTTGATCATTCTTATTTACAAGGTTGTAACTTCCACTTAGTTTCATAGAAATATGGAAATAGATGAACAGAAAATCAAATCTAGTTTCAGTTAATTGCTCAGTTTTCGGCTACAAAGGCCCTTTATCTACAAGGTATACATCGTACACGTAGTACAATATTATTTATTCTGTAGTTCTATATTGATGTCGTTCTCCTAGAACCACTCTTTAATCAACATCTCCTCATTTAATAATCTGTTTATTTTTAATCTGTTCCTTCTAGTCTCTAATAGAGACCAGTCCAGTTCTATGAGGTACAATAGAACTGGCCTGGTTTCTATTAGAGACTAGAAGGAGAAAGGTCGCCGATAGTGATCCATTAAAGTCGTCTCTGAAGGACGAGCTTCACCAGTTCCAAAGTCTTTAAAAAAGAAAGATCAAAAAAGTTGTTAGTATACCCACCATCTAGGTAATCTAAGGCGTACCTACCTAGTGGTCCTTTTGTAGCGCCCTTCGAATAATAAGTGCTGGCGAGGTCTACTGGTGGTGCGGTGCGGAAACAACGAACAGTCGATAGCTATTGAAGTGTCCTGCGTGACCAAATGCACGTAAAGTGCGATGCGGCGCGATTCTCGACTGTTCCTTGTTTCAGCGCCGCACCGGATCGGATCGCGTTCGCATCCGATCGCCCACGTAGGACGCTGCGTTAGGATAAAATGTACTTCACGTGAAATCGTGATCCAGCAAATATGTGACAAAGCATTCCCTATACCAAGTTTTACTGACGAAGAACATTTCTTAGTGCAACTGAGAGCTTTCAAATCTAGTTCCGAGTGTAGAAATTTTCAGCGTAGGTATATCTTTTCAACCACAAACATGTAACTCCTATAGGTACTTCGTTTTTTAATTTCAGACTACGATCTGACGTTTTGGTTTTTTGTTTTTGACGTTTTTTCTTTAGAAAGATGTGCAAATCTTTCTAAAGAAAAAAAAAAGTGCATAGTCCTCAATTAAAAACCGGTCAAGTGCGAGTCGAACTCGCGCACGAAGGGTTCCGTACCATTATCTATACTACAGATTTTGTTTTGAATGGTAAATTGCGGTTTACGATTTATGACGTTTTAAAAAAAACTACCTACTGGATCTGGTTCAAACCAATTTTCGTTGGAAGTTTGCAAAGTAATGTACATTATATACTTTTTTTAGTCTTATCATTCCATTAATTAAGAAGTTACAGGGGGGGGGACCAACATTTTACCACTTTGGAAGTGTCTCTCGCGCAAACTACTCAGTTTAGAAAAAAATGATTTTAGAAACCTCAATATCATTTTTAAAGACCTATCCATAGATACCCCACATGTATAGGTTTGGTGAAAAAAAATTTTTTGAGTTTCAGTTCTTAGTATGGGGAACCCCAAAAAGTATTTTTTTTTTCTATTTTTATGTAAAAATCTTAATGCGGTTCACAGAATACATCTACTTACCAAGTTTCAACAGTATAGCTCTTATAGTTTCGGAGAAAAGTGGCTGTGACATACGGACGGACGGACAGACAGACAGACAGACATGACGAATCTATAAGGGTTCCGTTTTTTGCCATTTGGCTACGGAACCCTAAAAACAAAGAACCAAAATACGATGTTTATATCTATGCCAGTTTTATACAATAAAATATACGTAGGTAGGTATATCATGTACATAAATTTTGTTATATCAACTGCAGTTCTACCCTCATTAATCAAATACAGTTGTTTCACCCGCTTGTCAAAACTGGCTGTTTGATTTATGACAATTGTGAAATAATATGAAAGGTAACACTGATATTGTGTATTTGTTAGGTGCCAACTTTTAAATTGAATTATTAAAAACCCGTACAGTAAAAACGAATTTCTATCACTGTATTACGTTTTTACAGGATTTTTAGTGTCAATTTAAACTATTTTGGAAATTCACAATGGGAAGGTTCATAAACGCAAAATTTTAAGGACAGCTAACTATTTAAAACTGTGATTAAATTATTAATGAGGTTTATACGACCGCACGACAGGTTCAAAAGATCACAATGTGACCACAATTGTAAAGGTTCAGTCAGAGATTACTTTCATTTCTATTTTGGATCCGTTAAGCTTTGTATTGGCTAATTTTTCAAAAACAGTTTTTTTTTTCAATTTTTGGCGCACAAGTACGGCGCTTACAGTTTAAGAACAAGAATTTGAAATCACCTTCACCCACGTAAGTATTGTGTTTATTTAAAATTTTACTGTTACCTGAAATAGCTGGATGAAAAATAGTGATTAGTCATTTGTTACTATTTAGACATTTGTTTTAAAACATTTAGTTGAAGACAAGGTACCTAACTTTTGAAACCAAATATGAAAGATAATTGATTACTTAATACCCAGAAAATTATAGGTGTTTTGTTTTCAATTCCGTGATATTACGTAACATCTCTTTCAGTTATGTAAGTTAGGAAGTATCTATAGTCTCAGGACTATGTTATACTAAATGATTAATGAATCATAAACACGCACTTCATATTAGATTGAAGAAAGAAATATTGGGAAAATAAAAACCCTTACGTACAAAGAATTTCAGTAGCTGTTGTTGAAATAAACGAGTAAATAAAGCAGGACGGATTTGCATAAATATCAAGTACCTGCCTAATGTGTTTGTTTATGTTCCCAATATTTTATAAAGTTTTTTTCATACGGCTTCCTTCCTTTCTCATTTTACATTTATCATCATCATAATAATAAGCCAAACATACCTCTAAAGTTTTCAAATAAGATTAATGAAACAAATCAAAAGTTGAAACCTCGAAATGATGCCGATAAAGGAATTCAAAGATCACAATTTTCTATGAAAAAGTTTTCAACTCATTTAAGTTGAATGACCCCATCACCTGGCTGGAATTATCATAAGTTACACTTCGAGATGCACGTTCATTTTTGATGATTTATTATTTTGATATAGATATACTTCCTGAACTTTATAACTACGTTCCTCCGCTCCGCTGTCTTTTGAGTCGGGTATTATAAAAGAGACATAATTTAATTTGTCATAATATAAGGTGGACAACGACCGCCATAACAAATAATGATGAAAATATTTTTTTTCTTCGTTTAATTTTAAACCGAATTATATTTAAATGCAAATATTTTAAAACGGATAAGATTTCCCTTTTAAATTTAGATTTACCTTTGAAACTGACGAAAAATTATACCTATTCATCAACTTCTTTCATCGTTTCTCATTCACCCCTTTTGTATAAAAATGAAAAGGTTGCTATAGGCAACAAAGAACCCATGGAAAAGTGCGACAAAATCCAGAAAACCGTTTTATCTATAAGGTCGTAAAATACAGTGCGAATCCCAAAACGTTTCGGCTATTGGCCAATGTAACGAAAACGTTATCCTTTCAATATTTAGGCCTTTGGACTCATACACCTTTCTATCTATTTAGGTGTATATTGTACTGAAAACGGCCCCAAACAATAGCTGTAAACATTTTGAAAAATCATGTGAATTCATGCCAGGAATGAGCTCACGAGTTTTAATGATATGTTTTGTGGAACATTTAAAATGCTTGTAACAAATGTAGATCGTATATGGAACAAGACGAGCAGAGCCTCGGAGGGATTTCGCAATGCGCCCGGCGCGTGTTGGCGTGCAACGTATAGTTTCTACGAAGAGAAAAACGAGTCATATCAAATATTCAGGGACTTCGTTCGTGCAGTCAAAGCGATAGCTCGTAGGTATACGGAGGCTATTCGGAACTTAATGACTGTACTGATATTATTTCACCATTAAATACGTTTTATGTTCCAGTCTTTTGGGTTACATAAGATATATTTTATATGGTTACTTAGTCCCTTGTATAGCAAGTAGAGCAAGCTCTGCAGTATTTGTTGATGAGGTTTTGTCTATATCATTTTTTATTTAAGATTGTCTAAGTCCCGCGGGTTCACCCGCGTAAGTCCCGATCCCGTAGGAATATCGATCAAAAGTAGCCTATGTTATTTAGGGTAAATATACCTTTCTAATTGTAAAAGAATTTTTGACATCGGTCCAGTAGTTTTTGAGTTTATTCATTACAAACATACACCACACAAAAGTACAAATCTTTCCTGTTTATAATATTAGGGAAGAAAAATGCACCTTTAAATTTTAGTTCTGTAATAGCTATTGTTTGTATTCTGTATTTGTAAAAACCGTTCCTAATATAAGCAATAATAATAGGAAAATAAAATGAAATATTTATTCAATGCGTAGTACCTACATGATTTCGCAACTCTGAAATAACATACATCAAAAGTTAATGGATTCAAATATTTCTGCTCTTTCATTCCAAGAGTTATTGTTCGGTTAGGGTTTCGAGATTTTAATTTTAGGGTTCACTGTTATTAAAAAATTTAATGGTTGAATATTTGACAGTGGTAAAAAAGAAATAAAAACGTCTACCTAACTAAAGCACAATATTCAGATTTGTATTAAAATTATCTTAATTTCAGTTTCGTTTAATTTTCGTCGAAACTTATCCAACTTGATACTGTTACATAACAACTTAATAATAACTATGATAACATTCGAACTTTCTTGTTACAAATTAAACAAAGATTATAAACAAATTACTTTGAACGAAGTCACATCAAACTTAAATCGGAGCTTGTATTGTTCGCTAAAGAGAGTATTCACCAACGTCAGAGAAATGTACTAGGCAGAAACAGGGAATAATTAATTGAAGGTGCAGTCTAGCATAAAGGAGCCGGAGAAGCTGCATCAAACTGGTGGAAGGTTTAAAGTCTTCTGCCTTTGCGTACCTATACGTAACCAACCGCTTAACTGAATCTTTTCTACGTGTTGAGCTAGCCATTTCTGATAGGTACTTAAGTGATTGGTAAGTGTTCCTACCACATTAGACAGTAGACATTCAATGTTATCAAACGTCGAACGTGTGTCCACTGCTGCGACACCTAGTTAAAGAGTGGGGTAAGTGTAACTCGGGGATTTTAAAGTAAATTTAAGTAAATAACATATTATAGGATGCAGATTGCCGTCGTTAAAAGCACGCTGTTACGAAATCGTTCGAACTTACTAACTCACTTTTTAATAAAATACCCAATTTATACTAGGCATGCCTTTTAAGTTCTGTCGTTTGTATATTTGCCGCCAATTTTAAAATAAGAACTTTTCAAAATTCAAATTTGTTAGAATTTCGAATATCAAAACAATTGAAAGCATTAGGATTAATGCAATTGTTTAGTCACTGCGTTGGTTTGAATCTGTCAGGTCACGTACGAAAACGAATCTTACTAAGGAAAATGTTCGTGCAATAATTTTCTATAACTTTCGAAGAGGCCTCACGCGACTTCAGTGTTTCGAAGAGCTAACATCTGTATTCCATGATGAAGTCCCATGTCTGCGGATCATCGAACGCTGGTATTTGGAATTTGAGCGTGGACATACCACACCCAGTGACAAATCTCGTGAAGGACGTCCAAAATCCGCCTTCACTGAAGATAACATCGTTGCTGTGAGACAACTAATCGTCGAAGATCGTCATGTGATATATCGAGAGATAGAGGCGTTATTAGGCATCTCAGGGACAACCATTCAAAAGATATTGCATGAGGCGCTTGGTGTGAGAAAACTAGTTTGCCGTTGGATCCCGCATTTGCTTTCCGACGATCATAAGGCGGCCCGCGTCAGATGGTGTAAGAAAACTCTTCAGAGGTTCAACCGAGGAGAGTCAAATCACGTCTACAACATCATCAGTGGTGACGAATCTTGGATCTATGCCTACGATCCTGATTCCAAACAACAATCTACAGTCTGGGTTTTCCAAAACGAGCCAAAGCCGACTAAAGTTGTTCGCTCTAGAAGCACTTCAAAGAAGATGGTGGCTACGTTCGTGGCGAAAACCGGTCATGTTGCGACGATTGCACTTGAAGATCGTAGAACGGTTAATGCGGAGTGGTATACCACAGTTTGTTTACCACAAGTCATCGCCGAACTTCGGAAATCTAGCCCAAAGCGACGCATCATCCTGCACCATGACAACGCAAGCTCACACACCGCTCGTCAAACGATTGAGTATTTGAAGCAGGAAAACGTGGAAATTCTCGACCATCCTCCATACAGTCCTGACCTAAGCCCTAACGATTTCTTTACATTTCCTAAAATTAAGAAAACTCTTCGTGGTCAAAGGTTCCAGTGCAGTGAAGAAGCGGTCGACGCTTTCAAGTCAGCCATTTTGAACACCCCCACTTTGGAGTGGAATAAATGTTATAATAACTGGTTCGAGCGAATGGAAAAGTGTATTAAACTTCGTGGTGAATACTTTGAAAAACAATAAAAGGTACTATAAGGTTATATAGATTTTTTTCTTCAAACGACAGAACTTAAAAGGCATGCCTCGTATAAACTTGTTTGAAAATATTCGTAGGTATTTATTTTATTAAAGTTTTACTGCCATTGCCCAATTTCTTATAAAAATAAATCTAACGTTTTCTCATAGTGATTGCGCAAAAATAGCTGAAGATGTGATATCGCTGCGTTCCATATTCGAAATAGGACGCGTATACTTCGTTTTTTAATTGTAGACTAAGATTTGACACATCTTCCCGAAGAAAAAATGTAAAATTCAAAGCAGGAAAACGTCAGATTTTAGTCTGAAATTAAAAAAAACTTACCATATAAACCAATAATAGCAATAAGCTTGGTGTTACAAATTGCATAAATTCGCATTCCCCAACTCGCCTTGACTCGATTTTCTAAACTATTTTGTATCCCTTTTAATTTTAGTTAAGACACGGGTAACTTCTTTCACGATTGCTTCATAACATTTTAATTTGGTTACAAAGCAGATATTGAATCAGCTGCAAGCCGCAGAAGCCGCAGCTCAGTTTTGTTTCATCAACAGACTACGTCAATGTGTACACAGTTGGTGAATAGCATACAGTAAGACTTTACCATAATATCCGAGATGGAATGCGGTAACAATATCACTTTTGTCTTCATTCTCACAATTTTTTGAATATTTTTAAACTGAGCGAGCTACTATAGGCTTGTAATTTAGGTACCAGACAGAATATAGAATATGTATTTATTATAGGTATATAATCTATTTTTTGTTTAAAATACATTACAATTTTTAAACTTAGACGATTTCCGTCCAACCGTCCATCAATATTATTCGACACTATTATTTACAGTCTTCTCGGCCGAAACGTCGTGGTAATTAATACCAATGATTTTATCTATAACGCGATCTATCTAGACCCGTGTCTAATAATAATGATAAAATACATTGACGAACTCTGTGGTGTGTCGGGTGACCATTCGGCAGCGGCTCACAATGTTATGGGTTCAAGCTCATCAAAAAGGGTACAAATATTTAATTTTATTCAATTGCAGGAATCGAACCTTCAACCTTGTGAATAACGGTCGATATTCGCCACAAGCAACCCGTTCCTCTAAGCCTACATATATATGTTATAGCGTCCCAAGCTATAACCAGCTAGGGTATGAAGAGATGGGAGCGACTGTGGCGATATTCGCCACAGTGGTCATTAATATTCATAGACAATACGGCCTCTACTCGACATATGTTTCGTGTCGTGACATCTCTACTGTTGCCAGAATTACTCGCCTTGATGTAATATCGTAACTATGCGATGTTTTCTGCTACTTCTTAGCAACAACATCGAAAGTATGAGTCATCTCACTAATGTCCTTCACTATTGTGAAAGAATATTGAGGATCTTATAGAGGTAATCATGAAAATTCATGATATTAGCAACGAAAAGAGTACCTAATATAAAAGTTTTTGCCTTAGTGGTATATATATATGTGGTGTATATATCGTCCCTATAGAGCGAGACATCACCAAATCGAAAAACACTGTTCCGAGATATCGGCGTTCAAAGATTTTTAAAATTAAATTTGCCATAACTTTTGATTCGTATTACATATTATCATAAATTAAACTTTGTTTAAAAGGTTTTACGCCTTAGTTTATGATCACATTTATTGAAATTCGATAAAGTATAGAATTGTATCAATTAGGGACAAAAGAAACAATTAGTTAATTCTTCCACAAAACTATTTTGAGTTTTTTACGAGTTAGTTAATTCTATCATGAAGTTAGTGACTTCTTACTCAGTATTTAGAAGCTTTAATTGAAACCAACTCGAGTTAGTTGATATTGATCTTGTCTTTTCTATTATCGAGAATCAACTAACTGCATGTTTCGATATGTTTTATTATTGTTTTCTAATATATAACGCGAATTTATAAAAACAATATACTTTTATAGTTAGTATAAAGTGGTTAGATTAATTAAAATGTATAATAAAACCTAAATCAATCATGAAATATCAATAATATCAGAAAAATACAATTAATTAAAAATCTAACAAAATATTTGATTTTCACACAGTTAAAAAGGATCAGTTATTAAATAAGTTTAAAATTTAACTAAAACTTTGTTCAGGTCTACCTGTTCCATTACTTCTTTTTATCTCTGGCGATTTTTTTGGGATCTATTTGAAATTTTTAGATCAGCTTTCAACATCAGTATGATGATAAGGCTTAGTAACAATGTGGGCTAAGATGGAGTATTATTATCTAGACTAGAATACACCTATTAACTCGCAACTTTAAGATCCCAATTGTAGTCATGCCAACAGACGTAAACGCTTAATTTGGATGTACATTAATTTATTTGGTTGTAAGATATGATAATGACATTAGACAGTTCAGATACTCATACTGATAAAAAACCGACATGCTAGTGTGGGACCTAGTTATTGTAATGACTAGCCATTCGTTAAAAAATTGACCGTCGAAGGGAGCCTTCTGGCTTTTCTTTCAATCGATACCAACGCCTCAAGATTCAACTGAGCGGTTCCGCTCAGTGAGAACAATTATACTCTATACAAATGATGGGAGTTGCGCTTTGTATAGATACATGTCGGGATTCAATGTCCTATGTGGTACTTACTGCTCTGTTAGCTTACCTTTGTCAGCTCACCAGAGCCCCTTTGTCTGAAGTAAATGATTTCTCTTAGCGGAGAGCAGACATCTAGCCTGATCTCCGCTTAAAAAACAGACAGACACGCATCTTTGACTTCTCAGAGAAACCGACCTGATCAGGTCGATGTCCTTTACTTAGACTTTCGAAAAGCGTTTGACAGGGTGGACAATGAAATTAACGCGATTAAACCCGCAGGATGTCTTTAATTGCAATACAACATGGCGAAAACAGAAGAAAAATCTAGAGTGGCCTATGATATAATATAATATACTGCTGGCAAAGTCGGTCGCCATAGGATTTGCACCAAAAATGTTTCGTTTACTGGGTGACTACCTCCGCGATCGCCAGTAGTATGTTAGACTTGGCTTATACGAGTCATTGTCTTACTATACTATGCGATCTCGCGTGAGTCAAGGATCAATACTTAATAGAAGAATAATGCTATCAAGCTTTATTCTAAAAGTTAAAAGTCATGGAAATGTCAAGAAACACGATAAACACTACGCTATCTGGAAAACCTCCAATAAACCTATTACGTCGACATCCGTATTGTCGGTCACTGATGAGAAATAACCTCATTCTTCTACGCTTCTAGTTATCCAATTAAGGAACCGATTGTTCAGAATATTTTCCATAAACTTGCAGATTGTTGCAGTGACTTAAATTGATTTGTATCGTAATATACGAAGTCAACACGACTCCCTTTTTCGACACTCGTTGCCGTTGACTAAATTTAGTGATTTCATTAAGCATTAATCCCGCTATTTTATTTTGGTTTGCACCAAGGAAGACTTTTCTCTCCCATATCCTAGTAGACCAGAACTGGCCATGCTACTGAAAGCGCAAAGCTGCAAACAGAAAATAATAAATTCGTTTTTTCCGTAGCAGTGTCGCTAAATATTCCTAAACTGCTAAGTCGAGTTCCAGAATAAGGAAAGTGGAGAGCAGCAAAAGTTCGACTCGATTGTCTTAGCCTAAACGTAGGTATCATAAAGATTTACTTGGTATAGGGTACAAAGAATATAGAATAAACTATTATTCTATATTCGGCTTACGTGATCGAATTGCGCTTTCCGCAGCGCTTGTAAGTTTTAGTTTTACGTCCTTTTATTTTGTTTTTCGGTAAAGTCCTCACATTAAGCATTCAAGTTCTAACTTAAGGCCAATATGACTTTGTGTCCTAATATCTTATCACGTAGCATACCAAATGGTTGAACTTTTCTACAGTACCAGTAGTTGAGCAATCTTTAGTATGTCAACCATGGACAAGATACAAAAAAACAATCGCAATCTATCTCGCTCGCAATACCTACTTCTCATGGCCATTACCTGGGTTATGTCACGGGAGTGAACTAACAATAACTTTCTTAAACAGTTAGTCAGAGCTACCAAGATGATGATACTGACATTAAACAGTGATCAGGATCAATCATCAACAGATAGTCGTGGAAATTAGCAGAGTGATTGTTAACATCTGAATCTGCTTCTCTTGTTCCACTTGGGATAGGTTTATGCACCTCACGTTTACTTTAACGTTTCAGTAGAAGCTAAACTTTATATAGTTGAACTTTGAATATACTATTATTATATAGTACTAGCTGACCTGGCAAACGTTGTTTTGCCTTATAAATTATAGATAGTAGCCGATTCTCAGACCTACTGAATGCGCATGTGGAGTTTGGTGGAGATCGGTTCGTCCGTTTTGGAGGAGTACGGTAACTAACATTGTGACATGGAAATTTTATTTATAAGACTAGCTGACCCGGCAAACGTTGTTTTGCTTTATAAATTATAGATAGCAACCGATTCTCAGACCTACTGAATACGAAAATAAAATTCCATAAAAATCGGTCAAGCCGTTTCGGAGGAGTACGGTAACTAACACTGTGACATGGAAATTTTATATAAAAGAAGATTTAGCAATATTAGGTGGTTAAGGTATGGAATTGCCGTTTATATGGAGATAATTGCATGCATTGTTCGCGAACAGAGCTAGAGTTTACTATCTCTCCGCAATATCCACCCCAGTAATAAAAGAACTAACTAAGTCGCCTGCGTTCCGAGTGAAATGTAACTAATTCTCAACAAGATGCTGATTATGTTGTGCAGAAATTGATTAAACCGACTTAGGTAATTAATTCTAACCTTCTAGGTTATGGTGTGTTTTTACTAATATAGGGAAGAAATCACTAAATCGATCGGGTCCCGATCCCCGTAATGATAGAACTCACTAAGTCGTCTGTGTTTCATGCGGAATGTAACTAACTCATAACGAGAATCGCATTATGTTGTGCAAAAAATAATTAAATCAATTTGTTGAATTCTCATCATAATGGTTATTGTATGTTTTTAGGATGAAAGAAATCACTTAATCGATTTGATGACTTTTCGCTTTTATTAAAGTTAATAAAATCATAAAATATTGAGAGCTAGAAATCACTAACTCGAGTTAGTGATTTCTAGCTTTCATAAAATGTATCGAACCATTAATGCTAAAATTAACTAACTCGAGTAAGTTAATTCTCGACGTGTTATAGGGATTCAGAACGCTGCTTTTAAATAGGGATAGAAATACCTAAGTCGAGTTAGTTTTCAGCTGTATTTAGTTTAATAAAGTAAGAATTAATTAAGTCAACTTGGTTAATTATCATTTTATTTCTGCGATCAGTACTCAGAGTTGGTGAGTTCTCACATTTTATAACTTCAAAACTAAAATACCTAAGATAAAATCGAAAATACAGAAACGTAGATAATAAAATGGGAATTTTAGTGGCATTCTTAAGTCAAATCGGCACTTTTTCGATTTGGTGATGTCTCGCTCTATAGGGACGATATGTTAGATAATATATAACTTACCTATTTGTATATTTCTTATGTTTTTATTGCTCAAGGCATTTTTTACTAGAAATGTCCTGTCATGGGAGGATTTTTGATGATGTATTTCTCCTTAAAAAAAAATATTTTCTAGTTACCTATTTGTTATTAAAATTCATATTCATTTATTCAAGTAAGTCAATTAACCTAAACCATGAATAGTCACACGTTCCGCTTTCTCTCTAACATAGTAAAAGATAAACATATTTAGTCTTATTAATAAACGTGGAGTAAGGTCGAAAAACAAAAGGTGGTTACCTTTTGTTTCTGTCTGTCAGCTTTAAAAGTTCTTGTCACGGAAAAAGACAAAACATGTTCTCACTATTCCGACCTTTCTCCACGTTTATTAATAAGGCTAATAAAGTTTAAGAAAATTTATCGTTTATAAGTAAGGTTTTTAATATTGAAATATTCATTATAATTTGAGAAACACGTCACATAGATAATAGTGATAGTACTAAGCACGTCAAACACACACGTCGTCCTATAGGATCAGAAATATCTATAAAGTCAGACATTTGTAACGTTAATTACTAAATTACAATTTTCAAAATGTTTTTTTTTAATGTTATTTGGATACTCCATAGTCATATTATGTTGAACCTGTCAAAATCTTCATATTATTAAAAGTCACCTACAAATATTCATATACTATACTGACAGAAACACAAATTTTGTTTTCACAAGTGACATTCTCTAGGGTGGAAAGTAACAAGTCAAAAAATGTAAAACACACTATCGCGAGTAAATTTAACGTAACTAAACCTAAACTCGGGACAGCAGGTGGCGAACCCATCGACATCGGTCATGTAGACGTTTTTATAGCCCTATCGATCAGAGAAAGTCGCGTACGATAGGAAAATCGGAGGAATTCAATTTGTACCAACAGACTTGCTATTCATAAACATTTCAGATCGGCCCCTGCCTGGTGGCTTCCAGTGCTTCTATTTACATAAATGTTTGGCTTTGATACAAACAAAAAAGATGTCGAGAAACTCATATGATGCGAGTTTTATTGAACTACTATAAATTGTGACTATCGGTGCCCCACGGTGTTGAGCTCGCATAAGGGCGCCTTCAATTTAGACGTTAAACACCCTAAGCAACCTAAGTCTTGATCCCGTGCCGATATCGGAGTAATACCACAGGTAAACTCATAACTAAATCCCATATTTACAATGCAATATGTTTCTAGGACGGTAATATCAACTGGAAGGGGGTTGTATTACACGTCTAGATGAACAACTTTTGTTCTACGACTTTTGGAATTCCAACTATTTTTTTGAGAAGAATAAGTTTAAAATTTTCGTGAAAATCAGCTATTTCTCAGAGTTAGAGGTCATTAATATTAAGTTGACCCTTTAATAAGTCAATTTATGTTTTTAAAGTACTACTAAATTACTACTACCTTAACATCAATTGGTTTTACTTCAAAAACAGCCGATTTTTCAGTCAAACATGACCTCAAAATTCGCAAAAAAGGACGCATTTTCAAATGTCGTAGAACAAAACGTCTAGACTACTAAAACTTTAAATAACCCAATTTCGGCTTAGATTACCGTCTCCGAAACGCACTGTACTTATAATATATTAAAAATAGTTATTTGTTATGCAAGGCTGCAAGCAGCGAGTACTTGTATTGAAACCTGAGCTAGCAAAGTATTCTAGGATTGAATATAGAATGCTGAGCGTTGCGAAGGTTTCAAAGGTACAAGATGCAAAAAACTTTGCTGCCGAGTGAAACACAATTTTTCACCTTACTACAGCGAGGAAAACGCTAGGTGTATGTATAAAACAAAGTATGGAAGGCGAGTCAGTCCAGTGCGGAAATCTATGGCTGGCCAGTGCAATTATTCAAAAGAATGAGATAAATATTTACCTCTCTCCTTAACCAATACTATTTTTTTTCGTTAAAAGGTACCTAGGTAGGTAGTTATATTTTGTACGAAAAAATCATATACGATTCCTCGTTTTTGTAAATAATTAAAATAAGCAAACAATCTCTAAATCGAATAATTCATGAAAAAAACCCGCTTGATACTAATGATATTAAACAATAAATACGACATTGGCAGATGTGCAACAAGACTTAGTGGTTCGATGCCTTTACCAAAAAAAAATGAGGTTCCGGTTGGCGCATTTTCAAAGGACTTGCTTTATAGAAAGGTAGAGAGAAGACAGATTCGAATTTTGAAATCTCTTTCCACGCTAGCGCGCAAAATGCGATTTTAAATAATATTGTTTTTTTAAATAACATACTTATTGAACGATTACTTTCAATGCTAGTAAACATCTCTTGTGCAAAGGTTAAATAATACAAAGGCTGTATCAAACACAATAGGTCTTTGAAGAAAGCGTTATACGTTAACTGCTTAGGTAAATAGGTATTTGAAAACAATGTTGTTTTCATAACAGAGGAATTATTAGATAAAAGTTAAAAAAAATATTTTCCTTTTGTTGATGGAGAAAAACATCGGAACTTTTTCGTCAATCTACTGAACATTACTGTACATACATACCTACTTACCTAATAGAGATTATTTATCCTGAAAAGTTGTGTAGGTTTGGACCTACCTACACACCTTTTCAGGACCTAAGTACCTAAGTTACTATTTGAAGGTCTGTCTGTCTATACCAGTGGTTGTTAAACTTTTGTCAGGGGCCAAATAGGAATAGGACATACCTACTGGTAATATCACTGCGGGCCGCAAAATCTCAGAATTTTTAGTTCAAACCACCAATCAGATGACATGTTTATGGACGTGATTGATCAATAGATTTTATGTAGCAATGGTACAATGGCCATCTGTGACCAATCTGAAATTTGTCGTACAGTTTATGATTTTTTTTCCTCTAAACTTATTTACGAACGACTTGTTCACGTTAACCAGTATTGATAAGCTAGGTAAGCATGAGCGAGAGAACCGAGCGCTTAGGTTTTCAGGGAAAAAATGTTCGAGTTTCAGCGTGAAACTTTTGGTGAAATGAAAAGTATTTACGAAAATATCGCAGCTCAAGTTTGCAAAATCATATTTTGGTCCCAATTCCTCATGTTTTAATTACCAGATGAATAAATGATATGAATATTTCACAGTTAAAATGAGCGGATTACTTTCCGTCTCTTTTGTTTCTAGTAGAAATATAAGTGATAGACGATGAAAATTAAGCTACAATGTGTTTTTGTAGGAAGTTGATACTCAAATATCGCCTATACCTACGAAAGTCATATAACAGTTTTAGTTTGAAGTGTCCTTAGCAAAATATTATCAACTATCGCATGGAAAACGAATAAGGTTATCCTTATCACCCACGTATCATTCAACATAATCAGATAACTAATATTCTTCGATAAGTAATTTTGGAAAAGTTAACCAGTTGTTAAACCAGCAGTCAGATCGATTTATCGAATAGATAACGAATGTCTGACAATATCACTAGCATATCAATTACTTAGATATGCTACCCAGCTTATCATTATTAGATATTCAAGTTTAATCTACGCCAAAATTAATTCATAAAACGAAGGTAAAATTATTTAGGCCACCCGGAAATTGTTGAGTAAAATAAACGTTGAAAGTAAAATAAAAGTACAAATCTCAGTTTATGGGTAGCATGATAGGTACGTTGAATCGTTTGATAAGTAAAATTTATTCGCGTTGTTTGTGGTTAAAAATTATAACTGTATAAAGACAGAGTTTTAAAAGTTTCGACTTATGATAACATTTTTTCCGGTTTTTTTTTGAATACTTTACGAAAGCATTTAGGTGCCTGTTTCCTTTAAATAATAATTGAAATAAAATTTGGGTCTATCTACATGTTCTTTCTTATTAAAGGTAAGAGAATAGTTAATAAGTTAGTATAGGTAAGATAATTAAATTTACTTTAACTTTAACTGCGTGTTTTCGCAACTAGCCCTATGTCTGGGCCTTTTTGCGTGACTGTAAAAGCCGTAGTTTTCCTTACAATGTTTTCCTTCACCGTACATCGCTCTTACGATGCGCACTTATTTTTTTTTTAAGAAAAAGACAGTGGTACGCGGTCGACCAGGATTCGAAACAACGACCTTGGGAACGAAAGTCGCGGGATCTACCACTAGACGAACACCGGTCCGGTAGGTAAGACAATACAGATAGGCTAATTAACGAGACAGCAAGGCAACTGAAATTCGATCAGACATTATTTAAATATTTCTTTTCGTTCAAAATATAAATAGAATGTGGATAACAATGGTAAGTACGCAGTGCCCGCAGCGAGCGTCTACTTTTCATCTTGTCGCCGTCGTCGTCGTCGCATCGAACGTTACAAATACCTATTATATTAGTAAAAAAAAATAGAGCCGGTACTTCTTCGGTTTTATTTGCATAGCAAATTGTACCGATTTCGTGGTTGTTTCTGAATACTGTTTGTGTATTACCAAGTGATAAATACATAGGTACCTATTACAGGCGCCTGATCTGTCACATTAGGATAATTCTTAATTAATTACTCATACAATCCTACACTATCTGCCCGTACATTAATTAATTATATATAGTATTACTAACTTTTTTCTCTTTAATTGTCTTAAAATTAATTTATTTTATTTGATTTTTTTTTATATGAAATTGATTTATTTTCTTTGATATTTTATATGAAATTGATTTATTTTCTTTGATTTTTTTATATGTATTTAATTTATTAAACATACTTAATTGTAATATTCGAGGGTTCACTATTAATTTAGACGTAAATTAATTTGTGTAAAAACTAATTTCACAGCCATTTCATTTGAATTATAAATACAATTAGTATAAGCTAAAATTATGTCAACTGTAAGTCGTACTGGCACTTATAGCACAGGATAATCCCAGTTTAAGTGTCAGGGTACCTATGTTTGTAAAGAAAAATGTTGGAAAATAAAGATTATTTATTTATTTATTTATTATTTACAGACAATATTCGCTCCAATTTGATCTCTCTAGCACGAACAGTTTGAGATACGTCTAAATGTTACTTGCCTATAGCTCGTATCACAAATTACTAACGTACCTATAGTCAGAAGTATGTAATAGTGGTTATATATTACTTCACGGATTTATCAGATTTTGGTTTGAATTTCTCACGTTAACACACATTCAAAAGCTTCCATGGATTTTAAAATATAGTAAAATAATCAACATAAACCATTTAACGAATTTAAAATTCATAATTATAGAGAATCAAAACTTTTTCTCGAACCAATACCATGTGAGTTAAAATAATAAGTGGGTAAGAAGGTGTATAGTCAACGACACATATTATGTATTTGTATGTACTTGTATCATGTTTGTAAGATTAGTTTTATATAAAGGAAAAAAGCAAAAGCGTCATTAACGTCACTGATAAGGAAAAGCCTTTACTGATTCGAACGAGAAAATGTTGCCTTGTTAGTTACAGGTAAAGAGGCTTTGTAGGTATCTTACCCTTACATACCCACCAATTACTGAGATAGATGTAGTTTAGAGAACATGCTGGTTACTTACACAAAAAGTGACATTATTGGTTGATTTTTGTTCATTGAAATAATATAAAGACGATATAATGTCCGCGCACCAACCGCGCACCATAGTCTTTTTCTTTAAGAAAAAGGTATGTGCGCTAATAACATCGCTCTTACGGTAAAGGAAAAACATCGTGAGGAAACCAACATGTCCTAGGACTCACCACGGTCCGAAGACATGGGATATTCAGTGTTTTCTATGTATCATATGTATGTATTTACAAAAAAAAAAGGTATAATATGTAGTATATCCGTTGTATAGTACCCATAGTACAAGCCTAGTGCTTAGTTTGGGGCTAGATTGCGCTGTGTGTAACGTCGTGCATTATTTATTATTTATTATTATTTATAATAAGCGTTAAAGTATAAGTATAATTAAGAACATTAAATTTATCGTGTAGTAAATATTATATGAGAGGATCAAATACAGATCAACCAGATAAGCTATAACTTTGAGCAATTACTTTTACTTCGTTGATGACGCACATTGACTCAGCAGGAGTGCAAGTTTTTGGCAAGAACTACTATTTAGACAACGTGTGTTTTTTTATTACAGAATTGTTTTCTTTTCACATTCTAGATAACGACATTCACGATCGTTTGAAAAGATTTCTTTCCACATTTCAGATAGCGACATTCACGATCGTTTGAAAAGATTAGAATATTAGCTTTGGAATTTAGACTGGATAAAATATAGCTGTTACTTGTAAAAATAAAATCTATCTACTAAATCATATTTCTATAAAATACTAACACGTAAATGAATACAAAATAAGCACCTTTCAAGGAATACCTCCGAAACCTCCGAGTCGCTCCTGGGTAGTATGAGTTTGGGCAATACCATGCCCTTCTTTCGTCGACCACGTATACCCGAAGGTGATGGCCATTGCAGCTCAACCACGCCAGCCATAGGACTATGGGGACTGAGGATTGTGAGCCTACGTTCAGGTGGGGGAAGACTGAGCTGCTGCAGGGCTCGTCGTTCAGTGCTAGCGAACAACCCCCGTTTTTTCTCTGCTGAAGTGCCCATGTCTTCCCCGGACAGAGCTCGCCGGGCAGGCAGTCCGCGCATCTCACGAACATCTTTTTCGCTAGCTGTTAGAAAAGAGCTGCGATGGGTACGGACGGTCGTGCATGAGCTGGCGGGCCTCGCTGGCGAAGTTTCTTTACTTGGACGGAGACTTTCCATAGAACGAGCTGTCTCTACTCTGGCCGCGGCCAGGTATTGGCCGCTTGTTACCGTAGTCTGCGCTATTTCGCATTCTTCTTGGCTTGAACTGGAAGTACCGCTTCGAGAGAAAGTGCTCGTTTTTGAAACAAAACTTCGGTCACTATACTGAGCGGTGGAGATGCTCGAGCAGGTATTAGCGTCGCCAGACTCGGATGATGCCTGCTGACGAATGTAGCCTTCCTCGAGAGAGGAATGCACCACCCGTGTACTCAAGCCGCTGGACGTTGCCAGATTAGGCTTGCGGGTTTTTCTATCGTCGTCTTCTTCCTCCATTTTAACCTAAATATCTATCACCGTTTTTTCAGCCTATAATTAATTATTTATGATTTATATGTCGCACAAGACACTATAATACACCATACTTTTTATTAAATACCTTTATTACGTAATTTTAAACTTATTCGATTTAAAGATAAACATTAAGGAACACTAGACACAGTCTTTATCACTTTTTTCACCACACGCGTGATTTTTGGAAGTACACCTGAAACAAAATATGTTGGTTCATTAAAAATGAAGCTAACTCAATCAGTAAATGGTACCAAAGTGGCAGTAAAAGGGGAGTGGAGGTTACATTTTTATATTCAGGTTGGAAAGTTAGGGTAGGAAAGAAGTTGTAGGAAACTCTGTGCAGTTCAGACGTTTATGTGGTGAAGTTTTAATTAATATGTTAGTAGTGCGCAAATTGTATTTCAGTTGCATTGTAAATGATTTCAAAATAACCAAGTAGGTAGGTACGTGAATTTGGTAGGTATTCGTCGCTGTGGTTGTTAGTAATTGTTAAGAGAAAGACTTAAATTTTAATTACATGGCTTTCTAATTAGCAGATTTAGAGTCGAGAGCCAGCTGTCCCGCTTGATTTGCGCAATCTGCGAGGGCTTTAACTTGTTCCGAGTTCAGTCCTGTCGCTTTAACTTGTACGTCTGCGCTTTTAGAATGCTCTTTGCTTTCGCTACTCGACTCTACTCTCTTTGTGGTCTCGTTTCCGAACTGGTCGGTGAAAGTCTCCTCTTCAAACTCCTCTTCGTAGCTCTCTTCGTAGTGTTCACGGAATTCTTGTCTCGCCTGTATGGTGATCTTTTCTGAGGTTTGTTTTGTTTGCATTACTTCATCCATAGTTTTCTTCACGAGTGCCTGACTAGACTCGAGATTCTTGGTCTGAGACATGTTTCTTGTTTATCTAAAACGATCATAAAATGCTTTAATTTTTATTACTCTTTCATATAAATACTTAAGAGATCATAAAATGATAGGGTAATTGACAAAAGCAACGAGAAAATAAATTAATTCAACGTGGCGTGAAGAAATATCGAAATCCGAGTTTGAAGAAATTGATATAGTTTACTGGCGCGACGCCAATCTGAAATGTTTGCACCGCATTTAGATTTACGCTGAAGAATTTCATGGCAGGTTTAACGGACTGGCAGTCTCGACTTTTCTATTGTCCTACAAATATTTGAATAAGAATAAAGAAAAACATTAAGAGTACTCAGTGGAATTCACAAACAGATTCGATTGAAATGTGGGTGTATCAAATTCCTATCTCTTATCTATTTACTCGATCTATATACCTACAATAGCTAAGCATCTACATCTCGGTGAGATTATTACGTTATTATTGCTTCAGCTTCAGCTGTCTAATATCATATTAATGGGTCATTGTTTATTAGATGCCCTCATAATGCTAAAAGCTTCGGATATATGCCATACATAATATATCTATTGAAATAATAACTGAATAATGTTAACTGAATTACATGTCTTTGAGATTTCGCTACTTAAATGAAATAAGCATAGGTATATTGTATTGAGTTTGTTATAGATGAATAGGACAATCTTTCAAATCATTTTCGGCTTCTTCCGGCAAATGATTTAAAATCTTTAAACAATTGCCAACCCATGTTTATGGTCAAAATAACAACGTGTTACTCTGAAAATACCTGCCTGCTGTGACCTATATTACATTTCAGATGAAAGGTAAGATATTTGGTTCATTATTCGCGTGTAATAATGACCTACACAAACACAAATATTTATATATATAATTTTAGTTCAGTCTGGTACTTTTTTGAAATAGGTAAATCAAACTTCGGATTTCGTAAAAAATGAGAGCAATCCGAATCCTAAGACAAGATTAATAGGGATATTTGTCTCGTTACTGAATATCACATCATTGAATAATAAGAAAATATGACCCCTTTTCCAAAAGAACGCGTGGTTACGATAAGAATAAAAAATATCATATGGGTATCCAAAAGACTGGCTGCATTACCTCTTTGAATACCTAGGTCTTGCTATCCAAAAAGTCAGAAGCTAACGCTTATAATTTTAAAATACTTTTATAACAATGAAAAGGCATGGGTCCGCAGGGGTCCACAAGGTCTCGATTGCAAAAGACAGAAATATGTATCCTTCGCCCATAGAAGCATATTTCCACCATTATGCAATCTCTACCATTGCCGCTGCAGTACCCGCCTCCTTTATAAAGTTGAGTTGTAAGGAATGAATACGAGAACTAAGCTTTGAAATAGATATTCGTCAATGA
This sequence comes from Idaea biselata, assembly GCA_958496205.1. NCBI lineage: Eukaryota > Metazoa > Arthropoda > Insecta > Lepidoptera > Geometridae > Idaea > Idaea biselata. The sequence continues at coordinate 24,310,949 of OY292399.1, read as the reverse complement.
TTTCTGTGGTCTTGTAAGGTATATTTGAATTGAAATTATGTAAACTGGGTCATACCTTATAAAATCCAAGTGTAAATCACAATTGGTGCACTTTTGGCACTTGTTTCAACAACGTAACGATTTAGGTGATGTTTCCTTTCGCAAGCTCTAGGCGGGACTGAGTGTGAGAGAGGGCAGCGTCGCGCTTTGAGTCGCGTGCGAGCTTTGCGTGGGCGCTGTGACGCTGCGTCTGCGCACCGGTATGGTGACGGTACATATTTCATATGTACTGCTATCGAGTACTATCGCTAGCAAAAGAAATTAATTAAACTTTTTTTTACCACAAGCTTAAACTACCTATTTCCTAGGTACCTATTTCTATATTTAAAGTAGTAACGTTTTTTAAATATTTTAGTAATTCTATGCATTTATTTTTCTTCGGCTTTCGAGATGCTGATAAAATATGTGTACAGAAAGAGTTGAATGAATTTCAAGTCTTTGCATAGTTAACTTGCTTATTTTAGTTTTTTTAAGCCCTGAAATGATTTTCATACAGCTCAAATCAATATTAAATTCTGTAACATTTTTACACATAATGTGCAAGAAATATCTTAATTTTTACATTTAGATAAATGTAATGCTTTAATGAATAAATGATAATTATATAAATCCCTATTATTTAGATAAATATATATAAAATAAACAATTACACATATTTTAAATGATTATTTTATAGTTATTATATTACTAAAAGATGATTTAATAAACAAGTAAGATATAAAATATTTTTTTACACAATATATTTTTAAAACTATTTATTTGTTTTTCTCAACTGTACAAAGAGTTGCATCTGTCTTGGCATATAACATTCTACGTGATTCATTAGACGTTAAAACATATATTAACTATAATTTAACAACTGCGATGCATTTGATATCACAGTGACTTTTCATCAACATGCGCGAAACGTCTCACATTCCGGGGTCATAATTCTTGAGTGCATTCGTAATTGCAGTGCTTACGCGATAAATAACGTTTAACGTTCAAAAAGGACGTCTTAAAGACAGATTGCGAAGTTGTTTTGTACCCGGAATACCAAAGTCGGGTTTAAAATAGCATTATGCGTCAGGAGACGAATCTCGGTGCTCTGACTCCTTCATACGGTGGGTATACAAATAAACATAAAACAGTCATGAATAAGATTGGCAAATTTTCCCGTGACTCATTGTTATCACGCGTCGCTATCTAAATCGAAGAAAACGTCATTTTCTTCGAACTATATTATACTTAGAAATTAAACTCATTTTTCGGTTTTAATCGCGTGGTGTTTATTACTTTTAGCATTGTTTCAACGCTCGACGTTTCGAGACCTTTCCATGTCAACGTTTCGAGACTTTTACAGGTCTCTTCTTCAGGATCGATGACGGTCTCGAAACGTTCAGCTTTGAAACAATGATAAAAATAAACACCACGCGTTTAAAACTGAAAAATGTGTTTAATTTCTATTCAACATTTATATTGTGATAGTGTTTTTTATATAAGTAGACAAACTTATTTTAATGTAATGTTAATAAGTATTATTGTAGTGTAGATTATTGCTTCAATTCCACTATTGTTCAATAGTAAAAATGTGACAACGTGAACCACATGATCACTGCAAAAAAAACCCCATGAGTTTCTTGTGTCTTCTTTTAATTAGAGTTTGCTTTTAGAAAACATATAAGATTACTGACGATTCCAAAGTGTTTTGTGAATATCCGAATAAATAAACATATTTTGATTTTCATTTTATTGTTTATCCGAAAAATGTATGAGTGTGTTAATGCAATAATATTTAAATGTAAAGACTCTTATAAATGTCACAGCAGTAGGAAATGACGACAATCGATTTCGAAATATTAATTCAATTTACGATGTAAATAATTTCCGCTATATTCGTTAATAGTAGCAGAAAGTGGTAAAACGAAAATGGCACTTCACAGAATCGATACTAGCCTATCTCAACCTAGCTTTCTGGATATAATGTAATATAGAATGAAGTACCTACTAGAATTTGTAGTCGACTGAGCAGATACTACGCTCATATTGTGTGGGATTGATGTCGGCAAACGAAATGTTTCGATTTTACGACGAACATGGAATTGACCTAAATTCTTGTAGTGTTTTTTGTTCAATAAAATTGAAGAAACATAATCAATATTACGCTAAAGATATGACATAAAAAGAAAAAAATGTGTTTATAGTTATAAAATATTCACTCGCATGCAGGTTTCATCGCAATCGGTTCAGTAGTTTTTGCGTGAAGGATTAAAAAAGTTATATACGTACCTACGGACGTTCATACTTTCAAACTTTGGTGTTTATAATATGAGTAGGATATTTAAGGTTATTTTACCAGGGTTAAAATATATATTGTAATTAATTTTATAACAATGTTATCGATGAGATTTTCCCTTTTTCCTATTTGATTGTGAGCTTAAAACGTTCAATATTATTTCAGTTTTCAAGGCTGGGGATGAAAACGATCCTTTACACTTCTAATTCTATTGTTTTACTTTCTATTGTTATTTCTCTAAAATTTTTGACCGTATTATAATAATAGTCCAGGGTCCTTGGTAAATTTTTGCAATTGATTACTATCGAGCTAATTTTCCGTGAGTAGCTTCATTTTGATGAGACGCCCAACAATTTCCTTTACGAAACTCGTGATTGTGGTAGATAACAGAGGTAGGATCTGTACTACTACTTTTGAGCGTAGGACCGGGATAACGTACCACCCATTTTTTAGGACAATATGACTGTTAAATTATACAAATACTAAGTAAAAATAAAAAAAATGTTAATATTTATATAATTTAACCTCTGTTATCTACCACAATCGAGAGTTTCGTATAGGAAATTGTTGGGCGTCTCATCAAAATGAAGCGGAAAACTAGTTTGATTGTAATCAATTTGCAAAAGTGTACCAGGGATCCGGGACTATAATTATAAAGTATAGTAATCTTTTTACCATATAGGTATAACAATATCAATAAATTGCCAACATTTGCACATGTCAAAATGACGTCTTTTCTTTTGAAATTATACATTCTGCTTTCTCTCTCTTTATCTCTCTTTAATACCTTTTTATACGTCCAAAATACAAGCTATTTCGTTACTAAATATTGATTTTAACATAATTAGGTATAAGTAAAAGCTTCGAAAGTAGGTGAATGAACAATACATTACTATACAAAATGACCACAACAAAATAAAAGTAGGTGAACATAGAACAGCATATTTTACGCTGATTAAACAACGTCGAACATTCCTACAGCAGTTATAACGTTGATTTATTTATGGAATGACCTTTTACTGTGAGACCTTTACTTGTACGAGGTAGAGAATGTATTGTTGCAACGGTTGTAATGCAGGCACGCGAAGGCACTACTTTCCGTTGTCGTGTGCTGCATATCTACCATCTAATTTAACCCTGCTCCACCCCCCACTTACTTTAAGGGATGGCTAAAATAGTTATGTGTGCATAAAAATCACATTTTTACTTTTAACTGAAAGGGCACGTTTTCTCTGTTTATTTAATTATTTTCTAACAGACGTAAATAAATGTAAGGAGTAGGTCAACCGAATTCGACACTGGAATTTGAGACATCATTTCACACACCAAAGAATTGAAATTAAGACAAGTTGCATTCTAATTCAGAATTGCGTTGCGTTGCGCCATCTTCCTACTTCCCAGCATGAGGACTCAGAGTAATTATAATAGTTACATTGACTTGCTTTCACCGGCTGGTCAGAGTGGAATCGCGAGAGCAGAAATGCTCAGAGGATGGACACCTTACGTTAGTGATGAGTGATGAGTTAGCACGCACACTGGTATACCAGCGATGACTTACAAATCCAAGGAGGTCTCTCCATCCTTGCTGTAATTTGCTCAGCTGATTAGGGTATCCCACTTTGTGAGTTGGCGAGTCTCTACCTGCCATTTTTACGTGTCTGTTGGACATTGTTACGGCAGGCGCCATAATCACCATACATACATCATACATCACATAACTATAGCCTATGTTGTTTTTATCCGTAGATGCCTCAATAGTTCTACCCCATCCGGTAATTATCCTTGGCTGCATTTTATACTGCAGACAGGAATAATCGCCGGCTTTGTGTCCACTTCATTGTTTGCGAGTAAATTGTTATTGAAAAGGGCCTCTACGTCTTCGCTTTGGCGCCACTCACGCCTTCCTTATAGTGGACGTATATTACACTAGCAGCTCCCCGCGGTTTCACCCGCATAAGTCCCGATCCCGTGGGAATATCGGGATCAAAAGTAGCCTATAGCCTTCCTCAATAAATGGACTATCCAACCCCGAAAGAATTTTTCAAATCGGACCAGTGGTTCCTGAGATTAGCGCGTTCAAACAAACAAACAAACAAACAAACAAAAAAACTCTTCCGCTTTATAATAGTAATAGATAGTAAAACACTGTAACTTATTTAAAACTTAGACAAAAAGTTCAGAAACTTGTGAAATCGATAGTCTTTTATGTACGTACACGGATCGTTCCTTGAATAAACAAACATCACAAATCTTTCTTTTATCTCGCTACCTATATCCTAAATTGCGATATCGTGATATTTTACGTATATTTTTTATGAAACTGAAAAACAGTTCAAAGGGTTACGTCAATAATAACAAAAAGCGGAGAAAGGAAAAACATTGAACTAGTAAGCATAAAAGCATAGATTTAACATCAATTTTGCTTTTTTCCCGTTAGGGATAGACATTGTTGATCAAAATAGAAGATTTTCCTTTTTAGATATGGATTATTTTATTCGAGTAGACAGCATAATTTAGATAAAAGTGCGAACATCACTAAATTTGTTTCAACTAGCGTCTATACAGAAACTATTGAGTATTTTTTGGATCAAGGATAAGATTCGTTATGAGGTTATTTGATAGACAATTGGAGTAACCGACATAGCTAGAATAAGCAAGATGAAGTGGCAATGCGCCGGCCATATTTTCCGCAGAAACGACAATCGTTGGGGTTAGCAAGTGGACCGTAATTTAAGCTGGTTAGGTGCATGAGAAAACGACGGGTATGAACGGGATATATTATAAGTTAAGTGTAGATTGATACAATCTACTAATTAACATAAATTTGAAGGTAAAGTAGAAAAGTGAATGGTTACGTTAGAAAAGTATGAGCAGTGGACAGCTATAGCGATGATAAATAAAATGAATAAGATCAATATTTTTTGATGTTTTGTGCTATTCTGATTTGATTTTCCGTTTTGTTATTCGAAATCAAAAAAGGTAAAAAAAACAGTTTAGTAACCTCAATATACTGTTGATCTATCTACAAAAATATTTTAAAATAAACTTAAAATAAACACATTTTTCAACAATTTACTTAGACTTTTGAAGACAAAATAGACAAGAGTTAATTAACTGACATAGTAGGCAAACTTTCAGTTATCACGACACGAAAGTAGCCCATTTACAGCGCCTTAGACAAAGAACCTTCGAGAATATTACCTACCTACCACGAAGGTTGAAAATTAATCTGATTTCTTTGATGGTTAACCTGTGGGCTATTCTGATAGCGGAGTACTGGCGGGTTAAAAACATTTTTGAAACTCATTCATATTGTTATTTTTTAGAATCTTAAATCATTTTCTTACTAATAAATTAATGTTTCGTTAACGTAACATTAATTCATAATAACAGAAAATGCTTAAGCATTTCTAATAGAAATTCTAACTTATTGTACCTTACATTAAGGGGACAGTCTACCTACTCTTTTTTCCATACAAACGGAGTCGACTGTTTCCTCCCTGGATAAAGAAATTAGAGCATATATGTTTGTTCCATAAAACCTATATCTGCCTTGACAAGTCACCCACACGATAACATGATTTAAAAAGCAACTATATTATTTTCTACGATTGATCCTCCGCCGGTGTTGTTTACAAAAAGGTCAGGTTTGTTTGTTTAGTCAAGATTTTAGTATTTTCCATGAGCTGCTATTTCCTAAGTTTAACGTCAATATTATGATGGCACTTGCTTTTATATTTTAATCTTAGTAAAATAATTGTTTGACACTGAAAGGGTTAAATAAATAGGAAATGTTTATGCCAATTTAAGCGGAAGTAAAATCGTTTTCGTATTCGTTTGTGAATAAATAGGTTGTCAAAACTCACGACCTTATAATGCCTAATGTTAAGAAGTTATAAAATATCATAAATAGCTAAACTCCTCACAACTGTACAATACCATAGTAAAATATACTATAAAAACTATAATTCTACAAACTTTATATTTCGTTTATAAATAGAAATCCCAGCTAACGCGAAAAGAAAGTCGCGATATCGGCGACGAACTACCTACGTTAACAAGGTGTGAAAAGGTGCGTGGGTCGGATACGTTTCTCGCTATCTATAATGTGGACGTATACCTTAAAAGTAGATTTATTGCAGTACTAAACCATTTTCAATGTTGCTTGTCGACCTGTCGATCAGCCTTTTGTAATTTCGCATGCGACGCGAGCGACGTTCATCATTGAATTTCACTGCCGTGGTTTATTCACAAATTTCATGAATTATTTACAGTTTCATTATCTTTGTACATCCGAAATCGCCGATTGCTGATCATGCTGCAGTTAATAAAGTGGGTATTGAAATTTGAAACTTTTTTCCACCATCTTACTAGGTTCATAATTTTGAAACTTGTTCGACTAGCCTCTCTGGGGCTCGGACCCATGTCAAGAAAAATTATAGCCATAAAATATTGACAGGCGTTTAAAATGTCAGGGTTTTATTTAAGGAATGTAGGTATATGTAGGTACTGAGAAAATACCATAGCCGGCTAATAGAGAACGAACATAACGAACCGGAAATTGCTTTAAGCAATCTGATCACAAGAATATTACTTTGGATATTAGGTACTACGTAAACGTGAAAGTGTTAAAATGCCTATTTATTTTTGATGTTATAAAAAATGGTGATTGCCGAAGGTCGTCAGTGGTCGATTGTAGGAACATTAGTGAAGTGTTCGATGGAACAAGGTCAAGGGTTGACTTGTTAGCGATAAGGTGTGCACTGACGTTTTGATCGATGTTATTCAAGTTTCAGCCACGAATTACGGTTTAAGATTTGTATGCGATCTAACAAACCTTAGTTTGTTATTTACAGGGTTGATTGATTGTTACTACTAGTTTAATAATGACAAGGGCCACACTAACAACTTTTAAAGTAGGACCTAAGCTGAAAAACTGTCTTGCGTGTTACGTGTTTGGCCTTTTCATAGCCATTTTTAAATCTGCTGCCTAGTAATTATATTACGCGTTCAGGGTAGTTAAGCAGATGGTTATCTATAATTGTAATTAACAAAGATATAAATATTTTTTTTTCAGTTTGTCTGTGGTAAATGTTGATAATTGCGATAAATGTTGATACAAGCGTCTTGCCTCAGCTTTGCACGGGTGTATACTCATAATTCTTAATACTACCTACAAATAAACGTTTTGGAATAAATTACAAAAAAATCATTTTGCGATTCAAAAGAATATTTAGAGAAACCGAAAACATGTCTAGAAAACAGTAACTTTGCTTAATATATTGTTTAGCGTTATAAATTGTTTATATTATAATCTCTTTTTATTTCACATAGGCTAGCGTTTGACCACCATCACACATGATAATTACTTTTGACGAAAAGACAAGCAAAGAAAAAAAAAAGCTATGTCATTCATTACCCATTATGATATTTGAACAGATAACTTAATTATAATTTATGACATAGTGTTGGCATTAAAATTCTAATTACAATAATTATGTTTTGTACAATTACCTCTGACGAGGACTATTGGGTACTTAGGTACGATAAAGAAACGGACCGCAAGACATTTTGAATCTTATTCCGTCAGGTCAAGTGGCTGCCTATTGTTACATTTTTTACGAGTTGATTCTATGTAGGTAATTGTTAAAACCTTGACCATTACCTCTGGAATTAAGTGACAAAAAATAACTCCGAACAATATCAATTAACGCCAAAACCTATCTATAAATAACATTCCAACGTACTCGATAGTTCTGACTACAACAAGTGGCACTTTCAAAGTTTTTCAATTATTTTTAATGGACTGCCGGCCAATATCGAGATTATATCCGCAATCGAGTGATCGCTTAATATATTTTAATATCAATTTATAGGGCAAAGGACGGCTTCGCTTGAGATAGGGTCTTAATTTAAATTAAACCTTCCTTAATCGTAGTTGATGCTTAGGATTCCGAATATTGGTATTCATACCGATACGTTTCGATTAATCATAGATCTATGAGAATTGACTTTATTGAGTATTCAGTATCGTTTGGGCTATGAGTTACATTTAACCGGGCCATGTTAGAGACTATTACCATCAAAACTTTTGGGTGTGAAATAATATTCATCTAATGTAAAATACTGAGGGTTATTTTGTGACCCGTTCCAGTAAATATATAGCCTATAGCCATAAACACGTAGAATACAATAACAACCGAGGCAGAACCTGTACCGAAATTGAAGTTTAATCTAAATGCATGTACCGGCCTACATACATATTTATACTATACTCTTCTTTTGAAACACGTAACCTTCATGTGATGTAACTTTTCCAACTTTCACAGTTTAGTAGAGGCATGAAATTACAAGGAGAGCCTTGAAAACCTACCCGAAGGTGAAAATTTTGAGGCTTAGTAGGACTTCGTAGGTATACCTATATGAAAGTCATTGGTCCTCGTAGCACAGTTAGTAACAAGAAGCGTAGAAGTAACGCAGAGAACATAGGGTCAATCAAATACAACTAGGGCAACTATTTTTTTATTTTTATTTCAAAAGCTTTATCGTAATCTTACAAATTTTAAACACCGGACGAAGGGTTGCGTACCATTATCACAATTTTATTGGGTACGGAATCCTAAAATAAACATTGGAACACGCGAAATCCGAATAAGCAACGACGACACCCGCTTGCATTTATATTTACTACTCCAGCCAGTTTATCACTAGATGGCGCCAGTAGTAAAAGTAAATCGCGCTTACGTTGCGTCTTACCTTGAAAAATCACGTTTGTTGTATGGGAACCAACCATAAATATTTGTTTTTAACTGTTGTTATAGCGGCTACAAAAATACATCATCTGTGGTTTCAACTGTCTACCTGTCACGGTTCATGAGATACAGCATGGTGAAAGACATACGGACAGACAGCGGAGTCTCAGTAATAGGGTCCCGTATTTATCCTTTGGGAACGGAACTCTAAAAACTGTTGAACCGTTTTAAAAAAAAACACAGCTGAGTCATAGTTATAGAATATGTGCCTAATAACATTTATTTAAAAAAAGGTATTTGTTAATCCTAAAGAGATATAGGTCATACAAAATATTCATAATAATGTACCTGCTACGGTAATATTTACATGTCAGCTTATACGTTGCAGGTGACTGATCTCATTCATTAGCGCGGTTCACCAAACGAGTTCACAGATAGACTGACAGACCACGTATTACAGTAAATATAGAGTTATTATCATACAGTCTCATCCATCTAGCATTGTTCGCCCGAGGTAATCTGGTCTGGACAGTATTTTAATCAAATGGTTTCTATTGTGCAAGAGATTATTTAGGGAAAATATTTTGAATAGAACTTTTGTTTACTGTTTAACTTGTTTTTGTGATAAATTAAATGATGTTCTACAAAAACTGTGGTATACTTCAGCCGACTATTTGTTTAAAACGGGATTTCTGTTTACTTGTGAATAGAAAAGTGCGACTAAATTATTTGAATTTCGTGTTGAAATGTTGTTTACCAATAACATTAGACCGGTATTTCTAAAAAAGAAAATTGATATTGGACTACTCAATCGCTCAAAAGACTCAAAAGACAATAAACATGGATCTGTTTTATGAACCTAGTGGGATATTTTTCAAGTAGATTCAATATGGAACTATTGAGTGTTAGTTCCAATAGTTCCACTACTATATAGTGTAGTAGTGGAACTTTTGTCCCTTCTACACTTTATACAAGAAAAAAAAACAAATAAAAAACCGGCCAAGTCCGAGACTTGCGCACGAATGGTTCCGTCCCACTATCACAATTGGGAATGGAACAACTCCGCATCTCTAGAAAAAAAATGAAAAAAAAAACTTTGGCATAAAGAAAATCTAAAACATGAAACTCTTCAGTAGGTAAGTGAAGGCAGACTGGTATATTTGACAGACAGGGCAGCCATTTTGAATTTCATGACCAACTCGATTTGACTCCGACCAAACAGAAGCGACCTCACATTGTAATAAAATCCCTTGTTTTTTAAACACGTTTGTTGTATGAGAGCCCCTCTTAAATATTTGTTTTATGTTGTTTTTAGTATTTGTTGTTGTAGACGCTACCGAAATACATCTTCTGTGAAAATTTCAACCGTTTAGCTATTACGGTTCATTTAATGAGATACAGCCTGGTGACAGACAGACAGACGGAGAGACAGCGAAGTCTCAGTAATAGGGTCCCATTTTTACCCTTTGGGTACGGAACCCTAAAAACGATCGAAACGAAAAAAAGAGAAATAAAAACAAAACTGATCGAAATAGAAACAAACGACTTTCAAAATCATTATGGGCTTTAGAATAACCCGCTATAGTAGTTGTGCTACAGAAAGAGCGCTTTAGTTGCAGTTATCTCTTTATCCGAACGATACTCTCGGTTGCATCTCTCTTGAGAAGCCAGTAAGTAAGCCTTATTGAGGTATGCTCAAATAGCAATTTGGCAATGTAAAAAGAAAACGGCCGACCGCCTGCTTGACCCCAACCCTCTGTACCGACTTTTTATAACTGTTATGCATATACGCATAACGGTAATACAAATTACTGTTAATGCTGAATGTAGCGATTTTAAATTTTACTCGCCTTGGATTTTAACACTCGTATTTATAGTCAATCTTTAGTAATTACTTGTCTAAGTAATGTGTCTGTCACATTTTCGTTGACGTTAAAAATACACTAATAGAGCGAGACAGAGCATTGCTTAGCCAAAGTAATCACTAACACCCGTATTTATAGGCGAATCCAAGTAATTACTTTGGCAAAGTAATGCCCTCTCTCGCTCTTATTAGTGATTTTTAAAGTCAACGAAGAAGTGACAGACCCATTACTTACACAAGTAATTACTTAGAACTGACTATAAATACGAGTGTTAGATTAGTCTATAAATACGGGTGTAAGTAAGCTCTAACTACGGTAAAACATTTGTTGGTCATGACGTCTATCTATCTACTACTATATCTAAACTAAAGTAAAAACCCAATATTGTAGCAATTCATATCCGTGACTCACGACGGATTATGGATAATCCCCGTAGCCAGGTGTTAGTGCAGTCGAAACGTGTTAGAAAACCACGTCTGGTTATAAAGATCAGAATACGGATAGTGAACGCTCTGAGTGAGATCTCAAGTGGAATTGAGAAATCTAAAATAAGCTGCAGGTACGATGAACTTACGTGAAGTGAATTTCAATTACTATGTATAGAGACCGGGGTGGCGGTTGACACTTAGTGCCGCAGTCATCCTGGTGGCAAAATCGATGGTGGCCAATGAGACAATAGACATTGTATATCCGTGTAAAACTATGTTGGGTAGTTGGATACTCATATGAGTCATTTCAGTTCAACAGGACATAATGATAAGTAATTAAATCTAAATTTGAAATAAAACTCATTTTTTGGTTTTAATCGCGTAGTGTTTATTTCTTTTAGAATTGTTTCAATGTTCAACGTTTCAAGACCTTTACAGGTCTCTTATTCAGGATTGACGAAAACAGAAGAAAAACTAAAATCATGTTTGATTATTGTTTTTGAACAATATTTATTTACATATTATATAATGCTATAATTAATCTCAACGTACGTTTCTGATAAGAATTGTGATATAAGCCGCAAAAGGAATCATTTTACTGGCAAAATAATATACCAATTTAGTAGCATGCATTTTGGCAAAACTTCGTATTTATAAATAAATAAAATAAATAAATTCTGTGAACAACACACAGCGCCATCTAGCCCCGTGGTAAGCGACTAAGCTTGTGTTACGGTGACTAGACAACGGATATAATACTTATATTTATTTTTCAATATTTACATTAAAGTGCACTTTCGTATAATATCGTATTCGACTGTAAAGTAAAAGCAAAGCACAAACACATGAAATGTAAAGCTTTCAGTCAGATGAATTCCGCCAGCTTTCTTACTTGAATTTTCTCTCAGTGGAACTGCCAAGTCGACCCATCAATTGCAAACTTGAAAGGAAATGAATTTCGAAAGTTTGCGTTCGGTATAAATGAATACATTCTGTGAACATTGCACAGCGCCATCTAGCTCCACGGTAAGCTCCTAAGCTTGTGTTATGGTGGCTAGACTAGACAGCGAATATAATACCTTTATCTATTTATTTCTTTATACGGTTTTTTTTATTAGTATAAACTTATATTAGCCAGGAAAGTAATTCGATAATCGTTCTTTTTCACTATTGTTTTGTATATCTATTTATTAAACTTTGAATCTGTATGATATCTCTAGTTGAGTATTGGTAAGCCACGGTAAACATAATAACACATCTTTATTACATGTTAATCTAGCTTAGTGTAAATTAGACCAAGAGACGGTTTAGAGTCGGCTTCTAACTAATTAAGTATATGTTGACAGTTGTTTAATAATTTCGTGCATATATGAAGCTCTTTATCTTTATTGAAATGTCATAAATAGTAGATAATTATGTACAATAATTATATTAAGATTAATTAAATTAGTAACAATAGATAACAGTACCTAATCTATGTTATAATCAGTTAATCAGATTATTCAACGGTCTCGCAAGTGAGAACTATAGTAGGCTACTTTCAGGGGCGGCTAAAAATAGCCTACTATAATAATGGTGGTGCTACTTTTATGGCGGTACTACTTTTATGGCAGTAATACGTGGCGTAGGTATGTATTTTTTTTGTAATTATGGCATATTATATAAGTTAAGATTATTGTTATTGATTAATCTTCAAAATAATAAGTAGATCTATTTAGATTAAGATCTATCTCCAGGTTTACAGATTACATATTTATTTTTGAGTTTTATTTGATAGGTTTTGACAACTATTAGGCAGCCTGTGCCAAAACATATCGACAGATCGGTTATTTACTTCTACCAACTTTTTAATCTAGATAAATTTAAACTGACTTCTAAATAGTACCTAGCATTATTATCCTCTAAAAAACATTGTCCACTAAATAACTAAATATATTCGAATATCTTTTATCTGGATTGAAAAGTTTTTCGATAACAATCACTCCAAATTTAAACTGTGTGGTGAAGTGGTTGTCATCGAATAAAAATTCATGTTAGTGTTTCACAGTTTCAATGACAACGCGAGCGCTCACTTGTCTCTCATAAATACACACATCAACATCGTCTAGGGATATTTTATATAAAGTTCTTAAACTTAAAAAATACTGGCCGATTTAAAAATATTTTAATGGAACCTTATTGTGTAGGCCTTATTGTATGATTCCAAATTTGAATTTTAAAAATTAATTAAAAACATAAGATTAGCGCGGCAATTATTGTAGCGAGTTCGAAGGTTTAAATTTACTTAACGCAGTTTTAAGCATTTTGTTTAAACAAATTGAAGTTTTAATATTTTTTTTTTGATTAATTACAATGTAATACAACTGTATGCATCATGCAGCGGCGTCATTTAACAAGAAACGAAATGTTAAGGGCAGTAGGAATGCTCCAAGCTGGGGCTACTCATCGGAGTATTGCCGAGGAGATTGGAACAAGACAAAACGTGATATCAAGATTGTGGTCACGTTATCGTGCTACTGGTGAAGTGGCTGAAAGGCATCCAGGCGGAAAGCGGATAACTACCCAAAGACAAGACCGATTTTTGCAAGTGGCCGCGAGAAGACAACCAAATGTTACGGCCATGCAGTTGGTTCAAACGCTCCAGTCAGACCACCAGGTGCTTGTCAGTGACCAAACTGTGAGGAGAAGACTGCACGAGGCTAACCTTCATTCTCGCAGGCCGCTTCGTACTCTAGCACTACGCAGAGGAAATCGTGGACGAAGATTACAGTGGGCTAGAGAACATTTGCCTTGGGAAGATATCGAGTGGTCGGTAGTGTTGTTTACCGATGAGTCGCGATTCGGATTTCATCCTGATTCACGTAGAGTACGCGTATGGCGAGCTTCTGGTCGTGACAACCGTCTGCAACACCCTCAGGAGGTCCATCCATACCATGGCGGAACAATTATGTTTTGGGCGGGAATTCGTATTGGTGGAAGAACAGACCTCGTTTGGATCAGAAACACTATGACTGCCGAAAAATACCGTAATCAGGTGCTAGCACCAATAATCTATCCCCATCGAGTGCAAATAGGCCAAGTTTTCACGCTCATGCACGACAACGCCCGTCCGCACACTGCGCGAGTGGTGACCAGCTGGCTAGAGGAGCACGACGTGTCGGTCTTAGACTGGCCCGCGCAGTCACCAGACCTAAACCCCATAGAGCACGCGTGGGATATGCTTCAAATAAAGGCTTTGAAAAGTCAAAGTCAAAGTCAAAGAATTTATTTGCTTATAACAAGGTAAATTACAACAGATTTCAATAAATTAAAATATAAGGTCAAGCCTGTTATTGCCTTCTAGGCGTGCAAATATTTAAATAGTAAGATAATTATATAAACCTAAATTTGAGGAATTTGCCTCCAAATGTTGCGACTGAAGAGCAACTTTTTTTGCATCTTAGCAGGACCTGGGACAATATTCCGCAGCAAGATATTGACAACCTGATTCAAAGCATGAAAAACCGTTACAGGGCCGTGATTAACGTCATGGGTGGTTTCACTGACTACTAATTTTAACTTCAAATAAAAAAACCTAATAATTTCGTTTTACTTTATTTTTTTCCTTAGATAGACATTTTATCTTAAATTTAACATTATTTCACTTTTTGCGTTTTTTTTAATAAAAAAATATTTAAGCATAAAACAATATTTTGTTGTATTCTAATTCATAGTCTGATAAGTAGGCTTTACAAAAATATATACATGTTGTTTGTTAGTGAACACAATTTTTGAGTAAATTGAGAAATTCTGAATATCCCTAGACGGTGTTGATGTGTGTATTCAGCAAAACTAAACAAAAGGTAAAATAACGTGACAATTACTAAATTTTCCTCTCGTATTCTTTATTTTTATATACATTATGTTACAGCGATGTTCTTGGATTACGTATTATTGTGTTTACCCACATGCTACATGTTTCTACGTCAAGGCCGACATGATACTTGGTAATAATTACCGCTCCGTCTTTAGCTAAGCTTATCTTTTTCACTTAATTGAGCCGATATATACTAATATTACAAATGGAGAATATCTTTTTCGTTTGTTTTGTAATGAAGTGGTTCTAACCAAAATAGCAACTTAGATTGCAGTTTATTGAATCTTAATAGACCAAAATTGTCCAATTTAGTAATGGTTTGGAGGCGGATAAAAGACTAAGCCCGAAATCAATTTATTTTTCACTGAAAAATGGATGCACCTTGTAACTCTTTCTATCGTACGAAAAAGTTGTATTTTGTATTTAAATTCGTCAATGAATCAAAATTATAATCATAATTGTTCTCATAAGTAAGTAAGCAAATAATTAGAAATAACTTTGAGCTTAAAGTGATATTCGTATTAATAATTAGATAAGCAAATATTATATCTACATACTAATAGAAATTACCGATACTCATGAGTCTAACCTATATTTGGTGAATCATTTAAAGTTAAGTGCTGATTCTGTACTTTACAAAAATAGTAAATAAATCAAACATATTTTCTTACAAATGTATAAGCATATAGGTACCTACCTGCATTTTAAGAAATGACTATGATACGACCTACAATATAATGTAGGTATGGAAATTTCGAGGCCATGCCAAGACTTATGGATATATAGGCACTGTACTGCATTGTGTAAGACGAAACAGTCACGAATAGTAAAGAGACAAGTAAATTGTCTACCATGGAGGTACTTTTACCCTATTGTTTAAAATACATTACGTGTCATTTACGTAGGTAGAAAAGTAAACATAATAGCCTCTGTAGTTATGTATTTTTTATAGAAATAGGTATTTCTAATTTATTTACCAAACCAAATTATTAGGTTTTATTCTGTAAATATTTTTTTAGCTTTAACATTTTTTTAGCTTTACGATTTTTTCCTCTACACGTATAGGAATACAAAATAGGTACCTACCTAAATGTAGCAACAATTCAGTTACCTGAAAATTTTATTGGTTTAAAAACTATATACCTATATTGTATTATTTGTGTATTATATTGCGCAAATAACTTATTTTGTGTATTGGCGGCATATTGGGAGATCTAAGAAGTGCTAACATCGTAAGAGCTGACTCGCGTGCAAATGGCCTCATTAGGTAATGTACTCGAAATACTGAAGATTGCAAGAAGTGGAGACTTTACAGCAGGAAAGCGGACTCCGGGCTCCCGAGAGTAATGCTACCGGGAATAACGCTCGGATGATGATGATGAACTTATTTTGGGTTTTTCATTTATTTTTTGTACATCGTTTTAAATTCAATACTTATTTAATAACAATAAGAGTATTATGTAACTTCTCATTTTGTCGAAACCCGAAGCTGGCTACGTATTTTGAAATTGTTTAAGCCGGTTGAAAAACAATTTAATCATGTTGGTTTGTAATTCACTTTGCAAAACAAGTACCGACTCTTTAATTAAAGCATCGCTGTGAAACAAAATCATGTCTAAACACTGCCATACAACTTTTTTTTTCTAAATTAATTCCGTAACGAATATAAAAGCTTCATATTTAGGGTAGGCACTCTGTTATCCTACTATCCTACTAATATTATAAACGCGAAAGTTTGTATGTATGTATGTGACTTTGATACTCTTTCACGCAAAAACTACTGAACCGACTACTATGAAACTTGGAATATTGATAACTGGAGACCTAGAATAACACATAGGCTACTTTTTATAACGATATTCTGGCCGGATCGGGACTTACGCGGGTGAAACAGCAGGGCGCAGCTAGTCTAAAACATAAAGGAATACAATTTGCACATTTTTATGGGTCGATTGGGAAATACGGCAGACAGAGAACGCCAATCCGACGCTGATTATTGTTCTTAACCTTAATTTCGGTACCTATATAGCTTTGGTTAAATTAGATACCTACTTGAATACTATATACCGACCCAGATCCTCATAAAGGTTTCGTACCCAAAGGGTAAAAACGGGACCCTCTTACTAAGTATCCATTGTCCTTCTGTCTGTCAACAGGCTGTATCTCACGAACCGTGATAGCTAGACAGTTGACATTTTTACAGATGATTGACTACAACTATGAAATAACCCTCGTTTGCACTAAAATGCACCATAACTTACCTAAGTGGGTGCGATTTAAACTGACTGACTTTTAAATAGAAACCTCTATTCTCATTTTCACATTCTCTAAGAAACCTACACTGTCCGCTAAATAAATAAATAAGCCACCATCAACCTTAGATTTATATAGTTAAATGCTTTATTTGCATCAAAAGTCGGACAAACACACAGAAAGTTCAAAAGTAAAACGTAACGTAAATCCTTAGCCTATATACAAGTATAAGTCACTGTTAATACAACTTAACATCAAATATATTTAGTTGTCTAATGAATTAATTGGCCAGTGACTAATTCTGTAATCTTGTGTTAACATTAACCTAACTTGGATAGGTTAGTCGGAGTGAGGATAGTCTCCATTCTCTTTCTCCATACAAACGTAGTTTAAATATTCCTCCCTGGATAAAGACATTAGAGCAAATATGTTTATGCCATAAAACTTATTTTGTCATGACTATGCATCTACCTTTTTATTTTATTATTTTTTATTATTATTTTAATTAGAAAATAAAAAAAAAGGTAGATATATTGTCATGCATTACAGATATAGGTTTTATGGCATAAACATATTTGCTCTAATGTCTTTATCCAGAGAGGAAAATGTAAACTACGTTTGTATGGAGAAAGAGAATGGAGACTATCCTCTTATTTCGTAAAATTAGTTTATTAGAAGCCTTCTAATTTTTCCTGTGCCTAAGTTATAAAATTAGAGGTTGGTTAGGTTAGGATAGGTTAAAAAAACGCCAATAAAAGGCCAAAAGGTACGTTTATGTTATGCAGTAGAGTAATTATTCGTTGTACAACGAATAATTACTCTACTATAATTTTTGGCCTTTTATTGGCGTTTTTTCTATTCATTATTATTCACGACTTTGCAGTTATCTTAACTTTCCAACCTTTGACATAATAAATCAAAGTTAAATAATACTGTTAGTTAGGTACTACTCGGCAATGAATTTAGAATCACATCAACAATGATTTCATTATAAACTTTGTTATTAGTTTATTCATACAATAGTTTCAAACACAATTAATTCATAGAAATTTGATTAATAAATTAAATAAGTAAATGATTACGAGTATAACAACGATTTGAATTCCTAAAAAAATATTTAGTATTGTTATTGTATTTAGGTAATTGGTATGTGCAATTCAGTTAAGTTTTATGTTAGGTACTTCTTCTCTATAAAACGTAAACAGGAATTATAATGGTAGATAATGTTTTTAGAAAATAAAATGCTTTTGATCCAATATTCAATGGGGAGCATTGTATTTTCGAACAAAACCATTTAAAGGAAAATCAGGATAATAATGACATTTTCTGTTGTTCCAAGTCTCCGACTATCTTTTATGTGTATTAAGTTTCATAGCAATCGCTTCAGTAGTTTGCAAACATACATACACTAACACAAACTCTCATCTATATTATAATATTAGTAGGATTATCTCTTATGAAACGTTGTGATTAATTTAAATATACGAACAACAATAAGGATTAACATTATTAATGTTTAGAGAAAAAAATACAGGTTTAAGACAGGATCATATTGTGATATTTCAAAGCGTCAAGCGAAAAACGTTGTTCATTTTTATTAAGAGAAAAGTTTTTGTGTAAACTTTTAAGTAAAATGGAATTTTTTAATCTTATTGTGTTGCATAAACGTTTTATTACAAGAAAGATTTGAAAGACGTACAACTTTAGGTATGTATAAATACAGTAATTTATCTACGAGAAGGTTTGATTAAATACCTTTTTTAATTCAATAATATTAACGAAAAAGCTTACTCAAACAGTATAAATAATAGCTTATACTTGAACAGTACCTAACATTGAGACAAGCATACATAAGTAAGGTAGATATTTATTAGTAACTTGTATTTAAGTAATTACTAACAATGAAAATTTATGTTTTAGTTTTCAATTATTTAGTCTTTGACTTACGAACCTAAATTTAAGCGGCTGAGGTTTGTTAGCAGTCTTGTTTATGTTTCGTACCTAATACCTAACTACTTGATGTTATCATGTACTTACCTAAATACCTGGATAATTCTACGTTAGAAATATTTTACAAGAAGAAATGGATTATCAAAAAATATCCCATGACAGGATTCGAACCTGTGCCCCTTGCTTGCCGGGCAAGTGCGCTAACCACTACACCACACGACCCACGTGACATGGTAAATTAACGATTATGCTTCCTCCTGTTTGAGCCTGCCTGCCTAAATGCTTTGAGAAATAAAAACAAAAGAAATATCAATTATACGTGAAAATATAAGTTATAATTTTAAGAAGAAAATTTCAACAGAGCGCTCAGAGACGACTAGCGTTAATGGATTTAACTAAAAAGTTTTTATTCGAGATTTTGTGATTTCATATTCTTTATCTGTATGTTTTGGTTTCGTCACGCTGTTTCACCCGCATAAGTAGGTACTGATCTGGTGGGAAATTTCAAAAACAATTTCTTAGTGGATAGATGTCTACACTTTACAAAGAAAACCTCCTAAATCCCACCAGTTTGGGCTATGATTTATGAATAAATCATATACCTAACAGAATGCAAAGGTAGGTTAGTTGTAAGGCTTCGTGCAAACGGGCCACCGACAGCCGCTGTTGGCCAGCGACAGCGACTTACCAAACTGTTTTCACTGCTGTAGCGAGTGGCCGCTATCGACTACACATATGCGGCGCGTCTATAAAACTACAAGTACAACAGTCGTGCAGTCTTTTACAAGTATTATAAAAAAGTATGTTAAGTCGCTGTCGCTGGCCACCAGTGGCTGTGGTCGCTGGCCCGTTTGGGCCAAGCCTTATACCTAACACCAATTTTCCCTTTGGTAACAGTAAACCCGGCATCAACTTACCTTGTTATTACGGCGGTAATTCGCATAATAATTACGTCAATATAGTTACAATAGTAAACCTGCATTGTAATGACAATATAGCTGATTGGGCAGTACTATCGTTCGCTGCAAGTAATAGCTCCGCAACCAGGTCGATAAAGCGTTCACCTTACGTAGAAACTGAAATCATTAGGCGTCATTTTAATTTTAAATTCGCTATCAGTGGCAGTCTGAACTAATTTGTCGTTAAGGGCTTGTTACTGCGTTCTTATACCAAATACGCGTGGTGTGTAGTAGGTAAACTGTAGTAACCTTAATCGCCTTTTTACGCAAATAAATGCGCGATATTGTATAACTTCATGAAATTAGTTAATTTCTACTTTTTATGGCAAAATGTGAATGTAAAGTCCCAGACAATTAAAAACAAACAGCAGCTTTATTACAAAACGATTCATTCATCATGTTGAGATTGAGATTCAAAATGAATATTTTTCTACATGTAACAATGCTAAAGTATTCAAAGCGGATATGGATAAAGATAATACTTAATTGGTGTCTCTTTTTTGTGTTTAACTTCTTTACCTACCTCAATTTTTCCGTGTTAATTATTTTTGTACAACGGACTTAAAAGCCGGTTTTAATCGCGTGGTGTTTATTACTTTTTGAATTGTTTCATTGTTCAATGGTCAACGTTTCGAGATCTTTACTGGTCTCTTCTTCAGGATTGACTGAAGATTGCCTGAGAGATTATTACCTACCTACTTTTGAGACAAACTTGTAGATATCGAGCTGCATCTATCAATAAACGTTAACGATTGTTACAATGTAAATTTATAGGCTATTTGTAACGCTTTACCTTAACACCTAAACTTACTATGTATCTGTATTGAAAGTTATAAAATAGTTTGATGCATCAATATAAGATTTTCACTAAATGGGCAAGTCGAGAAGCACTTCTTTATAGAACGAAGGTAAAACCTCTTAATTGCATCACTAAACATTATTCGATTCCTGTGTTTTTGTAATTAAAATAAACTTTAAGAGTTTTTAATAAATTTAAAAAAAGGATAACAGTTTAGGCTTAGTTTATGTGATAAACATTTTAGATTCACACGATTTGTTAACATTTTCCCGGATCGAGTTTATGTGAGGTATACCTCGTTCACACGTCTCGTTTACACGTCTCGGTAGATTCATTAGATGCAGATGCATCAGTGAATAAATTGCCGTCCACACGTCCGTGAGCTCTTCAGTCGTAATATTTTGTAAAATACGTACGACTACGTAGTCGTACCTACGTATACCTACGTAGATATGCAGTGTATTTTCGGGACGGTAATATAAGCCGAAGGGGGGTAGTTGTAAATGTCTAAGCGAAAAAACTTTTGTTTTACGAATACCCATCTAGATAGTAGTAGTAAATAAATGTCAAATTTAAGGTTAATGATCTAACTGTAAGAAACAGCTGATTTTAGTCCTGTGAATATTATTATAAATGCGAATCTTTGCAAGTACGTATGGATGAATGTATGTGACTTTGAACTCTTTTACGCGATCTAGGAACACATAGGACACTTATATCCCGATATTCAAGCTAGAGAGACCGGGGCTTACACAGGTGAAACTGCAGGGAGCTGCTGTCTAAAAATAAACTCAAAATTTGGAAGAAAAAATAAGAATGCATTTCGAAAAGTCGTAGAATGAAAGAAGTGTAGAGCAGGAACGTGAAACTTTATTTCAAATGTGCACCGCATTGTGTTATAAATAACGAAAAGAAGGTGTTTGATCCTGAACATACAACAAACAGACAACCTAATAGGGGAGTAAGTACCTAAGCCTCAGTAGACGTAGGGAACGACGCGCTGTGCATTTGCGCTGAAACCTCTTGATGCGGGTTGCAAACACCGGCAACAAATGGATTGGTTGCAGACGTTTCTACCAACGTTAAATACCTACCACAGATGAGTCAATACCCTGATAAATGTAACCGCAGATTAAATCTGCCGATGTGTTTGTAGACGTGTAAAGATGACATGTGATAGCACTATACTTTATTCATCCAAGCAAACGCTTGGTGCGGTCATTTCTTAGATGGGTGACCGATAATGTGTGTGGCAAAAAATCTTACTTCCTTGAGCTTTTTCGTGCTTCGGAAGGCACGTTAAGCAGTTGGTTCCGGTTGTTATCTCTGATAGCAGTCACTAGGTCAAGTTAAGTCTGTATAGCTAGGTCTAACTAAGTCGCCTGTAAACTCTAACACTAGTTGAACCACATCACTACAGGAAAAGAAGAAGATCCAAAAGACATATTTCGGAAATCAAGTAGGTACCTACTGAATCTTATTTGACAGAGACTATACGGATCACTATCCGCCTACATACATTAAACGGATGTTATACCTTATCTCTGATCAAAAAGTTTAGAGCTTGTTTTTACTATTTGTCTGATTCGTTGACTGGAATTTGTCAGTGTACTGGAAAGTTCGAGATAAACGGTTTTTGAAAGCTATTAATTTAAAACCGTGACATCTGTCTACAGAACTTTTTGTAATTAATTAAATGTGCTCAAAATAAAACGCGAATGTTTTTATATTTACCTAATTTCATATTATTTTTGTCTTAATTATAGATACAGAGAGAGAATTATCAGTGACAAGACTCTGTGGCTAATGAATGAAGTAGGGTCCTAAAATAAGCCCAGTTTTTTCTTTGTAAGCAGGAGTCTAAGTAACAGTCGAAAGTCATCATCATCCGAGCGATGTTCCCGGTTGCATCCCTCTCGAGGGCCGGGGGTCCGCTTTCCTACTTTTACGTCTCCACTTCGCACGATCTTGGGTAGTGAGGCCAATTGCACGCATATAAGTAATAGTCGAAAGTTACTTCATAAAAAAAATTGCTTCACTTTAGCAGTTACATTGACTTTTACTATCTTTGAAGAAATTGGCTGTAAAACTGTGTAGTGCAACTCAGTTACTGTAATCTATATGGGTTTGACAAGATTTAGATTAGAATCTCTCAACATTTTGATACACGAGTAGAGTATAAAGTTTAGAAAACACTGTGTAACTGCAGGATAATAGGTAGTTGCGATAACACATTTGTTGTCGTAATATCTATTATCGATATTTTGTTTATTATTATAGTATTATAATACTGCTCATAACATGAGTCATCTAGTAGGCATGAAAATTGTACGTAATTTAACTGAAATTGTATTTCAATAAAATGCCAATAAACTTACGTCACAAAACGGTAAATGATGGGTGAATAACTGAGCCGGAACGAATTTTCAAATTGGAAAAATGAAAAATTACTTTTTGCAATTAGTGGGAAAGCATTTATGTGAAATTCCTTTTCCATATACTTCGTCTGTTCCGCTACTTGTACCAAGTTGCGTTCCTTTTCTTTCAGACGTCATTATTATTAAACACAGGTCTAGATCGCGTTATGGATAATCATTGTTTTTAATTACCTCGACGTTTCGGTAAACGGATCACACCGGCTGTGGTCCTGAGTCTTTTCGGGGAAATTAAATACAATGATTATCTATAACGCGATCTAGACCCGTGTCTAATAATAATGATGGACGGAAAACGTGTAAGTTTAAACAGTGTTTTTTCATGACGAATTCAATGAATTTAAAAATAATTAAGTAATTATTAAGATGGAGGTAAATAAACAGGGTAACGATGAATTTCAGGCTTTAAATGACTCCAACCTACATTACAAAGAGGCATTTTGGTCTCCTATGTGACCAACCAAACCTCTTCAGACATCAAAAACATTAAATTAGGTAGGTATTTAAGAAAAACATTGTAATGGTTACTTAACTTTGTAAAAGAAATGCTTAAATGAAGAACTGAATTCATTATGAAATTCATAAGCCCTCGAAGTAAAATCGTTTGTGATTTTCCAAATAATTATGATACAAACGTTTCAGCGTAGCCACTTCATTTGTTATTATAAAGGTGTCCAATTGCTCTTATATCTTATAACGATGATTTTCATGCTACCTCAACCTTTTGGTCAACTCTTCAGTGGTTTTAACGCTGATTAAAGTATCTCATTTAAAACTAACATCGAATTGATATCGATTAAGTAATAATGGTATTTAAAATGCCTCGGGGCAGCAAAACCCTTCTCTTTGAAATTGTATGCTTGCTTTTACCTAAATTGCTGTAAAATGATGATGGTATTTTATTGTTAATCCATATTGATTGATTGAGATATATCGTTGTTATTAAAAGTGAAGATTTGATTGTGCTTACGTGATGCCAATTTATTAATGAATCTCATTAATCTTGATAAGTAGTTAGTACTTAGGATCATCTCAAGGATTCCGTAGACATTTTCTCCGTGTCATCACTGGAATGAACTCGTAAATCCACTTGTCTAATGAGCGTCCTTATTTCTTTTTTAAATAAATCTTTTCCCATTACTGTAACTGCCAAGCTCATATTGTATTTATATTTTTCCAATAAGATTTATTGTCTGTATTTTTATAGTTTTCGTGATGTTTCCTTTTGCCAATAACGACGCGGTTTCTTTGTCGTTCTGTTTAATCCATAGTTGAAGGACATATGTACTCCGATTTTGAAATTGTCATTGTCGAATTAAACCGTGTTACACATCCGACACGAAATTAAATGTCGTTTTAGCGGCGCTTTGTTCCTCGTCCTCAAATGAAAACTCATTTGAAGTACAGCTTTGAAAGAGACAATTTGTTTTTTCAGGAAGCAATTCTGAACTAATTTGACTGTAGATTATGTCATAGAACATCTGTTGGCACTACAAAAATAAATTTAGAACTAATCACTAGAATATTTGCACTCCAAATCCGAACTGGCACAGACTGGCACTAGTTTTAAGGATCGACGGTTTTGGTGAGTTTCAGGTGAACCTACAGCAGTAGGGTGGTAGTGTAAGGATGGGGGTATAGGGAAGTTCTGTTCGGGTTCATTGGACGATGTTTACCTGAGGGTGTGTCGCGGAGAAGAGAGGACGCGAGAGCGGTGGCGGCGGCGGGCAGCGAGGGCCCGGGGCGGCGCGTGTGCCCGCGCTTGCCAACCGATAGTGACTGCCGGAGCCACCGGCCGCGTCGCTAGCGCTCAGCCAGGCCACGCTCGAACCCCGCTCTTATCTCGCGACCCATCACTATGCACTCTACCGTTAGATAACATTTTACTACTGATCAATTACATGCTAGTATTACAACATTTGATAACATAATGTGTTCTTGTTACGTCGACATTCAGTTACAGTTTACGGTAACGTTTTTATTTTATAAATAAAAATCAATAAGGTACAGTCAGATTACCAATTAAGTATACAGCACGCAAAAATATCATGCGTGCTGTATACTTAATTGGTGATCTGACTGTACATAACTTAATAATTTAAGTAACCTACATTTACCCCCTTACATAAACGATGGCTAAGTTTAATAAGTTTAACAATTAACTAAACAGTATACTTAATTTGTAATTTGACTGTACTCATTTACTACACCCTATATAAATTACACGAAAAGCTTTATCGTATGCTATCGTAACCAGCAGGTATTTAAGTTAATGATGTGTTTGATATTTGACAGCAGAACGAAAGGGTTGTTATTAGAAAGCCGGAACTGGGAAATCCTACCTGAGGACGCACTAGCCGCATATTGGCTTTGTTCTCAAATTTTACGACTGAGGACACTCGGGTTACTAAAGTTATAGCATCACTTCTTTGTACCGTATTTATCGGATCGGTCCCTTGTATGTTGTTCGTATAGGTAAAACTAGGATAGAAAATTTAGAATAAAATTTAAGGAAATTTATAAGGAAGGAAAAACCGTCTTGTTGCAGTAGGTATAGGAACTAGATCCATCTCTTACAAATTCAGCACGAACTTACATACCTAGGCAACCTACTAGTTGCAATGGATGAGGATGTTGTAGGGAAACTTGGTCTGAGAAACTCCGCAAGCACCAAAGTAACTCGGTTACACCAATCTACATATAGGTATCTAATTTCAATTACTGAAATGGCAGGATTTTTCCACTGTGATGTTATTAGGTGGGATTCTGAAAATAATACAACAAGCTTTGTTTGGCATCATCCCGATTCGCTAATTGGAATAATATGAGCAGGAAGAAAGCATTGTTTGGTGTATTCTGGAATTCGATGGGATAAAATCCACCCATGACTAAAATTATAGAAAACGTCAAGGTGACCAAAAGGAATGGCGTTGTAGCTACGCTTCGCCTCTACAACCTACCTGAATTGACTTTTGACTCTGAATACTAACGACTCATTGTTAGTGTAACTTATATGAAAACAGCATAATTTCTGACTACATGCTATTATAAATGATGTCAATGAGTTGTGACCTCTTCGGTGATTCAGAGAGGCTTGCTTGACAACAAATTATTTATTAATGAGGAGGAACACTAACTTTTTATCCCGGCAGAGGGCGTTGGTCGACTGATATAAGGTTTGAATTAAGAACTGTCAAACAGGTGTTTTTACAACTCTCGGCGCCAAATTGGTCATATCAGTCTCAGACCGAAAGAAAAAAAAACTCGGCGTTTTCATTTTTGGGGGAAAATCCATCATCAAAAAAAAAAAAAAGATCTTCCGACCTCAGTGCCATCTGCTCACAGCTTTGCGTGTGCCACCCCATTATGTCTAAAACTATTATTATAACCTTACCCTTACTTTCATCTATATAAAATTCAATTGTCTGATTGACTCAACTATATATCAACGCAGAGCCCAAACCGCTCGGTTTCGGTTTTGTTTGAGTTAAGTTATATGTGTCTAGGATGAGCTCCTAGAGATATGCAATTTGAAGAGTGTGTTCTTTGTGGTGTGTAGGCAGGACTTACGCAGGTGAAACCTCGGAACTCTGCTAGTATATTTATATAAGGGGCCGATGGTGCTAAAGGTATAAAGGTATTCGGACCCACAAAGGATTGTATATTCAATTTCTTTGTAGTAGCAATCCAGTAATGTAACATCTTAATAAAGATATTTATTACGTTATACGTCCGTATCTCGGGGCTAAGGAGCTCCCGGACCTTTAAAAGGCATGCGTGGCGCCGAAACAAACACGTAAACGTCCATTATATTAAAAATAACTTTCATAATTTTTTTTATTGTTGGTCCAATATGGTTTTATTAAGTAACTAGCTGTGCCCGCGACTTCGTCAGCGTTTTTCGAACATCTACCTATCGCTGTGCAAAGGTTTGCACTTAAACGAACGACCAGGAAAGTACTGAGCAGAAGAGAATGATGGCAGATTCTGTTTAAGTGTTATTTTTGCACAGCGGTATGTAACTTGTTGCATGCTTATTCACATTATTATAAGAAGAAGTGTCGAAAATCTATAAAAGTCAAAACCCGACTTCGAAAAAAGTATAAAATAATAATAATAAGCTTGTCTACATGCAACCGACTTCTCTGAGCCTTTCCTTGCGGAAAGAGCCCGCTGACGCGTACCCATTCCCACCTCGTGCGCCTCTTAGCTTGCAGCTACTGAGTCCCCCCCACCACGGCAAGGTGTAGATTTAGGACTCGAACGCGCGACCAAATCAGAAGCCGTCTCTCGGCTAGCTAGGCCACCGTTCAAAATTGTAATTTAAAATCATCAAAATTGTAACCGTAAATTTATATATTGAGGGGTTTTCTGATGAGAAGGTGGTTTCAGATGGTCCATCAATTTGTACCTAGTTCTTTATAAGCCGATTCTATTAATGGAAGGTCAAAAAATAGTAATTTACTGCATTCTTCTCATCCGAGCGATGCGAGCGGTTGAAAAAAAAATCCCATAAGTTTCTTGTGTCTTTTTCTCATTGGAGGTCGCGTTCCGAAGACACAGTAGATTACATTATATAATTGACGATACAAAGAGATATATTGTAATATCCGAATGAATAAAAGTACTGTGAATTCGAATTTGAATTCAGAGCCCGTGGGGTCCGCTAACCCCCAAATTAATTTGGGCTCGGCACAGTAGGTAAGACATCATTGACCAAACCTTCTGCAAATAGATTTGGCAATATTTTTACGGCCAGCCGCCTGCCTGACACGAACCCTCCTAGGGACCAAGTAGTTATTAGAGAGAACTTAATAACTACTTGGTTTGCTAGTCTCCATCAGATCCCTTAGTCGCCTTTTACGACACCCATGGGAAGAGATGAGGTAGCCCTATTCCATGCCGGGGCTACACGGCTAATTTACTGCATTGTGGGATGCTATTCTGATCATCATTTCATAGATTCTCATCAGATCTTCACCTAGATTTTATGGGACCAACTCGGGACTCTCACTTCCCAAATAAAAAAGAATAATCGAAATCGGACTTCATATGCCGGAGAACGGCGCGGGCGTGAATATTATCAAATCACATACAAACAATATACGGGTCGAATTGAGAGGTTCCTCTTTTTTTGAAGTCGGTTAAAACAGCCATTATAATGAATTTCCGTATATCCAAAGGATCCGGATATGTAGAATAAATCGGAAATCTGGAAGTTCGGATGTTCGGAAATTTCCGGTGTTGATTTTACACAACATACTTTTTGAATACAACATTCAAACGAATTAAGGAAAAGCAGAAAAAACACTTTATCCGGATAACCGGATAAAATATCCGGATAAAAAGTAGCCTATATGTTAATCGGGGTCCAAAGCTATCTGTTAAATTTTGTTTGGTTAAAATCGGATAAGCCGTTTCTGAGATTAGCGGGCACAAAGGCACACACAAACAGACAAACAGACAAACAGATAAACAGACAAACAGACAAACAGACAAACAGACAACCAGAAAAACAGAAAAATATGTTCTACTGCGTTCATAGATACCCATACAATTTATATTTTTTTTATATCTTTCAAAAACAGACACCGCTGAGTTACGATTTTATTATATGTATAGATGTTTTAAAAAATCCGACCCACCGCGTTATTCGTTATCCTACAGGATCCTATAGTCACCTTATCGGGTCGAAATTAATAAATGCATTCTTTCGTGTATTTTTTGCGACTTAACCTCGTAGCGACATCTACGGCCTTTTAATATTTTCTAATCTTCAACCTTTTTAAACCTTTATTTGTAAAGAAGGAGTATCGAGAGATATAAACCTAAGCCATAATCAAGAAGCAGTAAACGTAATACTTATAAAGAACTTTCTAACAAATCTTTTGTTCCTCTACCGTTTCTCATCAAAAGGTATAATTAAATGGATGTAGCTGGAATTATTAGTCCCTACATTTTGCGTAGTATTACTAGTTTTTAGTGGCAGGATTTATTACTTTTGACAGCGTAGAATGTGCATTGAACAAGTACCCTTTTTTGAAATAGGTAAGTTAACAATGAAGTTAACGCTCAAGATTAAAAAATAAAAATACTAAAATAGTAAATAAAAAAATATGTTAACCATGTTTTACATTTTGTCTAAAATCCTACTGTAACGTAAAAAAAAAATTGTATAACATTGTGATTGTTAATTGACAATGCAATAGCTAGCTTAATTAAAAAAATTAAGTACTAACCCAAGTTCAGAATACCTTGAATACAAATACTAGAGGTAGGTAGATATTTAATTAAGAAAAAAAGGTTTGCAGAGAAACGGTTCTTACTTAAATTCATAATCACGTTTTACGGATTCTTAAAATAAAAATTCTGAATATTCGTGAAAGAGCAAGGTTTTAAAAATAAAAGCATTATGTATACCTACTTGCCTATTTGTAATGTAAGGGCTTAGGTACGATACCTTACCGCGTCTTTACTGAACAATGAAACTAGACAGTTAAGGTGTTCGAAATCTTAAAACGAGGACTGAAGAACGTGACAGAGGAAGAAAGTATTTATCGTACAAAAGATAACATACAAAGATAAACCTACTACACCTACAGCGTGCCAACGCTTTCTTTTGAATCATTGAGAATTCTTTGTCATATATAGTGAAGGTGGATCAGCACGTTTGTTGTTTCTCAAGCATATTTGTTGTTTTATTACACCTATTCAAAAGGTTATTGTTTTTTATTTTTCCACAGGTAATAGGTACTTATGAATTCGTGAATTCTATGCCGTTTTCTAGATATAACGTATTATTTTCTGTCAAAAACACTTTTTAAGCTTATTTAACCGAAACTTTTATACTACCTACTTCGAAACGATGAATAATTCCCAATCGTAATTATACCAAAACGAAAGCACTACCCACCATATTATTAGGAATGTAAAAAAGGCTAGAAACAAGGACCCATCTCAACAAAACAGCTGCTAACGAAACTTTAAAATATCGAGGTATTGAGGAGGGACGCGATTAGCAAACTCTACAGAACTGTTTGAAGTGTAAAGTAGGCCTTTGTAAAAACTCCACAAGAACTTTAAAGTCTTTTAACTAAAGAATTGAAAGATTAAAATAAAAACCTCTATCTGCAGTTGACTTTTGACTTTAATTACTTTTAAACTTATTTTGCTTACAGTAAAATGGGGGCGTGTTGGAAAAAATCAGATCTGTTTAACTTTTCGCTTGAGTTAACTTCATGCCGGGTTATTCAATAACTTTGATTAAAGTTTGTTATTAAAACAAAGACGTTTCCTTAAGTAACAAAATTTGGAGATAACATTAAAGTAACTTGGAAAATTACCGACGTGATCCCAATTCTATAAATCTCTGTAGAACTTACTTGCTTAGAGACAAATTAGAAATTCTTATACGTAGGTAGGTATTTAGGTTAAGTAGTTATTATAATTTTTAAATAACCGTATTTTGGCGCGTTTGTTTGTGTGACTGGTTGTATTTGTATTATGTAATAGGACTATCTTGTACCTACTAATGTGACTTGTATTATTTATTATCTACTAGCTGCGCCCCGCGGTCTCGCCCGCGTAAGCGAAACCAAATCCCGCGGAATTTACGGGATCAAAAGTATCCTATATCCTTCCCCCGGTTCTAAGCTACCTCCCACTAATTTTCAACCAAATCGGTTCCGCCGTTCTTGAGTTATAAATAGTGTAACTAACACCACTTTCTTTTATATATGTATATTAAGATTT
The DNA here is from genome assembly GCA_958496205.1 of Idaea biselata. Classification (NCBI taxonomy): domain Eukaryota; kingdom Metazoa; phylum Arthropoda; class Insecta; order Lepidoptera; family Geometridae; genus Idaea; species Idaea biselata. The sequence continues at coordinate 24,279,586 of OY292399.1, read as the reverse complement.
GGAATCATAACAGCAAAAGCAAATACATCAAAAACAGTCAAACGACGGAAGGCCAATTAAGGTTTCACGATTAAACGTTAAAGTAACTTGCTTATTAGTAAATTATGGGGCGAGCCTATTAATTTTGACATAAATGATGGTAAATTATTAATTATTAAGATAGATAATTGACAAAAAAGGGGAAATTACGTGAAATAAAAAATACTAATGTTATGTTTTTTTTTAACAGAATTGCAAAGGCACTTAATATTATTTTTTACTTATACGTATATTCAATTGTGACATAATTTTTATTGTAGGGATTTGGAATTTAGTTAAAAATGCAATGGAAAATAAGAGCATAATAAAATGTTGAATTAGAACATGAAACAAAATTAAAAGGAACCAAATCAAAGTCTAAATTAAATCAAAAGCGTAGCACTTTGGGTGGATTTTCTTGAAGCGCTCCTTGTTTTAAATTATAATAACATCGAGATCTTGTTAAAATAAGAAGGTATAACACAGAACCTTTCTATAAAATCTTAAGTTAAATTTTGTGTAAATACCTAATTTTATTTTACAAGTCACAAAAATGTGTTTCGTCTTCTTTTAAAAATTTCTACAATTTATCGTGGCATCAAAGGTATTTAACATAAAATTACTTTAAAATGTCTTATTTTTTACCCTTAAATTCATTGAAAAAAGTTGTTTGAAAGCTAAAGGTAACTCAATTTGAATAATTCTCATTGTGGTTGTTAATTAACGAAGGAACTACGACCGCTAAATTGACCGATACCGATATTCCATTAATTTATCGTATTTCTAGTAATTGAAGATAATTATAAACTAAGCGTTGTAATCAAATAAAGGGATTATTAATTTAAGGGATAGGTACTTCAAGTGCAAATGCGTGGTACGATAGCTAAAGAAAGATCCATGTTTAGCTCTGGAACGCGGCAGTCGCAATCGGATTGCGATGCATTTAATTTCCTTTCATTTATTTGCTTTCATATAGTACAATAGATGTTACACAGGCATATTTGTACACATATGAGCCCTGCCAGGCATGCGCTCTAGTAGCGATCATACAATGAATAATCGTACCAAACGTATCGTATCGTGGTAATACAGAATGTGATATATTTACCTATTAGGATAGGTGCTAATACAGAATGATGTCAATATATAATATTGGTATTCATATATACGTATCAACATATTGTATTGGTAGGCAATGAGGAGGAACACTAACTTTTTATCCCCGCAGAGGGCGTTGGTCGACTTACCTTAGGTTTGAATTAAGAACTGTCAAACAGGTGATTTTTGCAACTCTCGGCGCCAAATTGGCCATATCGGTCTCGACCGAAAAAAAAAAAACTCGGCATTTTCATTGGTGGAGGACCATCATCAAAAAAAAAAGATCATCCGACGCCAGCGCCATCTGCTTACAGCTTTGCGTGTGTCACCCCATTGAATTTTTCATATACAAATCACCATCCAATTAGGTAAAAAGTTTGAATGAAAAACGACAAGTCGCGTAAATAGCCAATTAAGTATTTACCTACTTAGCAGTTTTCTGTCTTTGCAAATTATTCGTTACCTACAAGCTCTTTTTATTCCAAAATTCCTATGCGATCCTTCCATGATTTCGTAAATTATGATTTGATAAAAGTTTTATTTATTCATGATGCATTTGATGTTCAAACCTATCCCTGAAAGAGACATCTTAAACAATTTTAAAAAGCTGTTTGTGGGACCTTTGCCCAGCAGTGGGACAACATAAGCTAACAAAAATTGGCATCCCTCACAGAATTACATATTGAATAAGTTAAAACATACAAATCTGACTATATCTTGGCGTTTTTTATGGAATAAAACCATAAAGCACAATATTTCCTTATTACCTATAATATCATGTCATGAAAGACTGTATCATATAGTTCAGATTTTGGAAGACTGTATAATAAAGTTCAGATTGTCTAAAGTTGTCTGAATAAAAAGAATAGCTACTTTAATTTTCTTTAATAATAACTTTATAGGTAAATAAAAGTATATATACCTTTTAACCCATATAATTTTATTTGTGTGACTAAAAACCAAAAAACAATCGAACCATTGTCTATTCTATTGTTTTTGGCAAAAACACAAGAGCAAATTTTAACTAAGTATATACCTAAAATAAATATTTGATTTTGAAGTTATTAATAACAACTCACTATCACTAATCAGGGTATTTTCTTTTGTGGCTTATCAATACAGGGTCAAGGATACTATATTTTTAAATTACCACTTATACCTACTTCTAGGTTACCGAATAAATACATTAGATTGCGTAATATGTAATAAATGAACTCAATGGTTTTTTATTTAGCGTTAAATTTTCGTATCATTTTATAGAAAACGACTTAATTATTACTTACTTGTCTTGATGGATTCAAGAGAAAGTTGATAGATACATCTTTTTGGTGTGACTTACCTGAAAAAAAAAAAATACTATTGGGTTATATTTATTTAGGTATATCTCATTTGCATACATAGAGGTACAGAAAGTAAGCTATAATTTTCTAAGTTATTGACATGCGCCTTGTTTAAACATTGCAGAGACAACATTTCTAAGATAGTGGAGAGGTGAGGGGAGGTGGCGGAGGAGGAGGGAGGGAATGTGAGAGTGGGAGGTGAGAGGGCAGGTGAGGAAGAGGGGACTAAGGGGATACAATATTTGAAAACTAAACATTTTTTTCTTATAATTAGGTAACATTGAGATCATTATTATTATCTTATCGTCATCTCAATAGTTTTATTTAGATTATTCTGGAAGCATTCCAGGTCGATGTCTCTCACTTGTGGAAAAAAATATACATAGCATGATTTTAGATATCTGCATACAGAGGCTTAATAAAACGAACTGACTTATTAAGGCTATGACTTCGACGAAACTCCAATAAGAGAACTTTGAATACATATTTTGTTCGAGAGACTCTCTAACTGTTCGATCGAGTAAAGATGCAAAAGATGACTTATGCGCAGCAAAATTGCTTTTCGAGTATCGTCGAGAAGCGGCCAACCAATTAGATTCAATATAAGAATTTATGCAGTAGCCGAGAAACCACATTTTTTTTTTAATCTGTCAAGATTGAATGGTTTTGTTTCACTAGTGGTTCCCCGCGGATTCACCCGCGTAAGTCCCGATCCCGCGGGATTTTCCGCAAATCCATTTCTTGGTGAATCCATACACACAACAGAGAACACACTCTCCATTACTCTCCAAATTCCATGTCTCCAGGACCAGCGGTTTGGGCTCTTCGTTGATATATAAGTCAGTCAGGACATTGAATTTTAAATGTACCTATAGATAACAGTTGTTAACCGAACACCTACGTGTCCAGCATTTTATTACTGTTTTTTTTCCCCCGCATTATCATTCATTGATACAATTTAACAACTTAAATATTTTTATACCTGTAATATATTCAGACAACGAAGTGCTGATTTTAGTAGGAGAAATGATATTCGGCAATAAAGTAATGAATTATTTACGAATCAAGTGCAAATTTAAAAGGTAGGCGCACGAAAATAAACTTATATTCTATTTCAGAAGCTTAGATTAAAAATGCAAATAAAAATCTCATACATGTAATAAAAGTGAGCTCTTTATCTACTTTTTCTTTTGATATTGACAGTTCTTTGTTTACATTTTTGATCTAAGATTCTAAAATAGAGTAAGTATAGGTACCTATTGGTACATACCTATAGATAAGTACTAGTAGCAAATTGAAGTTATTTCCTAAAATATCACGTCGCACCTTATCTATAAAATTGACGTAGGTATATTATATTTTCAATTAACTTTCGCCTGTAAATCATGAAGCTAAAGGTCAACGATGACGGTGTTGAGGACATCCTTCAAAAATGTTGTGCGAGGTTATTAAAAAAATAATAGTTTTAGTCAGGGCCCTGCCTTGCTGCCGGCGGCAGTCATGTGGGTTTTGGTTTCTATTATAATTTGATATAAAGTAGGTTACACTACTTTTCAAGACTTGTTAATTTTCGGTTTAAACCTCTAGGGCCCGTGTTTAATCCATATTCTGATGAAGCCTTTTCCTAATTTTAAAACCGCTCGTGCGAATCGACTTTACAGTTTATTCATGCATTTGAATTTGAGTTACTGGCTCACGTTTATTTATTTACCGTGTAGCTCGAGCAAAGAATAAAGGGGTGCCCCATATTTTCCCATGGGTGTCGTAAAATGTGACGAAAGGATCTGGGGAAGATTAGAGAACCTGGAGTTCTCCCCGCGTGGTGGCGTGTAAACTACTTGGTCCCAGGAGGCTTAGTGTCAGGCCTGCCTGTCAGGACACCAAGCCTCCAGCTCTCAAAATATTGACCGGCCAGCCGGCTCACAAAATATTGTCAAATCAATTTGCCATAAGGTCAAGGAAAACTTACATACTTAGCCGACCCCTAAATAATTTGAATAAGGCCAAAAATATTTTTTTACGTTTAGGTCTCAAAAACTTGTAATGTCACGCTAGTTAATTTAGACTCTACATTCGCCACCAAAAGCTACCTATAGAGTAGGCATAGGATTTACCAAATTTAGGGGTAATTAAGCCTTTTGTTTTAACTAATGCGACGAGGGAGCAGGCGCATTAATAACACTGTATAATTAAATCTCGCTTAACGCAACAATTTTCGCAACGAAAGCTACGCCCCATGTGGTGCTACGAGAACGTTAGCTAAAGATAGAAAAATAATTGTAGCCATTATTGAATTTTTAATTCAGTCGCTAAATACGTTACCTATTTATTACTGAAACAATATTTTATCGTCAAGTAGGTATTCCAATTTAATTCAGGCAAAGACAATTCATACCTACGTATTTTGGTGAACCGAATTATTTCCAGCAAAGTATCTGGTCGTTCTTTTATGCAGTCGACTGGCGACATTATTTTCTCACCAGATATATAGGCTAAACACTTCCTTTATTGACAAACTAGCTGCGCCCTGTGGTTTCACCCGCGGAAGTCCCGACCCCGCGGGAATATCGGGATAAAAAATAGCCTATGTGTTATTCTAGGTGTCCAGCTTTCTATATTCCAAGTTTCATCGCAATCGGTTCAGTAGTTTTTGCGTGAAAGAGTAACAAACATCCATCCTCACAAACTTTCACATTTATAATATTAGTAGGATTCACTGTACAGTTCCCAATAAGAATTCCTTTTAAATTAATTAGGATGTTTCTCACACCTGGCTTTTCTGATCGACAGCTTGTTCAGTCGCCTGATAAAGTTGTATTGGTTTGAACTTATCTACCGTAAATTTGTTGAAGTTAGTTTGGAAAAATTACGTATAAAATTTCCCGTATTTTAGGCGGAACTTCTAAGATTCATTAAACTTTGTAATGAAGATATTAGTTATTTCAGTAGGCATCGTTATGCGTGTAATGTTCAACGGCTTGTTTAAAATTTGTTCTGGAGACTGATATTCAGGAATGGTAAACTAAACTTCTTATTAGTACTAACCAACATAATTATTTATATGACAAAGACATAGGTTAAAACTGTTGCGAGTTTCCTATCGTTGTTTTAAATGAAATACATTTATTCTCAGCCTTTGATTCATTTGTTAGTAACAATTTTTCTTACAAGCTATATTAGTAAACAGTAAAAAATAGAATTATGTTATGTCAATATGTATTAAACACCTACTACTTTTTATTTAGTTACATTCCGGGTCTTAAAATGTCGTATTATTATCGAAACGAAACGTCGAGGTAAAAAATAATAATGATCCGGGAAAATGTTTAAATGTTCCCGAGAAATGATTATGGTGACAAATCGTGTAAATTTAAAAATTGCTATTAATTTACTTTATAGTTGCGTGCCTAGCGTAAAGTAAATAGTTCCTATAAAATATATGAAACGACGAATTAATAACATCTCGTTTTTGGGAAGTCGGTTAAATAAAGTAAGTAATTAGACTCCATTAAAGCTGTCAAAAATATAAATCTTTATTAAAACCTCTGTTTATGCAAATAGGGAGAATATAAAAGTTATTATCCCGAGCTTATCGTGTGAGGGTTGCTGTTTACCCGTATGAATGTTTCAAGTTTGCCTAATGGCGTCTTCGATAGCAGTTAAAACAGCTCAACATCTCTGGGTTTCCCAGATCAAACTGACCTATTTCAAACAAACTGTCCCTATTCAAATTTTACGTAAATTGTGTCTTATTTATGATAAGGCATACATGTTTTAAGCATAATCCCTCTTATTACTGAACTAATTTGGAACTTAAGCCGTGGTAGGTTAGGTATATTATCAGATTTCAATAATTTGGACGAAAAAATGTGTTAAAAAGCTAACCACATTTAGATACCTATATTTTATTTTGTCTACCGGAAGTCTTTTATAAATGGCAAACCTAAGGTAACCTTATTGTATGACTTTGTTAATACTAAAAATAACAATTTGGAAAATAAAATAGGTACCCACAAGCCAAACTCCTATAGATCGGCGAACTAATCGATCACCCTTAATCTACGGGTCTTAATAATTGCGACTCATGCCTTTTTCATTAGGATGGGCTTATAAATCTCGAAGAAAACTGCATAAAGTAAACTAAAGAAAGTGAATACATTACGTATTCTACAATATTAATTTATCCGAGAAGACAAGGCCCTCCTTTGTTCATCAGGTAAATTATAACGAACCATTTAGAGTTAATTAAACCCTTTACAAAATACTTGTAACATCTGTATGAGTCGTCGCAGACCCTAAGGATAGTTTCTCAAAAGGATTGAGAAAAATCTTTTCAACAGTCTAAAGTAGGTAGGTACGATATTTAATTAATTATAGTAGAAATTGTGAAGAAATATTGTATTTCATTATTCTCAGTACCTACAGAAAATTTGTCAGTCTTTTTTCTCGTTTTATTTTTATTGTATAAAAACGAGATAAATGTTACAATTTGACCTCACCTCACCTGCTGGGAAGAAACGACGAAGTCTACAATGTAGTAGAAATAAGAGAGGTATAACCTCTAAAAAGGTCCAAAATTTATTGTAGCTTTATGACCATTTGGACCTTATGGTGTCATTTTCGAAATACGTCTGGAGCTCACTAAGCTGTGGATTTCCTTACGATGTTTTTCTTCACTGTACCCATTATTTCCTCTGGCCATGGCTGGTTAGGCTGGGAGGGTGGTATAGATGTTGAACAAGTCTACTTCACCTAATACTGTCTCGGGCACTATACAGCACCAGATACCTATGCATGGATTAAAATCTGCTGACGCTGCATAAATCATCTAAAACTACATAAGAGATGGCGTGATGACCTGGATGCATTTGATGAAGACTGGCCAAACACCGCCCAAGACCTACAAGCTTGGAAACAAATGAGGAAGACATAAGTTAATTTAAAGATAGGTACGTTACCTACCTAACACAGACTTCACTAACTACAGTCCACACTAGTAAAGCAAGTGTTTCGCCTCGAGAAAGCACATTTTAGTTACATATTACATCGAGGCTATTTAATTATAGTTTTATCTAAAGTGAAGCCGAAGCGATGTGTACGTGCTAGTCTATAGTTCAAGTTTTAATAGTTTCTAACAACCTTTTGGTCTTATATTAGTAAAACTACTTAAGTTTTAAATGGCCACGACGGTGTAGTAGGCGACAATAGGCATTGAATATCAAACTGCAAACGAAAGTTCCTATTTATTTATTACTAGCTGACCCGGCAAACGTTGTTTTGCCTTATAAATTATAGATAGTAGCCGATTCTCAGACCGTATACAAAATTTCATTAAAATCGGTCAAGCCGTTTCGGAGGAGTACGGTAACTAACACTGTGACATGGAAATTTTATATATTAGATTAATGGTTTGTTTTCTTCGAAGAGAGTATTTAATTAGATTAAAAAAGATCGTGATGAATCTACGTAATTCGATTTATTTCGTATGACAGATAAGTATTCTTGTGATATTGGGATTCGAATCGATATCCGGAGTCTGTAAGTATGACAACGTTCTTGGTTCCAATCGTGAAACCGCAGATGAAAAATATTAACTATTGATATTTTGATTTTAGATCTACATGTAGCCCATCCTCAGCCCTTAGCCCATCAATTCATTGTGTCGATTTTTATTGTACTCTACCTTATTAGGTTTTTTAACGATAGTATTTCAAAACAACATCAACAAAAAAAAGCCTGCAAAGGGATTATATTTTAACTCGACAAATGGCAGAGGACTAACGACCGAAGTTTGTTAGAAACGCTTGTTACGTGTTGTGCCTCAGTTTAAATCGGCAGTTACAGTTACTGGACAATTTGTTAAAAAAACTAGACTTGTTGACATAAGTGAATCTAGGTAGTAACCTAGATTACACTGACAAATCTTAGCTTTTCTATAGTTTGTTTGTTAATTTCAGACTATCTGACGTTTTGGCTCTTTGTATTTGACATATACTTTCTTCGGGAAGATGTGTCAAATCATAGTCTACAATTAAACAACAAAGTAAGTATAGTAAAATAAACATAAAGGCATTTACCATTTTCAAAATTAGCCTAATTAAAATTTTCCTAAAGAAACATTCAGTGAAACTGAAAGACAAAGGGTTGTTGTATTATTTAATAAAAAATCAGGCTTGTGGGTTCTTCAATTCACATATAAGTACTTGTTCAAATTAGTTTGGGTCCATTCCATGGTACCGAATTGAGATTGATTACATTCGGAGTCATTGTTGTGCAATATACAAGATACATTAGATTCTCGTTTGTAAATCATATTGGATTTTCCTCTCTAACAATTGTTCGACATCGAGATATTTACAACAACGTACTCCATTTTGTGGAATGTTTAAACAGGACTTGAAAACATATCGTGTTGGTAGTAAGTCGTATACCAATATTAATTATTTGAAATACAATATATTTTAGATTGATAAATCCTTCAGCGGAGTGGAAAACAAAAATGGTTTCCAAATGGGAAATCTATTCTAGAAAGAAAGGTTAGTTTAAGCTTCACTTGTCTCGCACAGAGTTATTTCATAACGTTAATCTTTTATAAGCCTAGTAAGTAGGTACCGACGAAATAGTCTTTTTACGTGGTAAATTTGTTCACAAAATGTTTTACTTGTTTGAAATATATTTCTTTTAAATCTTTCGGAAAATTGCTCAAGAACAAGTTATAGTTATCGAAGTTTTATCATCTGTAACGTGTCTGTAACGCAAATATTAAAGCGCGAGACATAAAAAAAGAGTTAAACATGAATGTTTATTCACTAATCACTATTTATGTGTTGCATAGTAATTAAACAATGTTCTAATGTTGAAGTAAGATAACAAACGCGAAAAAACAACAAAAGCGCTTTTAAATCCTCTGCCTCAATCGAAGTTCGAATTCCTAAAGTCGTAGAAAACGGAGTTCTTTTTTTACTTTATTTTATGTTACTTCTGTTAGTGTTTAAAAAAATACATTAGAAACTTTCTAATATCCCTAAATATTTGATTTTGCTCATGGGAAGGTTACATGAATTTAAGAATGATCCTCCGAGAAAAAAGCTCCTTTCTTAATGTTATTGTTATGTTCGAGTAAAACAATTGTTCCATACCATGAATATTTAAAGGCCACTTACAAAACGTTGTATAAATACAGTGGCGTGAATTAGAGTGATTCATTCACTCACCCAATGTCAGTTTGACAGTCTAGACTCCGCAATTACCGGCTTAAGCTATTTAAAGGTTTTGGTTAAAAAAGATAAGAGTATTATTAACTCACGTCCAAAAATATACCATTTCGTAACAAAAGAGATAACCATACATTCAGTGGATTAGAGAAAATTGGACTTTTAATTCTCAATTTGTTTGTACGTCATTGGTATGTGACGTCGCGACGTGACGAGTATTTGTGCCGGAATCCTGTCACTATTCGGATTTCGACACAAAATATTGTAAACACTCAACAATTATTAGCGTTCATGCGTAGGACGTAAAAAAATGTTACACGGTTGATGAAAATGCCAATTGTGTTGATTCATATCACTGAAAACAACCTCCAGTATGCAAATGAATAGCATCCTGAAAAAGATTTAACCTCGTTGTACGTACTGAACATTTGTCAAGTTCACAAATACAAAAAGCAGTAGAATATCCATTAATTTAACGACGTAACAAATTGTGTGATATCTCTACAAAAGTTTAGGCAACTGAAATTCTAATGAAGGATCGATAACCATCGGTACAATCTCAATAATACGACCTTTCGTGCTTTTAGGTCGTTGTTCTGGAACTTGTTACACCTAGCTACCAACTCATTTACATTAATGCTCCATAAATTGTGGAATCTCAACAAAAAACAAATTACGTCGTTCGGTCGCTGCCACTTAACACTTGCGCCCGCTTGACGTCACCGCACCGCGGTGAACTTTAACGATTCCAGCGAAAGTTTAAAATGAATAGGTATATTTTCTTACTTCTTTTGACTCATTTTCATCGGTAGTTAACTGAGTCGTTAAACTACGTTTGGGGAGTCACCAAATACAGGATAAGAACTGACGAAAATGTCGCAGCATAAACCTACATCATGCGGCTATTACCCGCATCATTGAAATATAGGTAGTCCTATACAGGGTGAAATTAGGCATTTGTCTTGATTTACCATACTATGTTTGTCTCCAATATTTGATCTCTATCGATCGATGTAGTAATATAGGGTGCTTATTATTTGCAAAAAGACAAGGTTCCATCCTATCTAGGTTAAAGATTGTTTCAAACATGCCATTTTAGTTTTTGTCAAAATCGTGGATGCAACTGACTCTTCTCAGCATTTTTCGCTATCTCTTATAGTTGAGGATATCCCCCTGAAGCCCCGTTTAAATGGTTCGTTCCTGTATAATATTATTACCGCCATCACTTTGCTTCATCTCTAATCCGAGATATAGTTCACACTGTATGAACAACCTATGAGAAATCTGTAACATGGACTATATCCGTGAAGGCAAGTTGCCAGCAACCCGGGGCAGCTTATCGACTGTCACCTGAACACAACTGCTTCACGCACCGTGGAATTATTATCGGAGTGTTTCATCTTTGTCGTCGCTCTAAATAAGTCCAATATGTCAAGATTTTCATAAGGAAATAGGATAGTTTTCACTAGTTTTTGGTACCACTATAACCATTTTGGATTCCATAATGTTTAAAGAACCATCTAGTACTTTTTATAAATAAATTCCTACTCATAATCATTGTTAGTATTTCACGTAACTGTAGGTACCTATTAATTTTTTTACAGAAGTCCTACCTATTTGGTCCTGGAAAATAACGTTTGGAAAATTTTGTGATGTTTGATGGAATTCGTCGAAAAATTACCCAGATTTATTCTAAAAATCCGTCATAATTTAGGTATATACTTACGTGATACGTACTTACGTACCTATAAAAATAGCATAACATGAATAAAGAGTCTTTAAAATACACCAACCCTCAGGTTTTTTCAATTGCAAAAGGAAAAGTACCAAAGTAATCAAAGGGGAATTTGTGTACCGAATATTTCGAGGTTTAGAGACCGAGTTAACTCCAAATAGCGTTGTACTAACAGCAATAATGTTTTATTCATACAGAATATGAACGGTTCGAGGCCCGTATTCCCGTTGGAGATGATCAATTGATGATACAGATTAATTAGGAATTGAAAGTAGGTACCTATTCAGCAGGTATATCTTCATAATAAGCTACCCTAATTACAGCCCGAAAGGAACCAATCTATTTGGTCTGAAATATGTGATATTCATTAAGGTCTAGGTCTAAAATAGTTATAAATACTTTTGAAAAGGTAGCCTACCGTGGTTTGGTGACGTCATACGGAGAGAAAATAGTCACTCATGCATGTCACCAGGAAAGTAACTTGGAAGTAAATGGGTGTATTGCAAGCGGGAGACCAGAAAAGAGGTGGAGGGACTGAGTTACGGAGGATATGAGAGAAAAGGGGTGAGCGAGACATCGACAGGGAACAGACTGGAGTGGAGGAGACGCCTGTCTGTTTATACCTACTTTTGAACAGTTTTAATTACCAAATCTGAATTTTTGTAACAAAATAGTTACAAATATATACCCTCCGTAAATCCAGACAGTTGTTTTGGCAATTTTTATTTATACCTAGGTGTGTAGTATCGTTTAAATACACACCATGAAAAATAAACAAATTAGGGGTAGATAAACATAATTACAAACGTTTGTTCGTAATTTGTTGTGTAAACAAGCACAAAATTGACAAAATGTACGTACTTGTGAAACTCCTTAATTTATTTAGATAAATGGAAAATTACTCAAACTAATAGGTCGTTTACACAGTGCTAGCTACCATGCGAGCTGATGCCTAGACAGTAGACAGCTACTCGTACGCCAACAACTTAGCTTGCAAATAATATAAATAAATACTTAAATAAATATTGCACGGCGTTACACACAGCGCAATCTAGCCCCAAACTAAGCACTAGGCTTGTACTATGGGTACTAAACAACGGATATACTACATATTATACTCTATTTTTTGTAAATACATACATATGATACAAAGAAAACACTGAATATTCCATGTCTTCGGACCGTGGTGAGAGTCCTAGAACGTGTCGGTTTCCTCACGATGTTTTTCCTTCACCGTAAGAGCGATGTTATTAGCGCACATTCCTTTTTCCGTTGGTGCGCGGTCGGCCTGGATTCGATATAGGTATAGGTATTATAATATAGTATTCGCACGCAAGAGTTACTCGTATGTCAATTTTAAACAGGGCGAGTTATTGCAGTGTAACTACTCGGTAGGCTGACTTATACGACAGCTCGCACACTAGCTAGCACCGTGTAAACGAGTTATTAGGCTGGATTCCATTCAAGTCGAATAAGTAATTCGACACATAAAATTGTCCTTTGTACGACAGACTCTCGAGCTGTTCTTTCGAAGAAAAACCATATATTAAATGTTAAAAGACGAGTTTCGTCCAATCAAGCCTCGGTCCATTAATTTCAACACAGATTCATTTCAACGTAGAAAATGAAAGAATTCTTTAATAACTGAAGAATGGCTTCATTCTTGAACGAGGAACCTCGAGGAATACTTGATTGTCGTATAGTGCAGAAATAACGGAGGTAGTTGCTGCTAAGAATAAGATTGGTATTGTCAATTTAATGCTACTGGTACCTATCTAGAATTAGTTATGTGCAAAATTTTATCTTTAGACGTAGGTATTTAAATTATAAATAAACTAGCGGCCTGCCCCGACATCGCACCCCGACCCGATTTATGCCCCGACATATATTATATAAAATATATTGATTAGGTGCCTTATATAGGTTATCTCTACATATAATAAATGTGTACAGAAACTGTGGCCGTCCATAACATCCATAAAGCATCTTAATCACATTGAATTTTTATTGTATACATAGTTATCGGGAAAAAAATATCGCTTGCGCGATTCAGGTAGGTTTTTTGTTTACATTCTTTGTTACCTAAGATCTTAAAAATTAGCGAACAGATTGTGGCAATATTGTATCCAGAACATTAAGAAAAATACTGTTTAACATATAGGCCTATGTATACATTTACATTACATTTAAATAATCGTGATAATTACGAAAAAAAATATCCCTAAATTGTTGCTTTATGTCGGTTGTCAACAATTTTCGTAACCATAGTAACGCCCGGTTTGCAAAATAATAATTAACAAAGTCAATAGATGTCGCCAACGACATAATACAAAAGAAGTATAACACCTTTATTCAAAAGAGGTAAGTCTTCTTTCGTTTCGTTTAGTGGTGTGGCTCACCTAATGTTAGAGTTTTCAGGTCGCCCTAAAGCCTTTAACTGGACCTAACGACTGCTATCAAAGATAACAACCGGGACCAACTTATTTAATTATGTATAGTACCTACTTAATAGTTTTGTGTGTGTAAGGTGCACATTTTAATTGTAGCCTTGAAATAAGCGCATACTTGCCAATAAACTGCAAGTCAGTTTGGCGATAGGTTTATTACAATAAAATGTGTATAAATAAAGTTATATGAATGAAAAATGAAAAAACTACTTTACGTGCCTTCCGAAGCACGGATAAGCTCGAAAAAATGAATTTTAGCCACAATAATTATTAGTCACCCATCCAAGTAATGACCTCGCCAAGCGTTGCTTAACCGACACGATCGATCATGATCGGCAGGTACAGCTAGGCCAATAAGCTCCAAGAGTCTGTAATTGTAATTATATCCAGAAAAAAAAATGCAAGCCGTCTCAAAATCGGTAGCTAAACACGAATCGAGTGTTTTTAATGACTATGTTTCTTTGTTAGTTCCCGCTAATCTCAGAAACGGCTTATCCGATTTGAACCAAATTTGGAATGCAGATAGCTTTAGACCCGGATTAAGGCTACTTTTTATCCGGATATAATAATCAATAGAATCGGCTTACAAAGCACTAGATAGGTACAAATTGATGGACTGGACCCGAAACCACCTTCTCATTGGGAAACTCCTTAATGATTAAAGTTACGGTAAATTTATTTTAATTTTTGTATGTAGCTCAAGGCTATTTTATTTAGAAAATTTATTTTCAAGGAAAAATAGCATACAAAAATTATTTTTTTTTTGCCTCGCCGCAAGTGAAAATTTTTGTATGTTATTTTTCCTTGAAAAAAATTTTCTAAATAAAGTTACGGTTACAATTTTGATGATTTTTACAGCTTTTTCTTAATTAGTTTGAATATTGTACTGTTCTTTTTTTGGATGTTTGTATTTCTTTGTGTTTTTTTTTTACAATTTCATTGTAAGTACCCATACTGTTATTGCGATCTGTTCCTATATCATGCGGCTGACATTATCATGAGATGATCTTTCTATAATATTACCCGTCCCAAATCAAGTAGGTAACTAATGATTTTTTTTTTCAAAGAGACTAAGAAACCTGATTGAAATAGGTGTAAGCACACTGGTCATCGTGTTTCATCTTTGACGGCATCGACGCTTAGCATCAGGTGTGATAGCGGTCAAAACACTTCTCTTACGTTTTTGAAGGAAGATAAAGGAGCGGGCTATTTCATTAGCTACGATTATTCAAGAAATATCGTGTTTTTGTTATTTAAAATGACATTACTCAAGATTAGGCTTTTGGATAATGTAATATAGGTATATTGGTACAAGAATCAAGAAAATCGGTTTGGTAGTTATGAAGAACACCATACGTATACTTCATACAAACGTCCTTCCAAATACCCAAACTTTAGTTTTTATAATATTAGTAGCTATAGATAAGCAGCGCGCGTTACCTCCCACTGTGCAAAATTCCACACTTAAACGGTCGCCCAGGGAAGTACTGACCGTGGAAGGCGCGGCAGCGCCTTGCACGGTCCGTACTTCAATGGTCCACCGTTTAAGTGTGGAATTTTGCACAGTGGGAGGTAACGTGTTGGAAGAGAGAGGCCAAAAGTTTGGAAATAAGCCGTCGTCTGAAAGTAGGCGATATACAGATATACACAAAATTAAGTTGGGTATGTTGTTGGTATATTATTAATTTAAATTTCAGAACAGCTGAACCGATTAGTATTGTGTATTTAGATAGCTGAATAACTCACAGTAAGCTATCTTTCATAGCGATAATTAATAACAATATGAAATTTTACTATTTAAAATAATTGAATTTAGTTCACCACGCAACCGGATGGAATCGAAACTAGCCAAAACAAAACGGGTTTCGAGCAATAACAGATAAATCGGTTGCATTGTATGTAGGAGAGCTAATTGTTATTGTTTTGTCCTTTTTTTCGAAGTCGGGTTTTGATTATATTTATATTTTCGGTAAACGCGACTTCTTATAATAAGTAATGCGAACAAATTACCTAACGCTGCACTGTGCAAAATCTACACTTAAATAGACTCTGCCATGATTCTCTTCTGCTCAGCAACAGACTTCCCTGGTCGTCCGTTCAAGTGTAGATTTTTGCACAGCGATGGGTAGGTGTTCGAAAAACGCTGACGAAGTCGCGGGCACAGCTAGTAGTGCATATAATATTTACTAGTAAAAATACATATGTTATGTAATTCCTGGAAGTAAATAGTTGTAGACCGACTAGGAGACCAAAACAGAGCTTTTGACCTGAGTATTCTTTGATATTAAATATAAAAGTTAAGTAGTAATTAATATAATTGAAACTATTTCATTGTAAGTATTCATTATCTGTGTTTCTAAAAAAAACTTCTAGTAAATGATATCAACGAAATCACAACTCTCCTCCCTTTCGAGGATCTTCTTTGGCTTCGTTATTACGGTCGTTAGTCAAAGTAATGTGAAAGTGTCTAAAATGAAGGTACGTTTCAATGCTCCTAGCGTGACGTACGGAATATAAATTGTGTTTCATCAAAGGTTTTTTTTATCTGCAACGGTTTGTAAAAAGCTCAAACTTTAAGGTTGGGTAAATCAAATCACACGAATAAATTAACTATAAATATATACATATATGTATCAATTCAACTTATCCGCGCGACTTATTTATTGTAGTCGAAACGTCGAGGTATGGGAATTTGAAAATAAAGAGAAATGTTATAGCTGCGTCCCGCGGTTTCACCCGCGTAAGTCCCGATCCCGTGGAAATATCTGGATCAAAAGTAGCCTATTACTCAGGGTGAATGTAGCTTTCTAATGGTGAAAGAATTTTTGAAATCGTTTTTGACAAACATACAGACGCACACACACACACACAGACCAATACAAATCTTTCCTCTTTATAATATTAGTAAAGATTACATAATATACGGATATTACGGAGAAATGTTTTACCTACGAGTAGGTACAAATTGAGGAAGTTTAAAAAGTTTATAAATTTAAGTAAATACAGGCTTTTATCGTTTGTTCATTTGTAAGCTATTTGTAAGGCGAGCTATCACTGTATCACTCTCTATGGCAAGTACCTAACGATGAAATATATTACGTCTCAATTATTAAGAGAAATCACGGTCATCTAGTAAGATACCTGTAACCACTAAAACAAGTGTCTATAATAATTTTACATTTCCCGGGTCTTAATCGCGTGATTTTTTACTTTTTTACTCATAATCTTCTTATATATAAAATTTCCATGTCACAATGTTAGTTACCGTACTCCTCCGAAACGGCTTTACCGATTTTTACCAAATTTTATATGCGGATTCAGTAGGTCTGAGAATCGGCTACTATCTATAATTTATAAGGCAAAACAACGTTTGCCGGATCAGCTAATTTTATTATAAAAATTATGAGATCCAATCGTGTTAGTTTAAAAAGTTTGTCTTCTATAAGTTCTGGATTTCAGCGTACGAAAACACCTTGTGAATTGCACTTATTTCGGACATATCGATCGGCAAACATCAAAGTCGTTTATCGAATTATTCTTGGAACTTTCTCAATTTTCTTTCCTCGGTCAATAGGACTAAAACGATATTTTGTAAATTCAATCCAGTTTCGCTTTCAACAGATGCCATAAAGAAAACGATATTGGCAATTTATGAATCCACTTACAAAGCGAAATCCGGTGAAAAGAACCATTTTGTGAAAGTGTTGTTTTCTATTGTTTTAGTTGTATTACCTAACTATACTACCTACCCACTTATTCTTATGTCGTTTTGGGTACATACAATAAACAACTAACCACGTAAACTTAAAATAAAAAAACGTGTACACTCGGGGATTGCCGAAGCTATTGCATAGTATTGTTTATCAACTTATGCAATTATAATATATTGTTTATTTAGGGGAAGTGGGGGCTGTTAGGGTTTTTTCGTTACGAAATTTCTTCATTCAAAGCTCAAAGCCCGCGATAAAAGCTATGCAATAGCTTAAAATAAAATGTTTAAATTTAAAAGAGAAATACAAGAAACTATAAAATTACACTTCTCTATTGTATTATCTATGTATTAGGTTACTTTAACTACCAACTGAAATTAAAGATATTTACTATTTATTTATTAATATTATAACATTAATAAAACAGTCTATCTATACCTATTTACTGGGTCCCAAGTCTGCTCTCACAATCGTGTCTCACAAGAGTGTCGATAGAATATTAATTGTCATATTTGGCGTGTATTTGACACATTTGATCACATTTGTCTACCTCAAATATGATAATTACTATTCTTTTGACACTTTATTGAGACACGATTGTGAGAGCAAACTTGGGACCCTGGTAGGCGGTAAGTATAAGTAGGTACATTTGAGATTTACATTAGTCTGTTTGGTTAGCAACGTCGACGACTAATTGCCAATTAGGTACAGAATTTTAAATTTCATATCAGATACCTACTACGCTCACTATTTTTATTCGAAAAAACTTCGTGTTCATATTGAGATTATCAAACTTTATAACAGTCTACAAAAAAGGTATGTTACTTAAAAAGGTTGTCTACTTAAGTAGTTAATTATGAGTTTGTTGAAATATATTATTGTACCTAGGTATATATTGACTTACTGTATTAAAACTGTTCTAATTAACGAAGCAGAGTTGTATAGTAATTGGTCAATATCATGCAGTGGTTGCCATTTTATGAAAAGACAAGAAACTTCGTAATGATACAGATTTATTGAGTAAAACGCCATCTCTGAGCGCTATTGTGACCTACCTCGTTTCAGAGCCGACTACAGTCCAACCCCGTCGGCGTCGCACCGCTCGCATTTCAGCTGAAACCACACGGTCTCGGGTTCGTCTGTGACGAGAACTCGAAATCATTGTAGAGGCGCTCTCTTCGGTTTCAGATATTGGCAACATTTTGCGCGGGTTCCTTCACTACGTCTTCAAGGTTCAACAATTGGTTAATAGATGGCAGTATTTTCTAACTATAACCTAACAACTAACTACACAAATAATGTGACTTTATAAGTTTATTCATCTGCTGCCACTAAAATTTAGGTATTTTCACATGATGAAGTAGCAATACATTATGTTCAGTTTATTTGCTAAGTTTTAAAAGGCATTACGTTAATCTTCCTTATGTCGATTTGTTTGTCACTCATTAAACGGTTTATTACAAGTTGAAAGGCTATCTCATTAATCCTGTCATTGACCGGCAGGTCGTCCCAAAACAAATTAGTAATGTCTTTAAGGAGACGAATTTATTTTCAACCCGTCTACACCTACCTAAAGAGCTTTACAGTTTCGTATTGGTCACAAAATTGTGTTTGGCTATTTTAAGAATAAACATTTTCATTTTGTAAATAATCTCATTCACCTACTTGTTTTTACAAATACATTTTAAATCAAATGGGGTGGCACACGCAAAGCTGTGAGCAGATGGCGCTGGGGTCGGATGATCTTTTTTTTTTTGATGATGGTCCCCCACAAATGAAAACGCCGAGTTTTTTTTTCTTTCGGTCTGAGACCGATATGGCCAATTTGGCGCCGAGAGTTGTAAAAAACACCTGTTTGACAGTTCTTAATTCAAAACTAAGATCAGTCGATCAACGCCCTCTGCCGGGATAAAAAGTTAGTGTTCCTCCTCATTGTTGTTATTTTTAAAGGCCTTGATATCAATAACACTAGGTAAATAAAATGCCGTATTATATTGTATTTTAGTTACTAAATTTAAATAGCATCTTGTCAGGTACCTACGCATTTATATATATAATCGAAAGCTACGACGTCAGTTGATGTAACTTCAATATAAAACAATCTGAGCACAAAAAGCCCTTAAGGCCAAAGACAAATTACATGATGCTTTTCAAGTAACATGCTTCATTTCTAAATATGGAATTCAAGTAAAATATTACATCAAAAGAAAACATCGTAATTAGGAATCTTAGAATTGTATTCTGCCTCTTTACGGTCGCATGTTTTACATTTTTGTAAGATTCCATTAGGTTTTTGGTACCTACTACTAATTTTCTTAGCATGTTTGTTTAGGTACCTACTTAAATTAAATATATTTGTAGTATTTAATTAAGTTCTTAACTCAAAAAACCTACTATACATAACACAGTCGTATTTGGTAGGAATTTATAATGGATTTCCTAAATTAAACCTTTTAATTTTGCAGTGAATATCTATATAGACTTTAGACATCGATACCTTTACACATATTACATTATCCATTTTATTAAAAAAAAACTTAATAAAAGATTGCTACTTCATCATGTCGTACTTTAAAAATCAATAGTTCAGCGATCACATGATTCTAAACACTTCACAATTTATCACTTTGATATCAACACTGCTTTCGTGGAAATGCATCGATCACAAGAGAACTCTTTATTCAAATTACGTTCAGGAACGCCACAAAGCGCTCCGATCGCCGTATGAAAGTTCCGAGCATACTTCACGTTTCATTAACTTCAGTTCCGATGGACGTTTAAATTGGCCGAGGATTGGAGTGGACTGCGCGAGAGTACCGGTTCACATGACGCTTCCTAGCGCCGTGATCACAATGTGCTGACAACCTGTCTTTCTAATCGTTATATTTAAAAAAATAGTACACAAAAGCATGAGACAGACTCATGCTTTACCCACGTTTTCACGTTAGGCAAGGAAAAATGAAATATTTTATTCCTGTTAACATAAAAAGCTGAATGGTACTTTCGAACTCCACACGTGACTGTCGAGAGACGAAGAAATACGTGGGAGATGCGTAGGTACATTTTATTTGCATGTCGAAACAAAAGATCAGATCAAAATGATCTACCTATTTTCTAAGAAAGATGGTAAAATAGTAAGTGTATTACTTAATATTTTGCAACGCCTAAGATCGTGCGAAGTGGAGACTTAAGAGCAAGTCTGCTTTCACAATGGTGTCGCAATCAAGTATCGATAGAATAGTTATTGTCTTATTTGACGTGTATTTGACACATTTGACCACATTTGCCTACCAAATGTGTCAAATACACTTCAAATATGACAATAAATATTCTATCGACATGCCACTCTACTAAGACACGACTGTGAGAGCAGACTTGGATGATGATGATAACTTAGTCTTTTTTTTTTTGCTTTTTTTTATAAATATTATTTCTAAGTGTTAAACCACACGATAAGAAAATACTGCTTTTTTCTAAAAACTAAAGTTATGAAAACATTTTTTCGAAAAAGTAGATTTGCACATATACCTACATTTAAGCACACACATTTTTTTATTTTTTGTAACGTAGCTATAAGAAAACTTTTTAGTGTTAATACGCTGTTAATTTTACGAGTCTGTTTGTGTTGCACTGATTCTATAGTTACTTCAAATATTATTACAAACACTTAAAGATAAGCACGTACCTACTTTACCTACCCAATAATAAACTTTACGTTATAAAAATGTTTAATACCACTAAAATTAATGTTACCTATCCAAAAGCACAGACATTAATCTATCTACATACAATCTATGCAAGTGACTGAGTATAACATCAAAACTGTTTCAATAAGCTATACAAACTTTGCCCTAGCTCCCAGCTTGCCACAAAATTAAAAGCAATTTAACTTCTTAAGAAAATAGGAGTTGGAACAATTATTGTGGCTCTGCCTTAATAATAATCCACCTTGAAGATTGAATTGAATTATTGAAAATAACAGATGTTTGACGAAAATAAATTAAAATAAAAGACATTTATGATGCCACAATTTCTAATTTATTTTTCGAGTGATCGTGGTTAAATTTTGAAAGAAATATGTAGGAAATGATAATAATAATCTAATATTGGTTGGATGTCGGTGTTTACGCGACGCTGAATACCAGAATAACTCGTGGCAGAGTTTCAAATATGTCGCAGTGTCCTAAACCAAATCTCAGAATATCAGGAATATTCTGAGATTTGTCACCATTAATAGCACACACCTGTAATTTATAGTGCCGAGAATAAATAGTTTGTGTATCCAATATCAGTCACCTTCACCTGCGAAAATATGGTCAATGATACAGTTAGCTCCTTTAATAATTATTTTTTACAACCATTGACATGGTAAAAAAATCTTCAATAATTTTCTATTGCTTCTTTTGTAACGTTTGAAACTATACTTCGTTTTTTAATTGTAGACTATGATTTGACACATCTTCCTAAAGAAAAAATGCCAAATACAAATAACAAAACGTCAGATCCCAGTCTGAAATTAAAAACTTTATGTAACGTTTGTCAATTATTTTCAATGTAATCTTATAACGTCCCTTTATATGTGGTTTACGAAATAAATTATTTACGATTTGTCTTTTTCTGTGAGATGAAGTTTCAAAGTTTTAACAGACAGATATTTTACTGTGACATTAAGTTTAAAAGTTTACAGACAGAGACAAACGTTACATAAACTTAGTCTTCGTTTATAAGTAAGGGGATAATAAGCATATTTTCCGTGATGATCATAAAACGTGATAGTAAATTATAATAAATTACAGTGGTTTCATAATTAGTTTGAATTACGATCACGACATTAGTTCTTCAAAGGTCGTCAACTTGGCATCAATACGAAACGACAGTCGGCTTATTTTTAAAAATCTATAAACACTACTGTAACTTTTAATAGAGTTTGTTTTGCTAAATATACCAGTTTGTTGATACAGTTTCGGATGAATTTTATTTGTCCTATTTAAATTAAAAAGTCCGCTTTTTAATTGACACTTGAGTAAATGGGAAATTATCTACTAGATAGTGATTTCAAAATCTTAGTATGAGTTTCTTTATAAAAATTACCCCACAACTTACAGTATTTCAGTATAAAAATTACAAAAATCCGGTAGGTTATAGAAATTACTATCTATAATATTAAGAATGTATATTGTTTACGAAACTGTTTATGATTTGCGTTAAGGTCATTTGTAAATATTAATAAATATTTTTACCGGTTTTTAAGCTCGGGGTAAAAATTCATGATCAATCAAAATATTTAAAAAATCTCCTCCTACAGCAAAGTACTTTACTGTTTTTGAAATTCAGAAACATTTGTCCTTATCGTTACGGATCACGCTACAATTACTATGCTATGAAAAATACAGGCAAAGCCGCGGGCAGAAGCTAATAAATTCATGATCAATCAAAATATTTAAAAAAATCTCCTCCTACAGCAAAGTACTTTACTGTTTTTGAAGTTCAGAAACATTTGTCCTTATCGTTACGTATCACGCTACAATTACTATGCTATGAACAATACAGGCAAAGCCGCGGGCAGAAGCTAATCAAGAAATAACCTATGCGTTTATTCGTAACCTTTGTAAAGTTAAAATTAAACAAGAATCTAGTTATTGACCATTACTCAAAAGTTCACTTCAGGTTTTCCTTGACTGCCATAACATAAAATTCTATGACTTTGTTTCTTCAAGGTTTTTCCTGCGTGAATTTCAATCCCTTGGGAAAATAGAAATAATACTTATATTGTACCGCGGAAAATAAGTTTCATAAATCTTTCACAGTTAATGACTTGAAATACAAATTAAATTCTCAGATTTTTATACAAGCTGTAACATAGGTAGGTAGGTATAGTAATCATATCCTTTTGCCTGGAAGAGATCGCTTTTAGCGATAAGGCCGCCCAATGTACCTATGAAGTCGTTATTATTAATTTTTTATACATTTTTAATAATATTAATAATTTCTATTTCTTCTGTATATTTTTTATTTTTTCTTGTATTAATTTGGTACGTACAATAAAGCATTAAACTATCTTTTTTATAAAAAAACGTGTGGCACTCGGGGACTACCGCGGTAAAGCTATCGCATAGCATTTTTGATCAGCTTATGCAATTTTAATTATTTATTTTATTTAAAAAAAATAACCGTCGTCGCTCGGTCGAGATACATGGCAGGCGGAGTGGGGGGGTGTTAGGTTTTATTTTCGTTACGGAATTTCTTGATTCGGTCGCCACGCTCAAAGCCCGAGATAAAAGCTATGCTATGGCTTAAAAAAATAGTGCAGAAAACCTTGGGAAGTATTAAAATTAAGTCAAATAAGTACCTTCCTAGAGACATTAAACTGAGTGGAAAGTACAGCGAAGGTGAGGCGATTGATTATTTTGTTACAAACATCTGGGCAGGCGTATAGTCGTAAAATGTTTGCGAGCACTCGGGAACTGAAGTTTCAGGATGGTCCAGAGTAAGTGAATTAAAACTCGCCTGTTTATGTAAGGAAAAAACGTAGGATAACTACGCTCGGGCATTAACCAACCCAAATGAAATAATACACCAGCCTTCTCGTAAAGTTCTACACTAATTCAATATACTCATACAAAAACAGTATGAGCTGTATATAAATCGGAAAGAATGGGCTTCAAGCTTATAGTTCTACGCCATTTTGATTTTATCTTCCCTAGCCTAGTGTGAATGTGAAAAGTACCGGTATACCTACTATCATCGACTGGTTTCAACAAACTATTCCATTCAAATTTTGAAATAAAAAACCTTAGATCGGTTGAGCTGTGTAAACACATGGCTAATTTATTGCTATAAAATCAATTTTGTCAGGGTTAAAAAATCCTTTTTGAAAGAAAATATGCACAGCAACAAATAACAGTAACAAAAGTAAATAAATAGAAACAATTTCACAAATGTTTTTGTTGTTGTTTAATGTTTTATGTGTCGAATGAAAAGAAATGTCATATCGCTTATCAAAATATGTATTTACGTAACTGCTCACCGACTTATCAAAGCAAAAACATAACACACCCAGAGTCTCATGAAAAAGTAACTGACCATATGATTTTATTATTAAACTTTTATCGCCCTACTATGAAACATTACGTAACTTCCGGTACCGGGGAGTCTTTAATGCAATCAGCCCTGAACCGGGTACTTACTACGATAAAGCTAAAGCAGACTGCAAATTGGATCTGTTCGCCTAGAGCGGGGGTCGGCAAGTCATTTTAAATGAAGTCCGGATTGTAGTGAAATTTTTAAGCTATTGCATAGCTTTTATCGCGTGCTTTGAGCGTGGCCAGCAAGAAATTCCGTAACGAAAATAAAACCTAACCCCCCCACTCCGCCTACCATGTTACCATGGCAACATGGTACAAAATAAATAAATAATTACCATTGCATAAGTTGATAAAAAATGCTATGCAATAGCTTTTTAGCGAAAAACAAAACGAGTGCCACTCGTTTTGTTTTTCGAGGTCCAGAGTAAAATAATAAAATTCGTAAAGTACATTATTCAAGTCTCGTAAACAATATTCGGAATTATTATTAAATTCAATAGGTACTTTTAAAAACCGTTAATATTGTTCAGTTTTAAAATAATCTTATTAGAATAACCGTATAGTCTTATTAGAATAACCGTAACATAACCGAGATTCTTAAAAATGTAATGTAAGTAATGGCTATTTTACTTTACAATATGTGGCGGTCCAAATTCAGACCTGTCGCGGTCCGACGTGGAATGCGATCCGCCAGTTGCTTATATACCGCTGCCCTACAGTAGGTACCTACAATGTTGAATTTGAAGACATGTAGATTGTAGGTATATGTATACTGATTTGACATTGTTTTTTTCTTTCTATTTTAAACGTGGGTGTTTGACCACTATCTTAGGGTACTTAGGGTGGTGATAAAACACTAATTTGTCTTCAACATATTTTCAAGTGTGTCCTTGAAAGACTAGTTTTTTGATTAAATATTTCTTATGTTTTTATTGCTCAAGGCATTTTTACTTGAAATATTTTACAAGGAGAAATACATCATCAAAAAAACAAAACAAGTGAGAGATCATAATCATGAGTTCGCCATGACACGTGGGTTCCCGTGTGGCGCAGTGGTAGCGCACTCGCCCGGCAAGCGAGGGGCACAGGTTCGAATCCTGTCATGGAAGGATTTTTGATGATGTATTTCTCCTTGTAAAATATTTCAAGTAAAAAATGCTTTTGAACATTCCGTACCCGAACAGGATGCAGGCTCATTCTGTCAGGTACAAAATTTTGAAATGCATTTTTAACACTAATTTGTATTTAAATTCTAACTAAATCAAGAATAGTCGGCGTCCAGTCGCACGATCGAAAAATTTATACCCTAGTTTGACTGAAAAGCTACATGTACGCAGTTAATTCATTTACCTACCATTACAAAACGGGGCGAGATTGTTTTAAGGCAGTACTTGTCGAGCTTATTGGATAAACTTAACACAGATAAGATGTTTCCTTGTAAACAAAGTAGTTGTTTTTGCCACGGATTTATTTATTTGCGAAAATTAGTAACGATTTCGTTAAAGCAGCTAGCTAGTTACCTTTTACATAGGCTGATCGTTTTATTTATAGAAAATTCGTGGGAAAGGATTATTCTCGAATTTTTCTTACTTAAGTTGATGAATTTTCCTTACTAGGTACTACTGTTCATTTGTGGATAGTGGAAATTTCACACAACTCGGTTATTTCCTATTTTATTAACTTTCCATAACCGAGTTGTGTACAAATTTTCCACTACTGTACCTAATTAAACAAATACAAATTAAAACTTTGTTGCTCCCTTCCCCATTACTTGCTGATTCCGAGTATACCAAATGGATACCTGTAAGGATAAATAGTTTACAAATCTCTGTCCATGTTTTGATTAAAATATATTAATGCTAAATAATATGGGTTCTTTGGTCTGGTATAAAGACATTTTATGTCTTTTATTTATTTTATACCGATGAATTGGTCATTACTTGGATGGGTGACTGATAATTTGTGTAGCAAAAAATCACTTTCTCGAGCTCCCCTGGAGGGTTACTTCGGTTCGTTTCGATACGACAACGATACTGTCATAACGATGGTTTTACTGTCACCCTACTATCAGAATGTGACAGTAGAATCATTGTATGACAGTATCGATGTCGTATCGAAACGAACCGCAGTAACCTTCCTGTGTCGCAGAAGAAACGTTTTCAAATTCAAATTCAAAATTCATTTATTCATTTAGTTAGAACGTATATATAAATTACATACGTACGTTTTGAAACGTCGAGATTTTATTTTACTGTGGTTTCGGAACGCGCCCTTCGATGAGAAGAAACCACAAGAAACTCATGGGTTTTTTTTTCATTTTTTTTATTATGTTTTATATTACAATCGTCCTAATGCAGATATCTGTAATTTAAACAGGAGCAGTTAACAATCATGTCCATCTATTCTTTTCATCTTTAGTCCCGGTTGCTATCGGTCGTGAGGTCAAGTTAGAGGCCATAGGGCGACCTGAAAACTCTTACACTATAGGTGAGCCACAACATTACACGAAAAGAAGGAGAAGATAACGACGAATTAACAACCTCCTTCTTCAGTTTTCAGGAAGTCTGTTAAAATAGGTATACTTCTCTACTATATTATGTCTATTCGTTCAAATTCGCACACTACGCTGTTTTATAAAAATGATTTTTCTATCTAATACTTCAACAACTTTTGGAAAACTTACTCAGCCGATTGTTCATAGAACTACGTTTTCCGCTTCAATGGTTAGAAAACCATAGAAGGTCAATTTTCTTAAGAGGCAATCTTTGTAAGGGAGCGACATAAATTATGTATGTTTTGGTAATAGACTACAAATTGAAAATTGACTAAAGAAAGAAAAGAAAACGAAGTGTTCGTGTTGAATGTTTGTTCTGGTTTCGTGTTCTGTATATATTAACATAACACGAAATATATTGTGTGTATTTGATCTACTCTATTGCAGAAACTTTCAGTTTTGTAACTTTATTTATTTTAAACAAATAACTGTCAATTTTAAAGGAAAAAGTTACTAAGAGCTGTCACTTTTAATTAAATGTAATTGGATTTTTGTTTACATTTTTGATCTAAGTTTCCGAAATAGAGTATAGTTACAATTTATTCAAGCCCTAGCACAAACTGCTTAGTTTGGGGCTAGATGGCACTGTGTAATATTATGACCCGCAATTTTTATTTATTTAAAGTTCTTCAATGAGACAATTAGGCAAAGGTTGGCCATTGCCATACAGAGAAGCAATGCTGCTAGCATCCTCGGCTCCTTTGCGCCGGGTACGATCCAGGGCGGTTTATTTAATTGACTTTATTTTTTTATTTGTCTGTGTTTATTTTAATTACCTATAATGAAATATTAAACTTATTATTCATTAGGTTATTCGATATTTTTATCATTCAGTATTAATATCGTATGCACCCGTACGTTATTCGTTTGTAGAATCTCTGTTGGCGATGAAAAGGTAATTGCAATCAAACTCGGACTGTCCAGCGTTTGATTGATTTATTTCCGGGTCGAAGCGATTAGTTTTCCTCCATATTCCTTTGTCACTGGCAACATTGGTGAAATATTAGGTTTATGTAATGACAGTTTAACACAAATACATATAGGATAAAGTAGGATACATTATTTTTAGGGTTCCGTACTGCAAAAGGGAAAATGGAGCACTTATAAGATTACTCTCTTGCCTGTCAGTGGCAAGAGAGTAATCTGTGTGTCTTCCATCAGCTATTCATAACCGATTTTGATAGGTGCACTTAATCTCGGTTGCAATTCTCACGATTTTAGACGTTATATGTGCAATTTAAAGTCCTAAAATCGATAACATACCTACCAATGCATTGAACAAAACAATAAATATTTAATGTTCATGCTAATAGTCGTCTTATTTATGGAATGTTAGGTGTTTAAAAAAATAAATAGGAATGGACAAAATTTACCAAAATCAGTTAGTAAATACTATACTTAAAATTAGGTCAAACACCAATGTTACTTAATATACCTAATTAACAAATACCACAGTTTTTTTTATGAAGGACGAATATCTATATCAACCTATGCCAACTTATGCCAATCCAATGCTATGTCGGATTAATGGTTTCCTTCAAGGCCAGTCGGGATAATACATTATTCTATATTTCATGCAGAGAAAACCACCCTTAACAAAAAAAAACAAATTCCCTTGAAATAATGATTCACGATAATGAAAAAATAGCATCGCATTTGTATTTATGAAATGCTAGGATGATCTAAGAAAGTGTCAGAGACATATCCAAAGGAAAACAAAAACAGTTGAAGACAGTGATCCAAATACAATGGTCGAGGTTAGATAGGATAAGCGTTTAGCGTGGCACACAATTGTTGTGCTAATGTTCGGGACAGTCAACTGGCGGGGCCTCTCATGAATATTAAGTGATATTTGTCTCTGAAGTAGCCACTCGCCGCTGAAAACACTCAGCCGTCATAGTCACGGTTTTTGTTCTAAAAACATTGTTGTTCTATAAAACGAATTGTTCCACAAATACAACGCGCTCTTGAAACATGGTACAGAAAACAAACTTGAAATTGCTTGAAGATAATTACGAAAGACTGTTCAGTCATTTAAAAAGTTCCACCTCAAACAAGATTGTTTTTCGCGGTTAATAGATAAACGTTAATATTTATTGCTTAGCTATAAGCTCGTAAGATTGTAGAAGTTAAAAAGTAATGACTAACCGGGTGGGTAGATATTAGATGACACCTGCAAAATATTGGCAGTTTTGATAGATGTTATGTTAGAAAAATAAACAGTATCGGCACTAAAAGAGTACTCTAAACCTCTAACTTATACCTAGTCTAAAATCTTAAAATTGACACTTTATCAGATTGTGGTCAACTCAAGCAGCTGGACTACAAAGAACATTTCATCAACACGAAGATTCTGATTTCCCATGATAATGATTTCTGATGATTTAACTCGGTGTACCCTTGGAGTCACACCGGGGAATGATTTTCATTTTTGTTGCCTATCCTTTCACACTTACCCACATATCCAGGAATGCCTCCTACGGGGTATGGAAGCAAGTGTAAGTTGCGCGAAGGGTGGTAGCGCGGCGGGTGCATCTTCATCTTGCGGAGACGCTGGCGCACCACTCACGCGCAGCTCCGGCACTCGAAGTTGATGTCGACTCATCACAACACTAGTCACTTTACTCCCGCACACATACTATTATTTCGCTTTATTAAACTACGTTCTCGGTATTCGTTTTATATCAATTTGTTTAAAATTTTCGAAAAAAATCTACAAGCTAGAAAAATATTTTTCTGAAAAATCAAGATTCCACTAAGACTATAAATGCGAACGTTAGGGTTTTAGTTTGTTTGCATTTGTTGCCCACACACAGGTGGGGTTAAAACATAGGATACTTTTTATCCCGGGATTTCTAAGTGAACGAGAACTTCGCGGGTAAACCCGCTGGGCACAGTAAAATATTTTCTAGCTTTATTTTAGCTGTAACTATGGAAAGTGTTGTTAAATTGCGTCTCCCAAATATATGTAATTCATTTACACGATGCGGAGTAACACTTAGGAGGATATATGTTTGAGGGCGCGCGTGACTCAAAGAGATAAATAAAATATATCACGATCCCATATGAGCTAATGCATGGTCCTTACGGTTTCCTTTTTAAGTATTTTCCTGTTTAGGAAAGGGACCTTTTGTGTGTTGATATTGTTCACTTCTTTATAAGTAGGAACAATTTATACGCGCCAAATGAAGCTAAATATATATTTCCCTTTCCTCGTTATTAGTAGCTACGATAATATGGTGTCTTTTGCTTTTGGAGACGGTCCAAAGCAAAGCAGGTCTTACAGACAAGTAGAGACAATAAAATAATTGTTAAAAAGAGTAAAAGAGCTTGTCATGATGTTTTCCCATGCATCTGTTGGCTCCTTGCCCAGGACATTCTAGACCCCGATTGACGACCTCAACTTGTTTTGTAAATACTAAAGCAAGCAACATAATTTTGTATTGTTAAATTTCTAGAATTAGCAAAACATTGTGAAACACAGCCTCTAAAAACCTCTGATATGTGATAAAAAAAATCATATATCGGAGGTGAAAAGTCTAGAATGAAGACTTAATTAACACTCGGACAGGGGCGACTCTATTTAGGTCTGATCTAAGCGGTACAGCGCTAGGTATAAATTTCTAGGGATATCGCATTTCTAGAGCTGACATAATTAGGTGAACATTCGCAGTGACACCAAACGAGATGAAAGCAGCAATTCTTTATTTTTACATAAACAAAAAAACATGAAATTGTTTTTCCGATATTTCCTCAAACAGGTCAGCGGGTTTTTGCAGATTCGTATATTTTTAATACTCACAACTTCTGTGATGAATTCTTACTTTTATTGAAATACTGCCCAATTTCTTCAGGATTTATGGGGATAAGTTGGTTTAAATCTTTGCACGTATAAAGTTGATGCGGGCTGAATATTTTGTCACTTCGCGTTCGTATTGATGGTATTTCGAGCTAAAGTTATTGGCAAATTTTATTTGTAAAATTGAGAACTGGATATTGATGATTTTATAATAAAAAGTTTTTAAACAAGAATCGGACTATCGGCTCTGAGATATTATACTCTTAAATATAGTTTATGTGATTTGATTATGCGTTTTTTTTGGTGGTAAATCAAATAGCGGTTCTGATTAAAGTTCATTCTGATGTACGTATGTAGGTAATATAATTCTCTACCGTCCATTCCAATGAAATAAAGGTCCAAACGAATGCCTCAGAGTGAAAATAATAATTTCCCCAATCAAATTGATGAGTAGCTACAAGGTAACAACGTGACTCGTATATTAATATCGCTGGTTTCATTTCAATATTTCAGTGTCTGAAACCGAAGGTTAGGTATTCGTGTTGAATGGCTATAAAGAGGTTGACAGTTCGGATCCAGCTGTACTAACATTTATTATCTGTGAGCTTTTAGATTGGTTTTGCCTGAAAGTTCAAAGGTTGAAATACCAGTAGGTATCGGCAGTGAAATAAACAAAGGTAAATAAAATTGATAGAAATCGTTGGTAAAACTCAAGTCTTTAAATTGTAATTCTGTTTTCGCGATGTTGTATAGAAATTAAACAATTTGTTGTTTTATAATAACAAATCACATCTTAGTCAATCCAGAAGAACGGGCCTGTAAAGGTCTTAAAACGTTGAGCGTTGAAACAATGCTAAAAGTAATAAACACCACGCGATTTGAACCGAAAAATGAGTTTAACTTCTTAAACTCAAAAATGTTTAGTATAAAAACCCAAAACCCTTTGTTATGTGTACAGTTCCGACGAACTCGTATGCCTGATATATACAGTAATGGATGCCATTTAGAAAACTATGGGGTGTGTGACAGAAGGTAGACATGTTTACGTATAGGTATCCCTAATCTCATTATAAAGGCTCGATGAAAGGTCGGTTAGCTATAATAAACGCACAAACTCGTATAACATAAAGCACTACCCTTCCAGGCAGTGAAGGTAAAGTAACATACTTATCTACCTTAATCTTTGTATACTACGTAGACGCTAAAACATTGCATCGACCGTATTGTACATTGACCTTAACATTGTTCATTTTCATGTGAGTGTAGAAAGGTGGAGAGGCAAATAAAGGGCAAGGAGAGTAGGATCGTTGCGATTAATACGAGTACGACCTTAGCGTGAGGCGAACGCCTGCTGATCACGCAGCTGACTTTGGCACGCACGCTTCGCTTGCGGATTTGCTATTACAATATCGATAGGCTCCGCGGATATTTTATTAGGATACCCGCGATATTATAAAACATAGACATAAACCAGGCTATTATAAAATGAGTTTTAAGTGCTCGACCTTGTTTAAACCATGATTTACTATGCCTAAATCATGGTTTAAACTAGGTCTGGCCTAGACGGCTATAGACGCGCACTGATAAGTCGCAGCGGAGTCAAGTCATCGTAGCGTCGCGAAAATCTTTGACAAGCACACAATATAATAGTTATAATAATAGAAACTTCTTATTATCCCAAAGTTTAAGTTTCCATCATTGATTAAACGAATAATTAACAATCTACTATACATTACCTACATATAACAGACTTTAGAGCTTAAATAACTGGCCTAGTTGCTTAGTTAAGGTTTAGTTTGAGGTTTATTTAGCGCTGTGTGCAATGTCGCCTACTGTTTATTTATCTTAGCCGCGCCCCGTCGCGGTTTTACCAATTAAACATCTATTATAATATAGTTTGATTTTTAACCCCCGACGGAAAAAGAGGGGTGTTATAAGTTTGACGTGTCTGTGTGTGTGTGTGTGTGTGTGTGTGTGTGTATCTGTCTGTGGCATCGTAGCTCACGAACGGATGAACCGATTTCAATTTAGTTTTTTTTGGTTGATAGGTGTCTTAGCTATGTTTGATCAAAATCGGCTAAGCCGTTCATAATATATGTGGGTTGAAGCTCGGCAATAAAAACCGAATGTTTTCAAATATGGCCGAGTGGGATATCAAATAAAAGAGCATTACTTTTGTGACAAGAATATGCATGTTTAATCAGAATCGGATTAGCCGTTCAAAGTATATGTAGGGTCAAACTCGGAAATAAAACCTGATTGTTTCTAATATACCCGAGTAGGGTATCAAATGAAAGGACGTAACTTTTGTGATAACAATATGCATGTTTAATTAAAATCGCTCTTACAAAAAGGGTGAAATAAAAAAATTATTATAAGAATTAAAAAAAACCCCGATTAAAAAAAAATCCAAGTTAAAACAAAACTTAACCTTAAAAAGGTAAAATAATAAGCCGAAAACAAATTTCACGTCTCTGAGTAAGTATGTGGTACCTTACGTTACCGCGTCGGGGGACGCGGGAACGTTATACTGTAAGCACGGGTCGGTTACCATCAACTTCTGTGACACATTCCCGCGTCCCCCGACGCGGGAACGTAAGGTACCACATACTTACTCATAGACATGAAATTTGTTTTCGGCTTATAATTTTACCTTTTTAAAGTTAAGTTTTGTTTTAACTTGTATTGTTAACTATGTCCTACGGTCTAGATAACATTTTCAGATTTAAAAGTTAAAAACCTGCTAAGTACCTACCTAAATGTAAAATGAAATGAAGCAAAAGGTTAACTATGTCTATTTGTAAAGAATAATTTATTTATTCAGGACAAAGTAGACAAACCTAGTGTAATTTAAGGTTAACAAGGCTTAATGGTATCGATTGCGAAATTAAAGCTATTTGGAATCGTCCCGGTCCATGCCCGGAGCTGTAAAATCCACTTAACAAGGTAATCTCTTTTATAGTTTGCGAATAAGGCAATCTAATAGAGTCGGAGGCGCCTTCATTACCCATTTTAGGGTTAATAATGCATTCATATGTGTCGTGTGTGGCCGCGCTTAATTTTGCGAGCCTAATGACAATGATGACAATGGATGTATGTTGATATTGCATAATCAGCCAGACTGCGCGGAAGCGGCTGATAAATTAGGAGGCCCCAGTTGGCATTCATAATAAGATAAACAATAACAATAAGTAATATCATCACTAAGTGTTGGTAATATGATCGCGTGTGGAATTATTGTAAGCGTAACATGTAGTTAATCAATTCGGACACATCTATCCATGTAATAATGTTTATTGGGTAAATGAATATACATAACTTTATGAGTAGCGCATAACTTGACATTGGCGTTGTTGTTTGGATATTAATAGGAACTTGTGTGTTATGGGCTAAGTATCTTGCGTAATCTTATCTGAACAAACAAAATATTTTACTTAGCCTAGGTAGGGGGTAGATTGAGCGGTGTTGGTCTAGTGGTAGATACCCTGATTTTCATTACGAGAGTCGTGGGTTCAAATCCAGGCCGACGATTGTCTTTTTCTTTAAGAAAAAGTTAGGTGCGCTAATAACTCTCTCACTCTCTTACTCTTACGGTGAAGGAAAACATCGTGAGGAAACCGACACGTCCTAGGACTTACCCCGGTCCGAAGGCATGGGATATTCGCCAATCCGGAGTAGGCTCCCGTGGCGTCGTACGGGAAATGGGCCATTGTACGTAGAAATCACGTACAATGGCCCCATTGTGAGGCTAAGTGCGGGAAAAGACCCAGCGACTAACTAACTAACTAGGTGGTAGATTGTACAAATACTCTATTTCAGAATTTTAGATCAAAAATGCATCTAAACAAAGAACTGTTAATATTAAAGGAATAAGTAAATAAAGCGCTGTCACTTAAAAAAAAATGTATGAGTTTTTTGTTTACATGTTTGATCTGAAATAGAGTAGGTATAAATTTTATATACCTACCCAAATCAAAAGAACTAAAATTTACAAAAAAAATAGTAAAACCAGGCATTGTGAGGATTTTGCAACTCGCCATGGCCTAGCAGACTAATGTGTAAACGTTTAAATCTCGAAATTCGTAGAAAATATTCATCGTTAAGATGTAACAAACTATTAAAACAAAGCTAGAAACAATCTGCCAAGGTATTAAAGTATCATAATAACTCTTCGGTTAGTATTTATGTCACATTTGTTGGCGAAACAAGTGTTTTCGCCTCTACAGTACATCTTTTCTGAGACAAAGTGGTCTTGACAGCCTTTGATAAATAGAACGTCGTTAGGTACACTTGCTAGTCTAGTCTAGACGAGCCATTAACTTAATTTCTAATCTGTTTTAATACTTTTACAATTGCATTTTGAATTTCCTTGTAAACTATTGAATTTCTGAAAGATATCGTCTTTAGGCGATAAGGCTGCCCATTGTGCCACACTAGATTTAAAGTTTTCTTAGTAATATTGTAACTTAAGTTTTGGTACAATAAAGGTTTAGGTAATCTGTCTTCCAGGAAATTCTTGAATGTAGTAGGATTTTTTATACATACCTACATATTGGAAAAATCTACACAAATATTTTACAAGGAGAAATGCATCATCAAAAATTCTCCCATGACAGGGTTCGAACCTGAGCCTCTCGCTTGCCGGGCGAGAGCGCTATCACTGCACAACACGGGAACCCTCGTGACCTGGTGAATTAACGATTATGTTTTCTCCCTGTGTTTTACCGATTAAGGCTCGGATTGAAAAACTACAGCATAAAAAAATACATTGTTTTTAGGTACGTTCCTTCTACGATGACGTACTAGTAATAATTAGATTGGTATGGCATTCTGATCGATTAACAGCAATGGTAGCAATGAAAATATGCGAGTTCTATGTAGCGTAACTAATTAGTATAACACAGCGTCCTACGTGGGCGATCGGATGCGAACGCGATGCGGCGCGATGCGACGCGATGCGGCGCGGAAACAAGGAACAGTCGAGAATCACGCCGCATCGCACTTTACGTGCATTTGGTCACGTAGGACACTTCAATAGCTATCGACTGTTCCTTGTTTCCGCACCGCACCGGATCGGATCGCTTCGCAATCGCGTTCACATCCAATCGACCACGTAGTACGCTGTGTAATGCTCTCGGTTTGGTGCGGGCGAGTGTGGGCTTAGTATTTAATTAAGCTTTATCATTTGCTTCGTATGTAAATTTTGTTACGTTTCGTTGACCTTGGCGTTTTTTAATCTTATCGATATGAAGCAAAGACAAATGGCTTTATTACGTCTTAATTCAAAGGGGTGATTTTATGGTGGCCCTTCCATTTTACGGTTATATATTGCTCGTGCTAGTGGGAATCAGTCTGTAGTTGTCCGACACGGGATCCCACGGACTACAGGATGCCAGAAGAACATTAATTGTAAGCTTTGGCCTCTTACCGGGAGTGCTCTTAATCGGACGCGTCTCTGATCAGAAAAATTATTTTTGAAACACTCATGCCATTTCGGGCTATTTAAATATCTTGATTACTGCCGATTTTTGATCGATGTTGCACTCCTGCGGCGAGTGGTTCAGACCAGTCATTGCGGTCGTGAGATTGACGTACAAAAATTACCTACATCGAACTGTTATACCCTGGTTTCCTTCCCTCTAAACTGCTGACTAATCCTTCTCCTTAGTTCTATCATTTGCAGGTCAGCAGTAACATCCCTCCATTCATCCAGTCTCCTTCCATCTCCCGACTCAACCGGTCGTGCTAAAAACATTATTTGTGAAAATAAATCTAGGAACAAATAAAAATCTTTTTTTTAAAACCGTATTCGCGGAGCCCCGTCTAACAGAATGTTAATCAGTAGTAATGGAAGTTTTAAGGAAAGTCAGAAGTGGCACAAGCGATTCAAAAATAGAGCCCTTGATACTAACGGCTAATTACTGCTTTGTGGGCAAATTATATTTTAAATTATCTTTAATTATAATATCATAGTGAAAAATGATCTTCGTAAGTTTATGACAAGACTTAGTAGGTATCTAATATTGGTTGTTCTGGCAGACCTATACGCAAAGGTACACTTATGAATGAACCATCTTTGTACCTAATAAGATTCGACGCAGAAAATCCTGCAGACAAAAATCACAAATGAAATCATAGCGACCTTATTAACACACCTAAGTTGGAACATTCTGAGACGAAATTCTTTCTTACACTGTTCGTCGGGACATTTGGAAAAATATATTTACTCGCTTACTTTACATCTTATACTTTAGAGTATTTGATCTGAAAATGTAAGTTTAAATATTTTCAACAATATTCCCGTGTGGATTAGTGGTTAGAGCTCCCGTCCACCACAGGTTCGAACCCCGGCACGGGCGGATTTAGATGATGTATTTTTCAATACAAATGTGAAATAGTATACCAGTACCTATTACCAGTCGAAATATAGTATAACTGTTTTTACAGACTTCTAAAATGGGATTTATCTAAATTAATACTTCTTTTTCAGTAGGTTGATATGCTAAATTTAAAACTAAAAAATCATATAAGACTAACAAAGCGATGGAAAGCAGATAGATAGCTGTGCAAATATAATAATGTAGCTTGATTTTTAACATATACTTTTTTAATGTCTTCTTTGTATTATGTATTAAATTAAATGTCCTGATATCTTCGCCGTTTGTGGTCCGAATCTCTCAGTTACTAAGTGCAATCAAAATATTTAACTATCAACTGTAGTTAGCATGATGTGCTACTCATTGCAAAGAAAACATTATTTGAGTATTTGCAAACATAACCGCTAAAACACTTAATATTTTCTCAGGTTCTCAGTTATTCAAAAAGGTACCTAAAATCAATGCAGCATCGTCTATATTTCACTAGTAACAAATTCTCACGTAACTCATTTAAAACTACGTTCATTGGAATTATTCCACTCAAATAACAATTTAGAATAGTTTAAGATTCTATTCTTATAATAATGTTGACGAGTATAATAATTATATCTTTAGATTCTACACCACAATACATAATATCAAGAAAATGATGAAACTCAAGTACTAGATACACCCCGTGGATTTACCCTGGCAAGTTCTGGTCCCGTATATAAATAAATAAATAAATTCTGTGAACAACACACAGCGCCATCTAGCCCCGTGGTAAGCGACTAAGCTTGTGTTACGGTGACTAGACAACGGATATAATACTTATATTTATTTTTCTTTTGTAAATACATACATATTATACATAGAAGGACACCCAGACCAGACACAAATATTTATTTTTAAGCATAAATACTTGCACCCGGCGGGAATCGAACCCGCAACCTCCTGCATTGCAGTCGCGCTCTCGCACGACGCGCCACAGAGGTCGTCAAATAGTCCAATATAGTCCAGCTCTCCAATCATGGACTTAACAAACCTAGTTTAGAAGTGGATGTCTCATGTGGGCTCATACGCTTGCACGAGCGGATATTATCCTAAACTTTGATTTGTTTTACGAAAACCATTGTTTTTCAGAATACACAAACTAACTACTCGACTGTGTAAGTTTAGTCCGTGAACTAAGTAGGTTTCGTAGGAAACCAGGCCTCGGCGACACTAGTCAATTCGAACGTCTCAGTTCAAATGCGACATATCCTTCTATTCTTTGATCTGTATCTTCAACTATTTTCGCTGCGATGTATACCAAGTTGCATAGCAATCCGTTAGTTTTCGAACACACACACACACACAAAAGTTTGTCTTCTAGAAAGTATAAGCAAACCAATGTGTATATTTATTGAATTGGGTATTTATTTTTAATAGTCTCCTTCGCAGAGTAGGCAACATTCATAGTCTTCCATTAATATTTTGTCCCAAACTGCCAGTTAATAATCCCTATATAAATGGCAAACCCATGGTTATGACGGCAACCCTCAAGCCACGCGAAGAGCCCTCATTTTATTTTATTGCCAACTAGGGACTATTCTATTGACCATTATCCACATATCTAAGGCACGTAAGATAGTTTGTAATATACCTATCTATGAAAACGTACAAGGACGTCAAATGCATTAGTAGTTTTACCCGGTAAAAATAATCTCGTCAAAACATGCTTGTTAAAAAAGTCTTGCAACTTAGTTCTTCTACCGTAAAAAGTTGAGAGATCCATGTAACTCCAAGTCGGTTATTTTATTTAGTTCCTAGTCCCTACATAAGGGACCTTCTGTCTTAAGATATTATTACGTAATTAGCTAATCTAACAACATCTTATAGAGACCATAATATCAATATTAAAAAAAAAAAAGTTATGTTTTAAGTAAATATATTACTTGGCAATCGCACTAACCAGTCTAATTTATTATTATATGTAGGTATTACTTGTGAGACAATTTGTGTAGGTATTCATGCGGATTCTAGTTTTATTCACAACAAAGTTTTAGGAGGTCGAACATGGCCTGAAATGCTTCGAGAAAAGGATGGTACGGCCGTGCCGCTTTTTTGCTCGACTTGGCACTGCCGTGCCCCAAATCAGATACTAAGTACCTATCTGCCTACAAGTATGAAAACAATCACTCTTACTGTCCGTCTATCTATACTGTTATTATGAAGAGGAAAGATTCATTTGTTTGTTTGTAAAGAATTAAATTTGTGAAAGTTGGTAGGAGGTAGCTTAGAACCAGGAGACGGACATAGGATACTTTTTTTTGCTCCAAGGCGGAACAAAGTTCACCCGGTCAGCTAGAATATATATTTATGCCTTTGGATACAGGCAACTGCAGGTCACAGCAGATGTGTTAAGGAATAAAATTCCATTACTGAACTATTAAATACACAGGATTGTTGTAGACAATCGTTTACGCGATCTTTATCAGTTTCGATTACGATCGTTCTCAATAAAATCGCTTCAGGTTATATTTCAAGTGTTTCGTTTAGTTATTTTAATATAAGGATTTAATTAGTCTATGATACAACATTAACAAAATAAAATAGAATAAAATATGCTAAAACAGAACGCGGAACACGAGATATTGTTTAATGCCTAACGTGTTGGTTGGTTATCCTGGTTTCATTCAGGACAATAAATGAATTTATTACGTTGTCGTAATCTATTTCATTGGTGTGAATTCCCGACTCCCATTAATACTATTGTGTGTTAAACACAACAATGGTTTGTAATTATGAACACTTACCTACTCGTTAAATTATTTTAATGTTTGTTTAGAAATGATTTTAATCAAATTGTGTGCGGAATTATCGTGAAAAGTTGATTAAAAACTTTTATGCTCAATTATTTTCTTGTGATCATATTTACATTTTTCTCGTATTGTTACTTTTAATCCTCTTACCTTGATGTTTCGATCATATTGCAACAGTCTTGGTCGCGAGAAAATACTGGCAAGATAAAATCCGGGGACCCGGGGAAAATTGTAAATATGAGTACAACTCGTGTCCATGAGATGGAAGCATTTAGGGGTTATTTATAAGAAATAACTTTGAAGAGTAAATGAAGTTAAAAATAAGAAAGTATTTACACTTTACAGGAAATAAGCCCGGCCACTCGCTGCCTTGGAACTCTTATTCGTTTTTTTCTCAAAAGTTCAAACTTACAACTATTCAAGTTTTACCTACTTGAATACACATTTACCAGCAAAGTGGGTACTTGACTGAAAAGTTACACATAAAACTGAGCTTCTATAAAATTCTTAAGTACCGTTACCTCACGTTGTACTCAAGCAACAAACACAATGCTAATTAACGATTTCCTCTGTCTATAGTTTACGATTACCGTCCTTTTTCTACAATGACTTTTTATAATATTGATAATAGCTGCGTCCCGCGGTTTCACCCGCGTAAGTCCGGTTTTCGGTTTTAATCGCGTGGTGTTTATTTATTTTAGCATTGTTTCAACGCTCAAAATTTCGAGACCTTTACAGGTCCCTTCTTCAGGATTGTCAGTCAATCCCGAAGAAGGGACCTGTAATAAACACCACGTGATTAAAACAGAAAAATGTCTTTAATTTCAATAGAACATCGCGAAAACAGAAGAAAAATTCACACGATTAGCTAACATTTTATCTAAATCGAGTTATATGGTAGTGTGTAGCTCGGTTTATTTCCTAAAGTAAAGTAGTAAAGACAAGAATCACTACCGTGGCCTTTGATTAAATACTACTATTGTAGGTACGTAATTATTTTTCTCGAAGTAACGAAAAACAAAAATCTGAACCAAAACACTAGACCAGTTTCAATACATGTGACGACTGTAGCGTCACTTAAATATAGCCTTATAATTATCACAAAACACGCAACAAGCGAAATAATTATCTTACAAGTGCCTACAATACGACGTCACAATGACAAGGAAAAGCTAGAGGCGTCCATTAAAAGGTAACATTTTTTCAACTTCGAGTTTCGTTGCCGTTTTATGGCTGGGATTAAAGTATTTTATGGCTTCAGAGATATTTCTGGGACTCCATTTTATGGCGGAAAGGCCAAGAAAATAAATTGGCTTCGTCATTGTTGTTATACCTTACATATGGCGATAGAAGGTAGCTACCTCACTGACGTAGATATATGTGTAAGTACTCCAGTTACTAAATGGATAAAATGGACCCGGAACCCTAATTGACGCTCTGTATATATGTTAAATTGGCACAATTACATGGATAGTTCCCTTGTTGTTACAGTTTCGGTAACGAATGACGCAGTTCGAACACGAGTAGGTTTATGTGCACTACAATCCAGTGTTGCTTGTAGACATATTTATGTACAGTACTAAAACCGATCCCACGCCTTGCAAAATATCAAATTCTGGACACAAACCTTCCTCGATAAGAAATATAAAAATATTTTCCTAAACCCCATTTATGGATCATTAGCTAGAAAAGAATAACCCGAAAACAGTATATTTCTGATTGTACGCCACAAATACTTAGTTACTTAACTTGGTAACAAAGGTTTTACCATAATAAAAAACAGAGTAAAGTAAAAGGCACAACTAAGTAACCTTACGTAAGTAATTTACTAAATGTTTATTGTTTTCCAACCTGTTTAAATTACTAAAACGTTCGCATACGATACGGAACACCCTCGTAATGTGTTATTGTTGGCAAAAATGAAAGTAGCATGGTTAATATTATTGAAAAAACTTGGGTGTAAATATTTATTTGGGATTATGGGGTATCGGTGGCATTTCGCAAACAACGTGACTCGTTAGTGACAAACAAATATAATAGGTACTATGAAAATTGTTCAATAGAGAGGTAGAGTGTACAGTGTCGGTTTTCGATACGGTTTTCGTATCGTTTACAGCATACTTTAACGTTTCAGCTATTTTACAACAGTCGTTAAAATGGTGAGGTATGTTAAAAATTTGTGGTCAAATTCAATAGCGATTCGTGTCACTAAAGAAATAGATAAAACTGTTTTCAACCAAGGCTGTTTTTAGGTACGAAGTTTTATATTTTCTTTATTAATCATTAGGTAGAGGAATCTTAATCATATATTTAATGTATCTCTTTAATATAAAAAATAAAACGAATATATCTACATTATAACAGCTTCAGCAGTCATAACAA
The DNA here is from genome assembly GCA_958496205.1 of Idaea biselata. Classification (NCBI taxonomy): domain Eukaryota; kingdom Metazoa; phylum Arthropoda; class Insecta; order Lepidoptera; family Geometridae; genus Idaea; species Idaea biselata. The sequence goes on along the minus strand of OY292399.1, from coordinate 24,237,044 downwards.
ATATTGTTTTAATTTTATTATTTTCCACAGTTGGTCCCACATTTAATTCGATTTTCACAGGTTAAACCTCTTTGGTGACAGTACATGGTCGTGTCATTGGGTCGTGTAAACAATGTCGTTGCTTTAACAGTGGAGCAACTGCAATCGTTGTTTTTTTAACTGAGGTTGCAAATAAACATGAATGTGTCGATCTACCGCTGACACAATATGCATACACTCGTACAGATTATGAGCGTGCATACAGGAAGATAATTTTAATCACGTCAGCGTCAGTCCGTCTGTTAATATTTACTTAAATATAATTAGTCTCTGTCATTGTCTTAACACATGACAAAGAGTTGAGGCATTAGCGGGTATGAGTACCTTCGTCTATGAACTTAAGAGCTTCTTTCCATAGTTTTATAAAAATCTGCGTCTTGTTAAATTTTAGATAAGCTTGAGACATAATGTCGTCTCATCATCATTTATTATCTGGTGCGACTTGTAAAAATCACCTATTTGAAATACCCCACTTCAAAAAAGTTTTTAATTCATGCGAGCTGACATTCCGTTACAAAATAAAATCAATGTTCATATCGATTTTAGATTTACAATTTTGAGAAATTTTAATCTATCTAAATTCGGTTATATTGTATTTGTGGATCTGTCCTAAGTCTGACAAAGATTTTTTTTTTTATTCACTATCAAATTTTTACCAGACGAAGTAAAAATCTTACGTTCGTGTAAAGCAACATTCGAAACAGCACATTTATCAGCGCAATAACTGTGCCACCGCACGCAACTAACTCAAACAAAGTGCATAGTTGTAAATATTATACGGGCAACGTGAAGATAAGCAATAACAACTGCTATAGGGAAAAGTCAGTTTGTTTCGATATCTAAAACATGATTTTATGATATCTTACCCCATTACATTTATCGATTGGAAAACGAGTACATATAGTGTATAACGTGAATAACTGAGCTCACAGTCTATGGATGCACTTCATCATAAAGACATAGCTAGAAATTTGGCTGTGACGTTCCTAAACTATACCGTGATCAAAGGGTTGCCAATGAATATCGTGTTGCAATGCAATAGACTCGGTTGGTATGTAGAGAGTTAGAACCCTAAATTGACATAAAGCCTTTTTTCCGACATCCTCTTTTATCTGTATGTAACATAGGGGACAGGGTTCAAACTAAATGCAATATATTTTTTCCTACAATTTCAATAGTCCTATATCCGTCGCTATCCGAAGAGCAGGTTCACAGTGTAAGTGCCATACAATCTAATAAAGCTACTGCTACGGGATTTTGCAATGACACACATCTTGACTCTATACAACATAGTGGACACAACCACAGTACAAACATTGGTGGGGCGTCCCTCCAGTTGGCTGACTCCCTAGAAACGGTACACTTGCCATGTGCAAGAAGGTTAATTGAATAGCAAAGCGAACGCGTACTGAAGCGCGTAAACCATGAGAATAAGAGAATTGTTAAGTTTATATAAAATATAAATTTTCTTTTCAGGGTGTAGTCAGTTCAGCATATTTAATACGATCTCACGCGAGGCGAAATAGTTTGGCGGCACTCGCTATTCCTGTCCACTCTCTGATGTTTCGTAGCCATGACTTTTTCCTTTTCTTAAAAAACACATAATAATATAGTCACACTTGTATAGTTTCATCTTTTCCAGCCGTGGTCTTCTCGTGACCAGAGTAACACGTGCCAAAACATCGAGGTAAGTTTTCTTCTCATCCAAGCGATGTCCCAAGCGGTTGCATACTTCTCGAGAGCCCGAGGATTGCATTGTGGATATTATAGTGATTTAAGTTATTAAAACACTACAATATCCACAACGCAATCTATATCTGTGATTTAATTTAAAAATAATACCTACGTAACGGAAATTCTAGTCAGCCTACTATGTAACTTTGTACAGTGGCACAACCCACACAACAATGTATCGTTTGTGTGTACGGTGTCCATTAAGTACGTTAAACTCCCGCCGCGCCGATCCGTCCCTTGCCGATACGGAATTGGTATCATACAATAACATAAAGCTTTATATTACTGACACGGTCTTTCAAATAGCATTCTCTTTAATTTTATGCGTAATTTGGGACGAAATGACCTTTGAATTGAAAACCTAATTAGCATAAGTTAAGATTCGATCTTAGATTGTATCAATGTGTAAGTAATTAAAGAACCGGTTTTTTTAAACTAGCTGTGTCGGTTTCACTCGCGTAAGTCCCGATCCCGTGGGAATATCGAGATCAAAAGTAACCTATGTTACTCAGGGTAAAGGTAGCTTTCTAATCGTGAAAGATTTTCGGAATCGGCCCAGTAGTTTTTGAGTTTATTCATTACAAACATACAGACACACACACAGACACAAAAATATAAATCTTTTCTTTTTATAATATTAGTGTAGACTAGCTGTGTCCAGGGGTTTCATCCACGTAAGTCCTCATCCCTTAAGAAAATCGTAAAATCCTTTCTGCCAGTCAAGACAAGTAATATAGGTAATATATTATTTCTTAATTCGTCACGAAGACCTTAGCTAATAAATTCTTTGTCACACGTTAGTTGACGTTCAATATTATACACAAGAGCGAGGCAAAGCATTCCTAAGCTAAGACATTCATTAGAAACGTCAGTAAACATGAGAAGTTTATGTGTAACTGTAACTAACTAAACATAAGCCAATACAATGGATGGTTTACACATATTTGGAGCATCGATTGATATTTGCTGTTTTGGCTTGAATGGGTTTAACTTCGCTAGCGATGCAATTGGCATAACTGAAGTAAAATATTGATTGGCATAACTGAAGTAAAATATTGATTGGCATAACTGAAGTAAAATATTGGCATTGTTGAGGTTTCGTAGTCGACTAGAATCCCTTTTATTTTTACACTTTTAATAAAACTTAATAAAACATCCAAAAATAAGTCCCTAGGTAATGGTACCCAAAAGGCTAGCAGCATTTTGCCTTTCTAAATATGAATACCTATTCTTTTGCCAGCAGCAGCTCGATTTTTAAATTAGTTAACCAATGTTAAAATGTTTTTTTGACAATTAAAACACAATGAGACTTGAGTATCTTCTACGAGTAGCAGTGTGTATAGATAAAAACTTGTAAACAATTAAAACAATATTTCGACCCGTCAACAAGCGAAATCTTTTTGTGGATTTTTGATTTTTTTTAGGGTTCCGTACCTAAAGGTAAATACGGGACCCTATTACTGAGACTTCGCTGTCTGTCCGTCCGTCTGTTTGTCGAATACCGTTTGAACGTTGAATTTTGTGACCTATAACCTAAATCTCGCTCCCTATTCCATTCTAGTTCATGGAAAGTCAACTCATGAACATTCTTTGCATAAATATTTTGAGATAGATACATTTATTTTTTATGACGTGAGTTTATGAGACATAGTAACGACGAAAAAAAATTAGCACGTTGCGCTAGAAAAAACACATATCAAAATTTTGATACGCGGACGTGAGAATACTGCATTGAATACGAAATCAGAACGAAAGTATTAACATATGCCGCCAAAAACGAGATAATTTTATACACGAGTTCATAGTAATAAAATAATGCAGGTTATAAACACAAAAAAGTTAGGTCTGAGGTACGAAATAGGAGTATAATCATGTGAATTTACAATTTTCATTGCTTCTATTATATCTTATGAACGAGGCAAAAGTTTCTGAATTTATTAGCAGTGGCAAGTAGCAGGGTCTTTCTTTCTTTGTGCTACTTACAAGTGAAACCATTATAGAAAACTACTAAACCGATTGTTATCTCTGATAGCAGTCGTTAGGTCAAGAGGCTTAAGGGTAACCTGAAAACTCTAACACTAGGTGAGCCATATACTACACGAAAAGAAAAAAAAACCGATTGCAATTAATCTAGGTAGCTACGTAAATAGCTAAAGATTATAGAGTATTAGTGCATCGCGTCGTTTACGTTTTATCTCAGAATTCTTAAGGGTGCAGGACGTCATCGCAACAATGTACTGGATATAATAATTCCTATCAAACTCAGTTATTAACGAGATAGATAATACGAGTGCTGATGAGATAGTGGTAAAACGGTAAAAATCAAATCATAAATCATTTATGTGTTTTTAATGGTAAGGTAAGACTTTCTCATGAAACATTGTACAGATTTTAATCAACAGTTAACTTTAACAGTCTTTTACTGAACAAATGTACAGAATGTATGTGTGTGTATGTGTTTAAAATCGTAAATGTATAAAATTTCACTGTGTTATTTTAAAAGTATTTTTCATCCTGAAACTATTTTATAAAAATGTGTCAAAGGGTCGTTAAAAGTCCCTGAGAAACGGAGTTGAAGTCTATAGGTCAGGTGCTGGTGATATGTGTGTGAGACAAATGCGGGTGAAGCCATGGAGCGCTGCTTCGAGTAGACTTTCCTATGAATAAAGTGAAACAAATAGTACACGCTGAGAATTAAACCTTAATCTTCACTTACTGTACTATTGCGGTTCCGATCTGGATCCGATAAATAGTTATCTATTTCAACTAAAACGACTACAGTAGTATATTTTATTTGGTAATCGCGGGCGAGTTCGCGTCGCGTCGTAGTAAGTGAGACATAACAAATATTATTATATCAAAGTAAGACATAATATCAATACTCGTAATGCGTTTCACTACATTGCGTTCATATTGAATGACGTTGTAAACAATGATTCTGTATCTCTAATAAATATTTATTATACTCATATCACTTATTATTATAATATAAGAAAGGATTTGGTTAGACCATATCCAGAAAGAAAACATATATCGCAAACAATGTTGATTGTATTTATGTAGGTTGGTCGGTTGTATGGTATTTATTCATGGCCGAGTGTGGGACAGTTTACAAAATGGGAAGCCAGACATTCGTATGGTTAATTTATGTAATATCTACCCCAAAATTGGCGTATTCAGTATAAATAACTTCGGAGGGAATCGATAAAAGGGATCCAAAGGGCGGTGTGGCGAGACGCGCCGGATTATGGCCACTGTCATCTACGTGATCGCCTGTTTTTATTGTGTTCTCACACTAATAAAAGCCTTAGATAAGAATTAGGGTATAAAAATAATGTTACCTAAACAATTTAAGTAGTAGGTAACTATAATACTTTCTGAAACTTCTATTAGTTACTTTTCGTTTAAGTAAGTTGGTATGTACGCGTTTTTATTTAAATCTAAAATAGAAAAGAAGACCCGTAAATGTATTATTCATAACCAGGAACGATTTAATTACATCGTGAACATTTAAATTTTATATCGAGACCATAGGAATAAAAATGCAATAAGAAGTTATGAGTCCGCAGTTTTTCATTCTGCAAACGATGTTCTTTAAGATTTTATTGTATTAATAAACGACGAAGAGTTATAATAAAATATGAGTTGCTATTATTAAATATATTGTTAGTTATAAATAAATATAGCAGGTCGTAGTACACAGTGCTGTCTCTAGCCCCAAAAGCAGCTTAAACGCGGCTTAAATGGGTATTAGACAACGGATATACTAATTACCTAATAGTACTTTTTCAGTTAATACCTACACAAGATACAATATAACGCCCAGAAAAAATCTTTCATAGGCAACAAAATCCTTGTTCCCGGTTAGGATCGAACCCGCAAAACTTCCACATAGGCGTCAAAACTTATGGCATAACTACAAAAGAAAAAAAAATCGAATCGGACTTTATGTTTTTTTATTCTTTCCCTTATTCTTTTAACACAGAACTTATAAGAAATCTGTGACCTTGTTTAAGTATTGTGAATATAGAGCAAACCAGATAAAAAATATCACGGAAATAAGTTAAGGGTCCGTAAAATACGTAAAGAAAAAGTTTTATGATTTGTCAAGCTGTCACCAGCAACTACAGTCGACGGCGACTTCAAACTTTGCTTTGTGAATTAAAATAATGATTAGCGGAATATTATAGATATTTTCTACGTATTACCGATATTTTTATAGCATAAATTAAAAACGTAGTACGTAGCCACAGAAACCAATCAACTAAGTACCTATAATTTATCGATTTTATAGTAAAACTAGCTGACCCGGCAAACGTTGTTTTGCCTAATAAATTATAGATAGTAGCCGATTCTTAGACCTACTGAATACGCAAATAAAATTTGGTAAAAATCGGTCGCGCCGTTTCGGAGGAGTACGGTAACTAACATTGTGACATGGAAATTTTATATATTAGAAGATTAGAGTAGCTGACCCGGCAAACGTTGTTTTGCCTTCTAAATTATAGATAGTAGCCGATTCTCAGACCTACTGAATACGCATATAAAATTTGGTAAAAATCGGTAAAGCCGTTTCGGAGGAGTACGGTAACTAACATTGTGACATGGAAATTTTATATTTAAGAAGATAGAAGAAGGTAAACTTTCAAATAAGTACACGATTTGAATTTAGTTTTTGATATGGTTACTTAGGCTTGTATATGTTTTGTATTTTATTTGACGTGGTCAATGTTATTCATTCATACCCTAAGTAATATAAAACCAACCAACATTTTAAGTGTATTAACGTAAACATAAAATATTGTCGACTCAGTGACATAAAGTAAATTACGTATGGTGCGAGCCTTTATTGCCTTCATCAATAGGGTTAAACCAATTTATTTTGCGACTTATTCATCAAAAAAGCTCCATGTTGATAATACATTTTACGGCATACCTAAAATAGCTTTAGAAATGTAGTTATGGGTATATTCAACTGTTATTTTATGACAAGATTATGTCTATTTATGATCTGAAAGGCGCGTCTCGACTGTCGTCTGTCACTATGGGGTGTGTTATCTATTTTATTTCTAGTTTATATCAGTTTTCTATGAAACACGACACAACCAAACATAGACTATAGTCCCTGGCCATTTGATGCCCTGGTGCAATGATAATTTTTGATATCTGTAGTTGATCAGATTCAATCGTAAAGTTTATACAATTCATTTAGGATACTTATGAAATGATTGAATATAATACCAATTTACATTTGCTATGAGATGTAATAGTTAAGACCGAACGGGTTGAGCGAGGGAGGTCCAAAGTTAGGCTTCAGAGTGCAGAGTGCAGGCTACTTCTAAGTACTGACATGCATTTTTGTGAATTAGCTAATTTGCTTACGTAATACCCTTTTTATAGCATTAATAATTTAACAACATATGAAAATATGGTGTTTTGGTTTTATTTCTATGTATCCATTTTTTTATACAATGGATATTATATTTTGTGGCACGTAAGCCGTTTTTATACAAATTACAGTCTAATGACCATATTTTATTATATGGAAAAAAAAATAAAGTTTGATAATCGATTATTTGTACTGTAACGCGTTTAGGTAAGAATCACTTGAAGTAAGGAGAATCAGTTGAACGAGAACGGAACGACTTGAAGGAGAACGACTGTTTCAGGGTATTATTATATACATTCAGAAACATGTAAATTTAATATTATAGACCTACCTATTACATTCTCTAAGATACCTTAAAGTTGTAAATAAAACTGAACGATACATATTTTTTTAAGAAAACCTTGCGTAAGACTGTAAAAATGAGTTATCGCAAAACTTTTTTCAAGTACATGTATAGTCCTAAGAGATCAGAACTTATGCGGGTGAGACCATGGCATATACACACAGCTGTAGTAGATAGATATATTTGTATTATTAAACCTAGTTACATCGTAAGTATAGATATGAGTAGTTTAACTAAATACCGGCAACTACAGAACCCTGGCAAAAACATAGGTAGCATTAATTATAATACCAAATCCCATTCTAGAGTAATTGTGTGATTTTACATAAATACGAATATTTTTGGTGTGTTAATGAAGCAAAATACATCAAGTATAAAGAAATTTGATCATCATAGCGATAACTTTCACGACATTTTTAGCTGGTAATTTATATAGGAACCTGAAATCATGTGACTATTTTGAAGGTTATATAAAGCTAGATTTTTCTTCTGTTTTCGCGATGTTGCGATGAAAAATGAAATACATTTTTCGGTTTTAATAGCGTGGTGTTTATTACTTTTAGCATTGTTTCATTGATTTTATATCCTGAAAAAGGACGTGGAACGGTCTCGAAACGTTGAGCGTTGAAACTATGCTAAAAGTAATGAACATCACGCGATTAAAACCGAAAAATCTCTATAATTTCTATATAAAGCTAGTTTAAAGCAGCTAGTAACTTTGATCGTTCACCACGTACGTGTTCAAGCTGAGAATTTTATCACTCGTTTGCAAACAGGACCCTAAAAATTGTATCGTTTTCAGCGATTTGCTTCCAATAACCTTGAATGAAGATTATCGCAGCCGTATATCTTGCCCGGCCCTGCCCTTGAGGATTAGTCATCCAGAAGGCACTTGCCAGGCCCATCAATCGTTCAAGTATCCATGGTAGAATATGACGATCAAATCCATCTCACTACCTTAGATAAAAACAAAAATAGTAGATACGGTATATTCTAACATTGCGTATTCGAAAAATGAGCTAGAAACACCTACATACATTTTCATAAAAGTATTGTATTTAAAAACATTTGTCTTTAAGAATTATTCAGGCATTTGTAAATAAGCAAAATGGCATTCTTATGGATGTCAAAAAGATAATCGCAGTGTGACAGCACGTGTTTCCGCGGCAACGGCATACGACTGAGGCTAGTGCGTCAGCTAGACGCAGTTTTATCCTCTCATTTTCCGAGACTAGGTAACGTATCTGCTGTTTTTGGTTTTCATCTAAGCTCACTACGTATTACAGACGATTACCTGGCGATTTAGACTGAGACGGGAAACGATAAAACTCAGAGTCAACATCGAGTTTATCGAAATGTCTTTTTACGAGTAAGATGTAAAAGTATGTACGTAAGTCGAAACTGATTGAAACTATGAATTATCTAATTTTGGGATGTAAAACAATTTATCGATCTATGAGAGCTTAGGTCATGTTCCATACATTAACCTTAGACATTGTATAGGTAGGTACGTAATATTACATTTTGATTGACTTTGAAAAGGGTCATTCGACTCGACAGTCAAAATACAATTATTTGATTAGGATTCATGAGCATCAAATCCTTTGAAACCGAAATTTATTGCAATCGATACAAGTAAAATAAAATTAAATAAAAACTTCTACAAAAAATGTGGTGTGAGCTCCAAGTCCATCTATATCTGTAGATCCAATCGATTTTCAGTAGCTATCGATACACAAGTATTTACTGGAACTTTTGTATTAAACTCGTTTTTGTAAAGATATTCAAATAAAATGCAAATGTTGTTAGGCACAAATTGTTATTTTAAAGGTTCAAACTCTCTCGTCTCCAGCTGTACGTGTGGACAATTCAAAAGAATTTTTATTTTCTCTAACTTTTGCGAGGTCATTTTGCGTAGTTACAGAGAGCGATAAAGTTAAATCGCGTGGTATGACTCTCTTTGAAGATTGTAAGGGTTGTAGGAAACTTTGAAACTATTCAGGGATTTTATAGTCGCCATTCTACTCCGTATCTCAACGAAATCAGAAAGTAGAATGACCTTAGATAATACCTTCTGATTTATAAGCCAATTCCTTAACGTGGGCTGTATCAGAATTACATTAAGGTTATGAAACAAAATTTTGATCTCATTAATTTACAACGATAATTGACGTACCTTTTGATGTATCGTGACTACTGTTGATATATTGTTATGATACTTTGCAAACAACGTCTGATGGAATGAACATTTACGAAAATAGATGCTTTTAGACATCAATTTACGATCACCTATTTATTTTATACTTAAATTTTCGGACATCTACCCATCGCTGTGCAAAAGTCTACACTTGAACGGACGACCAGGGAAGTCTGTTGCTGATCAGAAGAAAATCATGGCAGAGTCTGTTTAAGTGTGGATTTTGCACAGCGCAGCGATAGGTTACTTGTTGCATGCTTTTTCACATTACTTATTATAATAGCCTTTATCGAAAACGTAAAAAAAATCAAAACCCGACTGTCCGAAAAAATGGATTAAACAATAAAAATAAGCTTCCCTACATTCAGTGGAACCGACTTATCTGTTATGTATGCTGAAGTCGGGCAGCTATACTACCTACATGCAATCTTTTTTTTATGCGCCTTATGCACCGTCAGGCCACTCTCGTTGGGCTCCCTACCATAGGTATAAACTAAACCCCCATGGTGTCCCTCGCTCCACAACTGTCGAGGCTACAGCAACCCGTTCCATGACTTCTACGTATATATGTTATAGCGTCCCAAGCTATAACCAGCTAGGGTATGAAGAGATGGGTCCGCTGTTCCGTCCGGCCACCCCGGAGGTCTGTCGGAGGCAACTGTCGAGGCTAGTGGGAATTCCTCATGGATTGCATCCATCAACCGCGACAACGGCGGCCTTTCCAAGCCTCATCTCTGCCCGAAAAACAATCCCTCTCCGTCTCCCCTCCCTCGGCACGGTCACACCACTGTCTCGAGGCCCCCAAGACGGTGATAAAAACCCCTACCTACCCACCGAGTTCACCACCAGAGGCTTAGGTATTTTTTATAGTGGTTGTCTTCCACGTTGCCCCTTTCTTGCGTAAAGGACCCCCGAGCCTGCTGACGCGGGATTACTGGTTAAAGCCAGGCAAGCCCGGTTGCCTACCTCGTGCGCCTCTTAGCTTGCAGCTACAGAGTCCCCTCACAACGGCAAGGTGGACGACCATCTGGAGGTTAAAACGTAACGTCGTGTCCGGGACTCGGGACTCGAACGCGCAGCTGTCGAATCGGAAGCCATCACTCGGCCCGGTCCGTGATTCGAACGCGGAACCCTCGACTCGGAATCCACACTCTGCCGCAGCTGCCATCGTGCTTCGTAAACTACATGCAATCTGCATTTACCCAGTAAAACTGCCCGATTACAGCTATATTTTTTATCCTTTTTAGTGCATTTTCGCCTGCCCCTAAAATTATCAAAATTGTAACCGTAACTTTAGTCATTGAAGAGTTTTCTGATGAGAAGGTGGTTTCAGGTGGTCCATCAATTCGTACCTAGTTCTTTATAAGCCGATTCTATTGAAAATCCAAAAATTAGTAATATAGGTACTGTATTTTGGGATGCTATTCTGCTCATCATTCCAAAGGTTCTCATCAGATCTTCACCAACAATTAATGAGTCCAACTCGGGACTCTCACTTACCAAATTTTTAGGAGAGACATAGGTATACGGTATATTAGGAATTACCGGACATCCGGTTTTTTTTATTTTCTACCGGATATCCGGTTAATCATATGTTGATTTCACACAACATATTTCTTCAATTGAACATTCAAACTAATTAAGTAAAAGCAGAAAAAACACTTTATCCGGATAACCGGACTTGATATCCGGATAAAAAGCCTAAAGCCTAAAGCCTAATCGGGGTCTAAAGCTATCTGCATACCAAATTTGGTTGAAATCGAATCAGCCGTTTCTGAGATTAGCGTAGTCAAAGCCACACACAAACAGACAAACAGATAAACAGACAAACAGACAAACAAAAAAACAGAGAAATGGGTTCTACTGCGTTAATAGGTACCCCTCCCATTTATATTTTTTTTATATCTTCCAAAAACAGACATCTATCTATACATATAATAAAATCGTAACTCAGCGGGAGTTACGATTTTATTATATGTATAGATAGATAGACTTCAACGCGTCTACTTTTAGTCAGACGTTTTTATTTTCATAATATATTTTTTTAACTAAACTAGTTTAAATCTTGAAGATTTTTTCAATAACGAAGAAAGATGATTAAATATAAATATAGTTTTACTCTTTTACTTTAGGATTAAAATTGTAATTTAAGTGCCCAGGTACCTACTGTTACACCTTATCATATGCGTGAAATGAGTAAACTGTTGAAACTATTTATATTTTAAGACCTCCAATGGACACGGTTAGGTATAGCAATAAAAATATTCTTATTTTTAAAGAAGAAAAAAGATATAAGATAAATATGCTGCTATTGTTAGACCCAAATTCTGAACGTTAAATTCGTTTAAATTAAATTAATACAAAATACAATTTAATGTGAAAATATCTACGTAGGTTTAGTACCTAACTAGTTAAGAAGGCAGATAGAAACAACGAAAGTAATTGTTGAACCGATACCTACTCATTATACAAGATTCCAGATGTAATCTTTATGTTTTCAGGGCTACGTCCCACGTCGAGGGAGAAAATAAAATAATAAGGCTTTTTACACGCTCAGACTTAAATCAATGATATAAATACAGCATACTAGATAGACAGTTACAAGGCTAATAAAATACAATTTGTGTCGCTGTTATAATACTTATAATAAGACGATTGTAATGTAAAACATGATCACAAAAAAGTAAGCCCCATGATTTTCTAGCGGTTTCTTCTCACCGGAAAGCGCGTGCCGACACCACACATGATAACTAATTATAAAACGTTTAATGACATGATTATTTTAATGATGATCACGTATTTGTATGTACAAGGTTTACTGCGTAAAAGAATCTGACTTATGATGACTTCTTAATTATATAGACTTGTCTATACATAAAGAAATTCAATCTCCTGACTGATTGACTCAAATGTTAACGCAGAGCCCAAACCGCTGGTCCTAGAGACATGAAATTTGGTGAGTGTGGTTTTTGTAGTGTGTAGGTATTCACTAAGAAAGGGTTTTTAGAAAATTCCTCGGGATCGGGACTTATGCGGGTGAAACAGCGGGACTCTGCTAGTTACGTATAAGTATAACATCATTGACTTGTAACTTTGGATACAATGTGTGGGTAGGTCGTAGATAACGGTTCATAAAATATTATGTGAGGGCCTAATATTTTTATTTTTGTGAACAAAATAAAAACTAAATAAACGTTATTTAGCTGTGTAGTCATAAGCCGTGAACTTGGCCGGGTTTTGTATACAGCAATTTATCTCAGTAAAATAAGGCATGCGAATAGATTCAAGAGATAAATAGTCTTTGTTTTCTACCTTTGATTTGAATTCCATATCAAAGATTAGGCGAGAGAACAATGGATAGGATCTCGTGTACCTACTTACAATCAAGGTTTGATTTTGCAATTATAAACGAGTGAACGAATGTTCAGAATTTTCAAATAAATAAATACCAAATAAAGGTCACCGGTTGACATCGCATATGGCATTGTTTTGAAATAAAAACTGTCGATGCCTCTTATGTATTTCTTACCGCCAAGGCCGTAATCAGCATCGGATCCGTAAACAAAAACCGGATTTTTACGTCACAGTCAAATCCTCCGATGTAACTCAATGCATATTTCTTGACACGTGAAACGTGCTTAACTCAACAATGCAAAATATTTCCTGCTTTGCATGAAAAAGAAACACTACAACATGTGCGTCACTTTCTTCATTACACATTATGACACCATATTACCGGCTCAAACTCACTACAAATCGCAAACTATTACTCAATTAACGGTTTTTTAGAACTTAACAACACATTCCATACACATAGATCAGTCAAAAGATCATTAAAATCTTACTTAAAAAAAACTTCACTCGAAAACTAAACAGGCTGTTACCGGTAACGGAAAACTATCGAACCGCGCCGCGCACTAGACGTGCTATTTGGCGATATTAAATGCTAATAGGACGTTATCGGATTGAAGGTAGGTGACATTTCGTAGGCATGTGCCCGCTACGGTTTCCGGAGGGCGCGCCGCAGCAGGCAGCGCGCTCACTCGCGGTTAGACGAGGACTGTGCGTGTGGTCCGCTCGGAGATCGGCGCACACGAGCGGTAGCGGGAGCGGCAGCGGACCGAGACGCCGCCGGAGCTCCTCGCCTCGCCTCGCTGCTGAGGGAGTGCACCGACCTGGATCATCTACGGCCCGTTAATAACTTCAAACCTAAGCCACATGATCACATTTGTTACGTCATGATGGTACGCTCGCTCGCTCTGTCACCTGTGACCGTTACTTGCTTGATCGCTTGACACAATGACAGGTAAAAGTTGAAAAAACATAATGTGACGCGGAGATAAACATTTTAGAATCCTAAATAAACGTACATATACATTACATTATATTTGAAAGTCTTTTCCTGTGTTTCGGGTATATTATATTATAAGCATTATTTACTTCGAGAATAAAAATGGTGAGAAAATCAATAGGTATATAAAAACCTAAGCCTTGTGCAACTAGAGCAACTAGTCCTAGTTGCACAAGGCTTAGGTTTTTATATATGCAAAAATTCTTGGGATGCAGAGAGAAGAATTTTCGGAAGAATTATCACGTACTTAGGTAAAATGTTAAACTTTTCTTTACTCCTAGATAGGTACCTAGGTTTATTTTGAAATCGGATACCTACCTAGATTAATTCTGCCGTCAAAAAAAAGAGGTACCAAAGTAGGTATTTCTGGTAAACCTATTTTTAAATCCGGATAAAAAATTGAACGTCCTTCAATTAAACGCGATTCATCATTAAATGAAGCCTTACAATGTACCGAGGTGTGGATAAACAACGTCACTAGTCACTGTAGACAAAGGTTAATAGGTGCCAAGTAGTTGCGCGTTAAGCATTGTTTATACTTGAGTTTGCAGTCTAGTGCTATCCACCATCTATCTAATTGGGATGTTAACTGTTAGGTACATAAACCATAATTTTTAACACTAGGTTACTCCATATTTATCATTTTTATGGCTTCAGGCCACAGATTCTCGTGTAGCGTAGTTTGAAGCGCAACTAGCCAGGGTCACAGGTTCAAATCCCGTCATGGGAGGAATTTAGATAGTAGTGAATTTGTCTTTGAAAATATATCCATATAGTTTAGACATTTTATACCCAGATGTAATTCACATATCACCAAATCAATTAGTAACAATATTTCTACGCTCGGGCACATATTCGTGTCTACATTATACAAATGTTAGGGGAAACTTGATATGTCCGAGCATTATACTTATGGACAAGTCATAATATACGAGTAAGTAAGGATAGGATGTATGCATAAAGATCATTCTGGACAACGTAATAAAATGTATGAAGTGTAGGGTTTTATGTTATTTAGACATATTTGGACAAGCCTACAGCAAGCAACAGATATAACAGCTGGTATATTTACGGCTCAAAATGGAAGGATATTTCGCTTTCGAATATTCGAACTGACTAGTATATCGTTGAGCCCCGTATTTGTTTATTTTTCAAAATCAATGGTAGGTATTCGAAAAAGAAATCAACGCTTAGGAGAATATCTGCTCCTGCGAGCACGCGCGCAGGAGCACCAAAACCAAATGGCCACATGAAACGTTCTGTTAAAAATGTTAAAGATGGTCATTGCCCTGTATATGCAAAAAATGGGTACTATACAATTTGCGAAGAGTAACAAATACCTACTTGCTCAAATGACAAAAAAAAACCCATGAAGAATTAAAATAATGAGCAAAGTGGCGTAAAATGATAAGAAAATGTAGGTACGTAAAAGTAAAAGCAAAATAAAAGTAGGTATAAGTATTCCATCCGATGTCTGGCTACAAATACTATTTATGTAGGTTGGCGCTACATGGCGCTGCGTGCAAATTGGTTCAATATCTATCTATTTAATCAAGTTATCCGTACATTGATAAATAAGTTGGTATCTTCCAAACGTCGATAATGTTGAAATCTATCAGCGCCCCGTGGTTTCACCCGCTTAAATCGCGAACCTGTTAAAATTTCGAGACAAAAAAGCCTTTGTGTTTTTCCAAGTCTTTAGCTATCTACAATCCAAGTTGCATTGTAATCCGTTCGGCGATTTTTAAATGAAAGAGCAACAGACACATGCACTGACTAATTTTCACCTATTGATTTCACACAATAAGTATATCCATTGTGTAACCATAAGTGGTTTTTGCGTGGTATCACTGATTGGTGATTACAAAGCTTCAGATAACACAATTGTAATCAGTATTACAAACACTTAAAGCACCCGTAGTGTGTTTACTTACTTATTTATATATTTACGTGGAATCACTATCAGATTTAATTATCTATATTGTTATATATCTATCTGTTATACATATAAATGAATCCCTATAATCTTCTTCTTCTTCTATATCTATCTATACTAATACTAGCTGACCCGGTAAACGTTGTTTTGCCTTATAAATTATAGATGGTAGCCGATTCTCAGACCTACTGAATACGCATATAAAATTTGGTAAAAATCGGTCAAGCCGTTTCGGATGAGTACGGTAACCAACATTGTGACATGCAAATTTTATATATTAGAAAGAAAAATTATAAAGAGGAAAGATTTGTATTTGTGTGTGTGTGTGTTTGCGTCTGTATGTTTGTTGTGAATAAACTCAAAAACTACTGAATTGATTTCAAAAATCTTTCACCATTAAAAAGCTACATTCACCCTGAGTAACATAGGCTACTTTTGATTTCGACATTTCCACTGGATCGGGACTTACGCGGGTGAAACCATGGGACGCAGCTAGTCTTATATATAATATTATATAAACGAGAGCGTTAGAGATATATCGGCTACAAGAGTGATGAACACCAGCTACTAAGTACATAGAAAGTAGTTTCATCGGAATAAGTTCAAACGTAGTTAAAAGGTAACAATGTAGGGCTGTCGAACTTCCAAAGACAGAAAACCAAACGAAGAAAAACAAATAGGTACAAAAAATACAAATACAAAATAATTTATTTAAAAACTTACTTAATATAAAATAACAAAAGGTGTGGGAGCTCTGCTAAGTTAAAACTTGTGTTAGAGTCCCCTCTTTATTGTGGTTCCTATTTAGGGAAACATTTGTTATTTAAGAAATTGCTTCCTAAAATTTGTAGTCGGCGGGATTCGAACCCGCGACTACTGGAAGCGTTTACCAGTACTCATGGCCAAGCCGTCTAACGCGCGGGTTCGGGTTCATTTACAATTTCATTATAAGCAAGTAGATATATTATACCTATTAGTATACAACGACTAGTGCAGGTGCGTGCTTGAGATTTTAATTAACCACAAATGCTTTCATAATTTCTTTAGGTACATCTATACTAATATTATTTCCCGGGTTATCTCTGAAACTACTTAACCGATTTCAAAAATTCTTTCACCAATAAAAAGTTACATTATCGAGGAGTAACATAGGCTACTTTTGATCCCGATATTCCCACGGGATCGGGACTTATGCGGGTGAAACTGCAGGAATCTGCTTGTAGTTTATAACTCAAACATAGGAGTTTGATAGAAAGGCAATTCTCTCTTATCCGAGCGATGTTTTCGGTTGCACCCCTCTCGGGAGCCCGGGGTCTGCTAAACCCAAATTAGTTTTTTTTTTGGGGTCGGCGCAGTAGGTAGGTCATTATTGACCATACTTTCTGCAAATCGATTTGGCAATACTTTTATGGCCGGCCGCTTGTCTGACACCAACTCTCCCAGTGACCGAGCAGTTTATCCACCACCGCGCGAGATGAACTTAAGGTTTGCTAGTATCTCTCAGATCCTTTCTCTTTCCGTGAGTGCCTTTTACTACACTCACGGGAAGAGATGGGGTAACCCTACTTTGTGCCGGGGCTCCACGGCACTTGATAGAAAGAAAATTCATCAACCTATATTATGGTATCACACACATGCGTAGTATTCCACAGGTGCCCTTCAGATTTATAGGCCCAATTTTCTGAGTTACTTTTTACGGATGTTAAAGATATATACTACACGTCTCTTGTAAATTTGGGACGTATTGATCTTCTTAGAGTTCCGTACCCAAAGGGTAAAAACGGGACCCTATTACTGATACTTCGCCGTCTGTCTGTCTGTCCGTCTATCACCAGGCTGTATTTCATAAACCGTGATAGCTGGACAGTGGACATTTTCACAAATATTTAAGGGGAGCTCCCATACAACAAACGTAATTTTTCACGGTGAAACGCAACGTAAGCGTGATTTATCTTTACCACTTGCACCATCTAGTGATATACCGGCGTGAGTAGTAAAGATAAATGCAAACGGGGTCGTCGTTGTGTACGTGGGTTTCCCTTTGTCCAGTTTTTTATTTTAGGGTACCGTAACCAATTGTGATAATGGTACGGAACCCTTCGCTCGCTCGCACTTGGCCGGTGTTTTTTATATTACCGTTATAATTTAGTTCCACGACGCAACCACATGGTAAGTTTATGTATCGTTACAATTTACAGCACAGTGAAAATCCTACGTATAAAGAGATCAAAGGCACGCGCCTTCCAAAGACATTATGTAAAACGGAGAAAAACGCCTGATTCAATAATGTGTGTAGAAGTACGTAAGATGATGACGCGATATTTTTCCGACATCCGTGCTCTGTTACCTCAATTACTTTAGTCGAGAAAAGGATGTTCTGCCGTAGTGCTAATGCTTACTTCGTGCTACTATAGGTACGTCTTTTTTCCTTTGCCAATGTGTGACCTTAACCTGCTAAACATCGGAAATTCAATGGTTGAAAAAAAAGCTTTGAATCTATAAGGTGACTAGAAATTAGCAATCACTTTTACAAAAATAGATCCTCTCACTTATAAACGATGGCTATTTTATGTAACGTTTGTCTCAACTGTCAACTTTGAAACTTCATGTCACAGTAAATGACAAACGATATATAGTTTATGCTGCTGTTAATCATCGTTTATAAGTAAGGGGGAGAGTTTCTTTATTTCTATAATGTTTTTATAATAAAAGTACCTATCTCCTAAAAGTCACAGAGCTATTGTAAGTATATAAAACCTCGCACACTTGAAATAAAATGATAGATTTCAAAAGGTTGAGCTAATTTTCATCAATCATAGTTAAGAACACCTACGGTAAACTCAGCCTTCATAAAAATTACGTCGGCTATTTTGGCAAAATCTTCGAATTTATTGTTCGCATTGAACCGACGATAAATATTGATTTAGATATACGTCCGCCATGTTTGTAGAATAAATCTCAATTTCTACGCACAATCGTACAATCTATAATTCTAATCTAATATATCATTTAAAAATGAATTATTCAAATGAGAAAAAGCTTAAACAGACGTAAGAACCTAGTAGGTATACTTTGAACTAAAAAACAATCTCATAAAAATAACCTACAATTTATTATCATTATCAATTCATAATCATAACACATAATAATTTAAAAAAGAATAACATACTAAATCGAAATCTGAAAGTCTGTGTATTTTGTTCGTTATATTTATCATCGTTATTAGATTCACGACTCCCATACCGCTTCGAGCCATTGTGATATTGTAGTCAGATTTTGACTCCAAAAAAATGAAAACTGTAGCTAGATGTTGGCATTAGTTTTGAGCTATTGCATAGCTTTTATCGCTGCATGCACGGGCTTTGAGCGCGGCCGAATCAAGAAATTCCACTACGGATGCCGAAGATCGTGCAAAGTGGAGACGTAAAAGTAGGAAAGCGGACCCCGGGCTCTCGAGAGAGATGCAACCGGGAACATCGCTCGGATGATGATGAGGTAATCAATAAATCATCAGGTGTGATTATAGTATTTAACTTAATATTTTCCATGGTCATTTACCTATACAGTGGTAGTTCGTAACCTAAAGCTATGTAGATAAATAAGTTTAGTCATTTTAAATTAGTAAATTACCATAAGATAATTAAATACTTCTTAGCTTATCTATTTCTCATTTATAAGATAAGGATCCACTTTCAAAGAACGAAACCCGATACTCACTAAGAATTTTAAGCAGCACAAAATAATGACTGTCTGCAGCAGCAGTAATTAGAAGTTTCCCTTGACAGTTTTACTGTTCATTTTAATATTGTATTTTTTTTTGTCTAAAAACTTATAAAAGAGCGTCTATTATATTTGTATGGAAGAACATAACATCTCTTCTTTTTAGGGTTCCGGACTCAAAGGGTAATAAAAACGGGACCCTATAAACGGAACGGTACTTCGCTGTCTGTCATCGCTGTATCTCATGAACTGTAATAGCTAGTCTGGTGATTTTTTACAGATAATGTATTTCCGTTGCCGTTCTAACAACAAATTAAAAACAAAATAAACATATTTACGAGGGGTCTCACACAACAAACGCGATTTTTGACATAGAAACGCAAATATACCGCGATGTATTTTTACCACTAACGCCATCTATTGATGGAGTGATAGACTTAACGTTCGCGTTGCGTTCACGGATTGGTTGGTCCAGTGCTCATTTAAGGGTTCCGTACCAATTGTGATAGTAGTAGGGAACCCATCGTGCAGGAGTCCAACTCGCACTTGGCCAGTTTTATTTATTATTTATTTTAAACAATTATTTTCCTCATAGATACCAAAATCCACAATATTCTAAGCTCTTTGTTTAAGCTCCTAAGCTCCTTGTTTGTCAGCAGACTAAATTAAAGTCTAAAAGAACATAACGACTCCATTACCAGGATGCAGTACGCTAGTAAACACGGTCCCTAAAACAATTATTTTACAAACAGTGGAACGGTCAGAGAATAGAAATATCTAGGTATATTGGGAATAGGTACAGTCAGCAATATTACTGCCTGCCCATCGTAAGGTCTAATTTCGCTTGCAAGGTAACCTACGACTTTATTGTTAATTCACCCGCGTAAGTCCCGATCCCGTGGGAATATCGGTATCAAAAGTAGCCTATGTTACTCAGGGTGAATGTAGCTTTCTAATGGTGAAAGAATTTTTGAAATCGGTCCAGTAGTTTCGGAGATTACCCCCAATATACATACATACATACATGTTACCAACGTTACCTCTTTATAATATTAGTATAGAGTATAGATTGTTAGCTACCTACTAGCCTACTACCTATCGTGTGCTTGAATTCAGCACAGAACACTTCAAAATATTTGTCACACATTTGATATTTATAGATATACCTATATCAATGTGTGTATAATATGCTTATTCCTCGCTCGGCGCTCGGTTCAAACGAATCTTTCGGCTAACTGGGTGGCCAATTTTGTTGCTGATAGTACCTACGTGCTGTAATCTGAATTTGCTGATAGAATTGGATGTGTCCTATATCGCACTCCAGTGTTTACATCAGTACTTACTTACCATACACCTCAGCCACAAGGGAAATAAATCATTCCTTACCTGAAAAGATAAATAAATTTTGTTAGAACACTTCAATTTAAACCTTGTTTACGTCGTGTATTTCGATAGTATAAGTGAAAGGGAAATAAATAACGATTTGTTCCGTGTTCTGTCCACATTTACTATGCTGATTCAAAAAATAAATCCTTTTGGCTTCGGCCTCGTAATAGATATGTAGTTTTTTCTGTACTGAAATGGATATAATATATGTAAGCAAGTAATATATCCATATCCATACTATATATTATATAGTATCATAGTAAATTTAACTTGATAGTAATTTCCATGTCTTTTTTTCTTGAAACTGGAACAAATTTAGGACTTAATAAGATTTTCTAGCAACTCATATTTTACATTTGTATGGTCATACATACTAACATAACAGCTACTAAACAAATGTGGAACTTTGTAGTTTCACACCAGTAAGTTGTGGTCCTTGAAACTTAAAATTAGGAAGGCAAGAAAGTTAAGTTGTCCATTCGTCTGACTTTACATAATTATGATAAAGCCGTACATAATCAAGTTTACCTACACAATAACTTTAGTGATAAAGGCGTAAACAAAGGAAATATACGAATTAACTTTTAGGTAGGTAAATCAATAAACTTTAGCAGGAGAATATATAAGATATTCAGATACTGGTTCGTTCTTTAAAAAACTCGAAGCAACATATGCAAGTAACACCACACGTATCAGTATCGACAAGAATTCGAAACTAAGTATTAAAAAGTTGTCGAATTCGTCGCTGAGCAGTTGGGGCGTATTCGTATCTGGGTGCGGCGTTTTATCGACCGTCTGTGACGTAACCAACTCTCGACTGAAGCTGGAACTTTCAGCTCAACCCTTGTTTGGGTAATACGACTCTTTGCAGCTAGCTTTAAATGAACAGCATCAAGAAATTTAACAGTACTGTAACCTCGGGAAAAATGTTGGGTTCAACCACGTTCAACGTCTTTGTTTATAATGAATACTGTGGATTCTTTGTGGAAGTAACAATTACAGGGGACGCTCGACACTGTTGGCTTTGAAATTTGTTTGTGTACCTACGTGTGAATAGTTGAAAGATGATACGCAAATTCACGTCCCAGTTAGCTGTTTGTATCAAATCGTCTCTAGTCCCTCGAAGCTGCAGGCCTTTAGAAAATAGTATATAGGAACTTATTACAGATTTGCAGACTATACTTTTAACGTCACTGGATCTTAGTTTCCCGTAAATGAGAAACGCCTACGGTCGCATAGAAAATAAATTAAATAAATATTTTACGACCTCTGTGGCGCGTCGTGCGAGAGCGCGACTGCAATGCAGGAAGTTGCGGGTTCGATTCCCGCTGGGTGCAGGTATTTATGCTTAAAAATAAATATTTGTGTCTGGTCTGGGTGTCCTTCTATGTATAATATGTATGTATTTACAAAAGAAAAATAAATATAAGTATTATATCCGTTGTCTAGTCACCGTAACACAAGCTTAGTCGCTTACCACGGGGCTAGATGGCGCTGTGTGTTGTTCACAGAATTTATTTATTTTATTTATTTATTTTTATTTTATTTTTTATTTTGGCTCCAGTGTTTTGGCATGATTAGTATATTGCAGGTATTAATATAAGATGCTTTGAGGTGAGCTTACGGCTTGCTCCTCTTTGATCTATTCATTAGCTACTTCCTAAAGGCAGATAATAAGGGCTTACCCATTGTCCTAGATAAATAACAAACGCGCCGATAACGCGATCTGATGCAACGCGACGCGAAAATCTCTAATAGTCTTTAGTACGTGATTGTGGCCTACGTTAACGTGTGAATCTGGTTGTTAATCTGTAAACAGTTGTATGTTTGCCATTATGTCGCATCGCGTTGTGTCGCTTTTGTCGCGTTCCATTGTTCACCGAGGACACCGGATTTTAGAGATATTTTATAAGTATTTACCATATGGCCTGGCATAGAATAGGGCTATTCCATTTCATCCCGTAAGTGTCATTTTAGGAAATCTGGGGGCGGCTACCAAACCCGGAGTCCTTCCCGGTGGCGGATAAAAAACTTACACCCGTATTTATAGACGAATCTAAGTGATTACTTTGGCTAAGCAATGCCCTGTCTCGCTCTTACCTATTAGTGATTTTTAACGTCAACGAGAATGTGACAGACACATTACTTAGACTAGTAATTACTCAGAATTGACTATAGGAGTGTTAGTCGTAAAGAAGATTGGTGTCATACAGGCAGCCCGCCGTAAAAACATTGCCAAACAAATATATTAGCAATAGGTTTGGGCAATAAGACTTACCTAGTTAAAGCGATGCAACCGGGAATATTGCTCCGATGACTAGGTTTGTTTTGCCTTGAATCAATATTTATCAAGAACGGTATTGCCAACTAAGCTACAAAACTTCAATAAGCCAATCGAACTGCTAAATAAGATTGAACTGAGCGCAAAGCACGTCCGAGCCAATGAAACGGGATTTAAGAGATATAATTAACTAGCAGCGCCCCGCGGTTTCGCCCGTTGTTGTTGTTGTTCGGTTAAGGAAAACATCGTGAGGAGACCGACATTCCTACGACTCACTACGGTGTATACTAACAAAAAAAATGGCATCGCTCCGTCGTCGGACCAAGTAGTTCACCCGCCACCACGGGGGGAGAACTTCAGTCTGTCTTAGTCGTTTTTTACGACACCCATGCGGGATGAGATTTTTTAGGACAGGAAGTACCTACCTCTGCATTTTTAATTTAATTTTTACAATTAAACTTGATTACTTATATAAAAGTCGTAATGATTGAAGCAAGTAGGTAGGTAAAATGATGTCCTTAGAGATAATTATCTTAAAGTTTAATTATAAGGTTCAAAACAAGAAACAGGTGACATTTAAGTCTAGGTACACGTAATTTAAAGTTTTAATTTAATGTAAAGGTCACGCTTGCGATTCAATGAAAGTAATGTTATAATTATTTGGATTAAAAAGACACATCAACAAAGTCGTAAATTGCTTTTTAAGGTTCCTTACCAAGGGGTAAGAACGGGGCACTTTTAAGAGGATAGTCTCCATTCTCTTTCTCCATACAAACGTAGTTTAAATTTTCCTCCCTGGATAAAGACATTAGAGCAAATATGTTTATGCCATAAAACTTATACAAGGTGGATAGGACGATACAACATTAAACAAAACCCTGGGTTGTTAAAATATGTTTGAATAGTTTGGAATTGTATAATTAACCAGAGAACTGAAATTAAAAAAGTAAAATTTTCAAACAAACTAAATATCCTAAACAATTAAAACCAATACGAACACCATGTACCCATGTGCACAGTGTAAGTACGTGCCGCGGCCACCGAGTATTAATCCTACAGAGCAACAGCTTCATACAAGCCCGCGGTGGTAGGTACTCCACTACATGAACAGCTATGTGTGCGCAAAGCTGTGAAAAGTCACTCACCGCTTTCCGCTCGGGTTTGCCGAGACCGCCCGAAGAGCCTACTCGGCTCACGTACTTGAACCCGTCGGCACACTGTCGGTGAGAGAGGTCACGCACACATAACTGCGCATGTAGTGAAGTACCTACGCCGCGGGCTTGTATCAAGCTGTTTCTCTGTAAGATTATTACTCGGTGCCGCGGCCGCCTGGCGCTGGTGACAGTTTTGTTTTTAGATACATCGTGTAGCAAATTTAAAAAATGGAAAATAGTGTCCTGTGTCTGAACTACTCAACTGATTCTGTTGAAATTTGGTAGGTGGACTTTAGACGTGTGTAGGTATGTCCAGTTAAAAAAAATGTTGTATTATCCTATCCACCTTGTATATGTCATGACTATGCATCAACCTTTTTATTTTTTTCATTTTATTATTTTTTTATTTTTTATTATTATTTTAATTAGAAACTAAAAATAAAATAAAAAGGTAGATGCATCGTCATGACAGATATAGGTTTTAAGGCATAAACATATTTGCTCTAATGTCTTTATCCAGGGAGGAAAATTTAAACTACGTTTGTATGGAGAAAGAGAATGGAGACTATCCTCTTAAGAGGCTACAACGGTCTACTTACTCTTTCTCCATACAAACGTAGTTGACTGTTTCCTTCCTGGATAAAGACATTAGAACAAATATGTTTATGCCATAAAACCTAAATCGCCATGACTAATAATGACTATTCCCCTACGTTTGGTATTTTATTTTTTAGTCAGAATAGAAATAAAATTCAGAAATTGAAAATAAGAAAAATCAAGACGAGGATATGGTCAAGACTGATATAGGACTTATGGCATAAAGATATTTTTTCTAATATCTTTATCCAGGAAGAAAACAGTCGACTACGTTTGTAAAGTTTGTATGAAGAAAAGAGTAGGTAGACTGTCCTCTTAAAATAGTGTCCGTCTCCGTCACCAGGCTGTATCTCATGAACCATCTCATAGCTAGGCAGTTGAAAGTTTCACAGATGATTTTATATCTGTTGCCGCTATACAAAAACTAAAATAAGAGAGCGGGTACAAAACAGAACACTGGTCGTCCCAGAATTCACTCACACCGACTAACACTCGTATTTGTAGTCAATTCTAAGTAATTACTTGTCTGAGTAATGTGTCTGACGTTAAAATCACTAATAAGAGCGAGAGAGGGCATTACTTAGCCAAAGTAATCACTCAGATTCGTCTATAAATACGGGGTAACACTCAGCTTACATAACGCAACGGAAAACACACGTTCCCGCGGACCCGATCCGCCCGTAATCCGCTCGCAAACCGCTAGTGAGATAACTTGATAAGACCCTAACCCCTTGCTTATAAACGATGACTAAGCTTATTAACGTTTGTCTCTGTTTGTCAAATTTTAAACTTCATGTCACAATAATAGCAAAACAATACCTACCTAGTTTATGCAGCTGCTTATAAGTAAGGGGGTTGCAGCCGAATACAGAAACGCCACTTAAAATTTGAGGCGTAGGTACTTAAATAATTGAGCAGCTTCTAAATTTAAAAATAGTATGGGATTTTTTAATTTGAGATGTGCTTACTTGTATAAGTAGATCTCAAATTTTGAGTTGCGTTTCTGTATTCGGCCGTTAGTGCGTAAAAAAGGATCGTCCTTTGACATTACACGATGCTTCTTTTACTGGCTGAAACTTAGCACCGTGTGAAATCCATCGCGCGGTAATGACAGTAGTGTGTACCGGATACGTCTATTGATCACGTGATGAGCGAAGGGATGGGACAATCTCAGTTATATGATTAAATACATAGACTGCCAAAAACATTACACTTTTGGCTTCGCCGTAGTCGGGTAAAAATCATTGGGGAATCCATCACAGAGTAATTCGGTAATTTTAGAAGCTTCTGAGTTTGTATTAATCGGTGGTCATAATATTTGATTACCACGTGCATATCATGTGTAATAAATATTATATCGGTAGGTACTTTCTGACATTATAACTCGTTTTAATTGTTTACGACCTCGTAATTCAAATGGGTCATATTTTAGATCATTTGCCAATATGTATTGATGCGATTCGGTTAAATAAACGTCTAATAATGAATGATATTATTAAAATAGCTTGTTAAAAAATTTAAGCATAGTGCGTTTTAACATAGATTTTCCTTTGGAAAAATGCTATTAAAATCGAAAAATTTGTTTACTTTCATAGTATTTCAATGCAGTTATATTATGTTGGTTCCCGGTTGCATCCCTTTCGGGAGCCCAGCCCCAACTTATTTGGGTTTGGCGCAGAAGGTAAGCCATAATTGACTATACCTTCTGCAAATAGATTTGGCAATATTTTTACGACCTGTCGCTTGTCTGACAACCCAGGAACCAAGCAGTTTATCCGCCACCGCGCGGGGAGAGCTTAAGGTTTGTTGTCTACCTCCGATCCCTTAGTCGCCTTATCGACACCCACGGGAAGAGAAGGTGTAACCCTATTCTATGCCTATTATCGACTGCACAGTAAACCTATTATCCATACCTATTATACCATATGCCGTTAAAGTTGATCAGATTAATCTATTATTATTAGCTATTTATCTTAACTCAACTTTTGATTTCTGTTTAAAAACAAGATCATACAAGTGAACACCAACAATTTTTTAGTGAAAAATTACATTTATTAAAGCGTACAAATGCGGATGGTCGAACGCTTTATGTATGTATATTGGTGGTTCTGGTTAGCACCGTGCATTTGAATTTAAAATGAATTTATCAAATCAAATCATTTATTCAACTGCTTGCACTAGGTAAATTACAATAGGTGTTTTACAATAAATGTGATGACCTCTAGGCCCACCATAATAGGTATACAGTCAACTTAGTAGGTAAAAATATAATAGAATGTCAATGTTAGTTAAGTTAGTATTTATAATATCATTCATTTAATATGCTTATTATGTCAAATAGAAAATAAAAATGAAATCATACTAATTTAATAATAGACAGTAAAATTAATTATCCTTAAGTATTTGATTTGTCATTGAGAAATTGTGCAATCTCATAATATCCCTTACTCCCTAAAAATTTGTGGAGGTTAAATTTAAAACTTTGCAGGCTAGCGCAGTCTCTGATGGATCGTGGTATTTTATTATAGATAGTTGGCGCCATACAGAACACACTAGTTTGCATTAGATGGGTTTTTGATTTATGAGCGCGAAGGTCACCCCCACGTCTACTGCCTGCAGGACAACTATCAAAATGCATAGGGTTCTTGCGAACAAATACAGCCACCTCATAAATGTACAGAGAGGGCACCGTTAAGAGGTTGTACATTTTAAAATATTCTTTACACGAATCTCTTTTCTGTAAATTAAAAATGGCTCGGATGCACCTCTTTTGTGCTATAAGTACGCGCAGCTTTTCAGTAGAATTTCCCCAGAAAATAATGCCATAACGCAAGATAGATGCAACATGCCCATGGTATGCAGTTAAAAGAGTTTGCAAGTTTGCAACTGATCTCAGTCTGTAAAGGGCATATGAAAATTGCTGTAATTTCTTACATATACTGTCAACTTGCAGCTTCCACGTTATTCTATTGTCAATATTCAAACCTAGGAATTTTGCAGACTCAATTTCATTTATTTTAATTCCGTTATAATTTATGTCAATATTAAGGGGAGTGTTCTTTCGCTGCCTGAAACTAATTAGATTACATTTATTTAAATTTAATGTCAAGTTGTGGGATAATAACCAATTAATAATACATGTCAGGGTTTGATTTATGTCATTTTCTATGTTGCTAATGTTACTAATATTAAATAAGACGGTGCTATCATCGGCAAAAAGGGTGGTTGAAAAACGCGTCACCTTAGGCAAATCATTGATGTAAATGATAAACAAAAGCGGACCCAGAATACTACCTTGCGGAACACCCTGGCTCATAATTCTTTCATCAGAATCAAAGATAGTGTCAGTATGAGTTAGGTGAGATATTCTATTTATTCGTGTAATCTGCTTTCGATTGTGTAAATATGATTTTAGTAAACTATGAATATTACCCCTAATCCCACATTTGTAGAGCTTGTTCAGTAGTAAAGAGTGACTAACGTGATCAAATGCTTTGGTCATATCTAGAAATAGGGCTACGGTTAATTTACGATTGTCAACATTCAATAAAACCTTATATAGGAAGTCAAATATGGCCATATTAATCGATTTGCTTTTCCTAAATCCATACTGATTTTCACAGAAAAAGTTGGATTTTTTAAGAAAGCCAAATACTCTCTTATTTATAATTTTCTCAAAAACTTTTGCCAGTATTGGAATTAGAGCAATAGGTCTGTAGTTATTTGGATCTTTTGAGTTTCCTTTTTTAAATAGCGGCTTAATTATTGTTATCTTAAGTCTATCTGGAAAGACTCCAGCTATAACGGATACATTAACAATGTGAGCAAGAACAGGAGATATCAGTGTTGCAACGTCTTTTAGGCTTCTGGTAGAGATACCATCATGGCCAACAGAATTGGTAGTTTTCAGGGAAGTTATAATATTAAAAATTTCATTAGCGGCCACTGGTGCAAAATACATTGAATTTGGATTAAAGTCATGAGTTTTTGTTAAAATAGGAGGGTCATTATTATTATAAGATTTTGCAATGTCAACAAAGAAGTCATTAAACTGATTTGCTATCTGAAGAGCATCAGATATTTCTTCGTTATTAATTGTAATACTAGTTATATTGTCTCTTGGTTGATTATTGTTGTATTTATTTATTATGTTCCAAGTCGCCTTCGATTTGTTCGCTGATTGTGTTATGTAGTGTTGGTTTTGAGCTCTTTGTGTCAATTTAATTATTTTTTTATACTTTTTGGTATATGTTTGAAAGGCTAACTTGGCAGCTTTATTTTTTGTTAGTCTATATTTCCATAAGAGAGTGTGCCTTTTTTTAGAACATAGTTGAATTCCCTTTGAAATCCACTTAGGTTTATAGTGTGTAAATATCTTTATTCGATTGATCGGAAAGCATAAATTAAATATTAGCATTAAGATATCATGAAATTGGTCAAAACAATAATTTGGATTATCCGATTCAAATACATCGGAGAAAGTAAAACGACCCAAATATTTTATAAATTTCACTCTATTTTCAGCTGAATAATCACGTCTTTCCGTGTACCAAAACTTAAACTTACAATATTTTGCTATTGGAATACATAGTAACTGGCAAACATGGTCTGACATTGCCAACTCAAAAATTTGACCTGTACTTCTAGGAACATTATGAATGAAGTTATCAAGACAAGTGTTACTGCTTGGTCTAGTTGGTTCATTAAACTGTAACTTAAGATTGTACTTGTTGAGGGTATTTTTAAAATCAGATGTCAGTTTATTTTTCTTGAGAATATCAATATTAAAATCACCGCATAGGACAATTTGGTGACCCTTTTTGAGACTCAGTATTGAGATAATCTCCTCAAATCGTTCGAAAAACAACGTAGTTGTGATTTTATCGTATTTTGGCGGACGGTAAATGCACAATATAGTCAGTTTGATTCTGGTAAGTCTTATGGCTGAACATTCTATGACGTTGATGGTGGATAGTTTTATAATGTCATGTAGGATTTCGTATTCGTAATGTGTTTTAACCATAATACACGAACCCCCTCGTCTGATGTCTCTACAAAAATATGAGGTGAGTTTAAAGTTTTCTAACCTAAGGCCGCCTAAATCTTCCTGCAACATATTGTGCTCAGTAATGCAAACAACATCTACACTTTTACCACTATTTTCTAGATTATGTAAATTAACCATCAATCGATCAGCTTTGCTTATTAGACCATCAGTATTTTGATGTATTACGTTAATGTAATTATGGACGAAAAAAATCATTATTGAGATTTGACATTTCCTCATTATCGTTGTTAATACTGTTAGTAATTATTTCCACAGGTACATTGGTCATATTGTTTAATAATAAATCTTCTGTCTGAGTAGAATTGTCAACTTTAGAACAAGACATTTTTTGTAAATTTAACAAGTACTGTACATAATAGGTATATTCTTTTTTGTTAGAGATACGAAGAATTTCCCTTAATAATGATCGACATAAATGTATAGAAAATATTTTTTTCGAAGGTCTTATTCTACTGTAGTTCATGTCTAAAAATGTACAATTATGTTTATTACAAGCAAATTTAAGTTGGTAATTCAGCTGTGATTCTCTAAGATATCTATTGAATGGAACTTCACCAACAATTACATTTGTGTGAACCACAGCTTGCTTTAGCCAACTTTGAATGCTTTGAGTTAGATCGAAAGGATCATTGTCATTCATACCGCCTAAGACAATTACAAAGTCTTTATTAGTTAGTGTAGAAATTTCATTATAAGTGTTTTGCAATATTTTACTCATCGTCGCGCCCGGCTTTCTATAGCATATAACCTGGTATCTTTCACCCAAGAGGTCTTGCAGTAATTTTCTTACTTGGTGTCCTTGTTCATCGGCTAAAATAATGACCTTTTTGGTGGTACGTTGTTGCATTTTGGTTGTGTCGTTAGTATTTTGGGTTAAAGCGATTGTATGTTGGGGGTTTGTTCCGTCATGTATCTCACAATTAGGGTTTTCAGTTTTATCAGCGTTATTATCACTCGCTACTGTATCTGAATACTGGGTTGACATACCTGGTATTAGACGAAAGCTAGCTTCTGAACCGATAGCCACATCAATGTTTATAGGTTGTAAATTATCTATATTGCTGCTTTGAACCGTCTCAGGCTCGGTAAGATTATTATTAGCAGAGAGTTTATTCAGTTCTGAATGTTGAATCTTTTAATTTTTGTACATTTTTAGTTTAAGTTGGTTTTTCTTTTAAATAGGTGGACGTTTTACCTCTGTTTTACCTGATAGAAAACAATGATGCAGTTTCCGATGTAGCACAAACACTGTACCTCATTAGATTAATAAAACATTACATACAAACTTAATATAACATTTTAAAAGTAAGTTTTATTCAAACTTAAAAATAAATAAATGTTTTAAACGACAAACCCTTTATTTTTAAGAAATAACATAATAATATTATATTAAATCTTAAACTAAATTAAAACTAATATTAATTCGTAAACTAAACTAATAAATATAAAGAAAAAACAATGACATTTTTTTTTTAATTTAAATTAGATTTAAAATGTTTTTCTTCCTTATCTGTTAGATTTAGTAGGTATGTATTATATTATTTTTTATTCTTATCGTAATAAGGGTTAAAATGTAAATTGTTTACAAACAATATCAATTTAAAAGTAATTTCTAAAAGTGTTGACCTACACAGAGGTCGCGGATTATTGAAAGCTTATTTTTAAACATTTATCAATTTTAAATTGGTAAAGCGCGACTAGAGGTGACGCCTTCAAACACTTAAAAATATAATTTTGAATGTTAATAGCTTATATTTTATGAAGAGTAAAATCTTAATGTTTATAGTATCTATTTTAGATTCATATTCATTAAAATAATTTTAGTACAAATTTAAAATAATCGTAAAGTTAAAACTTTTACAGCTGTGATATGAATAAAACTTTGGAGAGAAACCATTTGAACACATTTCTGAGGACATTAAATTAATATTTCAAAGCACATTGCCGACGATATTATCCACTTTACCACTTTACGCGATTAGTTAGTTATTTTTTTCATAAGGTGTTCTTCACTACTTATGTTGTTTTAGTAGACAAGGTGTTTGGCCGATTGTTTTATTAAAAAATTAAAACGTCTGAACTGAATAACCGCATAAGAAAGCTCGACTGTTATTATACCTACTTAAGTAGGTATGTTGTACCTACATAATATATCTTGAAGTCCGAACTGAAAATAACTAAGAGCGTTTTTTGTTGACTCCTAAATCTTAAAAATAGTCCAAGCGTGTTGGTCAAATAGTCAAATAGTCCAAGTTTCGACTTAAATATCGGCCTAACTAGTTTTGACC
Source organism: Idaea biselata (assembly GCA_958496205.1). Classification (NCBI taxonomy): domain Eukaryota; kingdom Metazoa; phylum Arthropoda; class Insecta; order Lepidoptera; family Geometridae; genus Idaea; species Idaea biselata. The sequence goes on along the minus strand of OY292399.1, from coordinate 24,204,561 downwards.
AACTTATCCAACCAAAAAATTAAAAAAAAATACACTTAAATCGTTTAGTAAAAACAGTACTTTATCCTAACCTATCCGTGTCGGTTTAGTGAAAAGGTTTTTTGATTAGTTTCGACCAAGAACGTAATTTACAACTAAGACTGATTTTTTTTGTTAAAATTTGATTAGACTGCTTTTGAGTTTTGACTGTAGCGTATACAATTAAATGCCTTCCCTTATTAATGTAGGTATTTAATTTATTTAAATATTTGAGTAAAATCTTAAGAAGGACAATTAATGAAGTCACATACTTGATTACGCAGCTGTTACCCTCATACAATTGAATTATTATAAATTACCTACTCTCCGTACTTTACCATCAATATGATTATTGTAGGTAATGTAGTAATGAATAAATCATTAATTCTTTCATCATTATTTTTAAATTATGATAAAAAAATATATTTTTAGAATAAGATATTATTATTTTTATAAAATAAAATAAAGTATTTCTTTGCACTTCTTCATAAATCTCCTCTAAACAGAGAAAAGAAAGATTCACTAGGTACTTGATTTATTCACTTTTTATGGTAATTTTACACGACACAACAAACGCGTGACGTGTTTCTAATAATGTAAAAATATATGAAGAAACTTTCTACATAAAGGTAATATGCTGATTAGGGGGAATCCTCTTTGAAACGGACGGGTTTTGAAACGGACACTATCGAAAATATCTTATGTTTTTGGGAGTTGGCACCATTGATGACCATAGACCTGGGTCATTGATGACCATAGACTAGGGTCTATGGTCATCAATGGTGCCAACATCAAAAAAACCTTAAAAATTTTCGATCAAAAACTTGAAATATCGATAATGTCCGATTTAAAGCACGTCCGTTTCATTGCGGACTCCCCTATGTGATCAAAAATAACACCGTTTTCTTCATTTATCCATCTGTCTGATGCAGTTTTGTAGGAAAAAATAATAATTCTAGGACACTAATTTTTAATTTAATCCCGGAAGATTATTTCAAAAGCTTTGATTAAAACAACATTCACCAAATTAAATCAGGTATAACGTTCGTTACGACACAAGAAGCTTAAATTCATTAAAAATACGAATTTTCAAGTTCTCGTTTCATAAATTTACTAAACCGATTAAATATGGTGAGCAGGCACTCTATGGAATATACTACGACTAGCGACTGGTCCAACATATTTGCTTGGGTTTACTTATCTTCTTATTTATAAAATTTGGATGTCACAATGTTAGTTACCGTACTCCTCCGAAACGGACGAACCGATCTCCACCAAACTCCACTTGCGCATTCAGTAGGTCTGAGAATCGGCTACTATCTATAATTTATAAGGCAAAACAACGTTTGCCAGGTCAGCTAGTAACTTATAATACACTTTAACCATAATATAGGACACTAGCAGAATCCCTGGGCTTCACCAGCGTAGGTCTCGATCCCGCAGGATTTTTCAGGAGGACCAGCGATTTGGGCTCTTAGTTCAGTCAGTTTAAGTCATTCTGTCAGTCAATCAATCAGTCAGAACTTTGAATTTTATATGTTGTAAGTATAGATAGAACCCTATTGCAAAAGAAAAACTTCGTATCCTTTTTTTATTTAGTTAAATAACACGATTATACCATCAATTATATTAATTGACCAAAGATGACTAAGAAAAAGATGATCAAAAGCTGTTGCGTGTTTCAGAAGAACTTATCGTAGAACCAGACAGACAAAAGCAAAGACTTTGGAGGACTTTGGATATAGGCACTATTAGAGAAAAGATGTGTAGAAACCACGTATTTAAATTTAATAGTAAAGACGTTAAATACCACGTGGCCCAGTAGACAGGAAAGAACGAAGTTTATTCGTTTCTCTCACGGTGAGGTTCATTTTTAAACATAATACGCAATTTTATTTTCATATTTTCCTGAAAACAAGTACATTAAAACAGAAATAGATATAATCTACGGTTCCATCGGGAAATTCCGAGGATTTTCACTGGATAATTTTTGATCTTGAATCGTCACCGAGGTTTTTTGGCAACAATTTATCTTTAAGACAAATGGTTGTTATCAAAAAAGTTGTCAACACAACTTGCAAAAAACGCCGCCGCCCGCCGTGCACAGGTTACCTACGTCTTTACTGTATTGACGTGGGCTGGACGCTGCTGGACAGATTTAACGTCAAATCTTAAGGTCAAATCTATATTTAGGTCAAAGCTTAGTGCGTTGTAAATGTTGTAATGTTAGTTTTGTAAATTCCAACGACAATATTAAGGACTTTATCCCACCGGCAAAGAGGAAAAAAGTAGGAATTGCTAAAAAGAGTGGACTCTTTTACTTAAAATAGGTTTGCGATTCCATTACAGAAATCTATATTCCATTATGAAATGGAGCGAGCGGAGCGTAATCATTAATGTGTCAGTTACCACCAAAGAGAAATAACCGAGCTCATTTTTACTCTTTTGCCCGCTTTGTCATTTTCGCTCTAGTGGAAACACTTCGATGGTATTTCGAGGTAAAGAAGTCACAACGGAGTCGGCTTTACCATGCTCGATAAGATCTTTTAAATTGTACCTAGTTAAGATGGCACCGCATATAAGTAATAGAAAATGCAAGTAAACGTAGCAATTTGGGAGAGCACGAGCTAGGGAGGGACGCGTGTGGCTTCACAATTTAATTGCTTTGGCGCCGTTCCATTACATGGATGTTTCACCTCACTGGATGGGATGTTACAGAATTGTCACGTAGCTGAAGCAGTGGCATTCATATATTTAATATTTATATATTATATGGGTATATTTATATTATAATCTATAAGGTTTACTTGAATTTGACTTTACTTTACATAATGGAAAACGACGATGAAACTTGGAATATAGATAGCTGGAGTCTTAGAATAACAACCAGGCTACTCTTTACCCCGATAATTCCGCGGGATCCACGCAGGTAAAACATTAGTACATCTACGCGGGCTTAGCTGTAAAGGTAATACTTTTAAATCAAGATTATTTTACTATATTTATATTTTATTAATTATCTAAACATTTGTCACTCGTCTAGTGAACAACATTTTCTTTCGGTCATGATGTGAAATCAATCATTTGAAATCCGCCTTTATTCGCTAATTGAATTGTCGAGGGGATTAGTCACATTCATAAATCAAGTGGACTCGTTTAGACCTTTACGTAAACTGTATTAAAATCTGGAAATAAATAGATGATTATATTTAGGTATATAGAATTCATTTATTTTACAACATAGGTACAAAAATAAAACACTAAACATAGTGATAAATAAAAAACTAAAACTTAAAATCAAAATGAGAAAAAGCCGTCGTCGACGACACCCTCCCGTGACATCGTCCCCAAGATGCTGGCGGCATTCCTCTCTGAATAGCGAGACTAACTCGCTGAGACAGGAAACTACCAGCTCTGGGATCACCGGTCGCCTCGATTAGACGGCCCGACAATTCCCGTAAAAACAACTTGGCACTGGGGCAACAACCCACTGTCTTAAGGCCCACTGGGGCAAAAATGTAGCAACCAGGAATAATATTAGATTAGACTAGTTATTAGGACAGACAGTCCAGTTAGGTAGGTTCAACTTCGAGAAAGAGGTCAATCGTCGAATCCAGCTCGGATGGGCAGCGTTCGGGAAGCTCCGCAACGTCTTTTCGTCTAAAATACCTCAGTGAAATAAGACGAAAGTCTTCAATCAGTGTGTGTTGCCAGTGATGACATACGGATCCGAAACGTGGTGCTTCACTATAGGCCTTATGAATAAGCTTAGAGTTGCTCAAAGAGCTATGGAGAGAGCTATGCTCGGGGTTTCTCTACGGGATCGAATCAGAAATGAGGAGATACGTAGAAGAACGAGGGTCACCGACATAGCCAAACGGATTAGCTCTTTGAAGTGGCAGTGGGCAGGACATATAGCACGGAGAGCAGATGGTCGTTGGGGCCGAAAAGTTCTCGAATGGAGAAAGCGGATCGGAAAGCGCAGCGTTGGACGTCCACCAACGAGATGGACGGACGACTTAGTTAAGGCCGCGGGTTCACGATGGATGCAGGCCACTTATGACCGAAGCATCTGGAAATCTATGAGAAAGGCTTATGTCCAGCAGTGGACTTCTTACAGCTGAAATGATGATGATGATGAGACTAGTTATTTCAAGTTTGTACTTTCTATGAGATCGTATTCTTTGAAACCGTTTCGAGCGCGCAGCAACGAGAGGGTTTAACTTATATAAGAACATTGCATACATTTAGATAAGTATTTGAGTTTCTGAGAGGTTGTCCCGCGACTCTCGACACGTTTGATACAAAGTTGCTCTATGAACTTGTTTTTACCCGACTGTGCGAGGCAAAGAGGGTTATGTGTTTATCAGTCTATGTATGTATCATGTATGATTGTAATTATGATAATTATGATTGTAATGATTTTAATGATTCATCGATTTGTCTTAATTATATCCTGCGAGTGTCACTAAAAACATGACACTTATAGAAATTCAAAATAGCTTCTATACATACCTACCTACTACGTTTTTAGGGTTCCGTACCCAAGGATAAAAACGGGACCCTATTACTGAGTTTTAATTTTCAGACTCTAATGTAACGTTTTGGTTCTTTCTATTTGGCATTTTTTCTTTGGGATCGTAGAATCGTAGTCTACAATTAAAAAACGAAGGATTTATAAAAATTAAAATACATTTTGACTAACAATTACGCATTTTTTAACAAAAATATCAAACTAAGTAGGTATGTATCTGAGTGGAAAGTCCTTTAGTTTCAACGACGCAAATAAAAATTATAATTTACATGCTAGAATAGACTTTGGACCGCTTAGGCTATCATTAAGAGGATAGTCTCCATTCTCTTTCTCCATACATTATTAATTTTTATTATTATTTTAATTAGAAAATAAAAAAAAATAGAAAGGTAGATGCATTGTCATGACAGATATAGGTTTTATGGCATTTGCTCTTATATCTTTATCCTGGGAGGAAAATGTAAACTACGTTTGTGTGGAGAAAGAGAATGGAGACTATCGTCTTAAGTCAATTGGACTAAAATTAACACTACCTCTTCACATCCACCGCTAGAGTTCAAACTACTGAGGTACAATTTATACACCTACAATTTATATTTAGATCTATCATAGGTAGCTAATTATAGACTTTATTTTATGAGCGATAAAATGAACTTTTTACGTTGTATACATACAATGTGTTCAGAAATAGTCGGAATCCAAGTCTAGGATAGTAGCCATGGTTTCCAGTTCAGATTTCATGTATCTAAAACAATGTATTATACATTCGATGTCTTCTGTGTAAGGTCGAAGGTCAGTTTTGCCTTTTTCTAATGAACAGTGAACACTACACTTATGTAAACATTTTGGTAATTTTTTCATGATTTCATCATTCAAAATCAGTCTGTAAATGAAAATTATAGGATCAATTTTTTGATAAATTTGGCTTCAGCCGCGTTCGAAACCAGAGGTTCGTAACCAGTTACTGAAGAAGAGAAAATCCTCTTCGTACGAAACCAGTTTCTAAAAGAGGATTTTTTCCTAAAACGAAACCGACTGCAAACGAAGTCGAAATTTCGTAACTAGTTACTGAAGAAAAAAAATCATCTTTGTACGAAACCAGTTTTTATAATAATTACTGCAACTTTCTCATCCGAGCGATGTTCCCGGTTGCATCCCTTGGGCTTGGGGTCCGTTAAACCCCAAATTGTTTTTTTTTATTTGGGGCGGCGCAGTATGTAAGTCATCATGACATACTTTCTGCACATAGATTTTTCAATATTTTTACGCCTGATACTAACTCTTCTAGGGACCAAGCAGTTTATCCGCCACCATACAAGAAGAACTCAAGGTTTGTAGTCTCCCTCAGATCCCTTAGTCGCCTTTTACGACACCCTTTTTACGTCAGAGATGGGATAACCCTATTCCATGATAGGGCTATACGGCAAATTACTACAACTCTAAGATCTACTTATTGGTATCGAGTATCTACGAATTATTTCGTCTTTGTCCCCCACAGTTAGTACGCAGAAAGTTTGAGGCAGCTCTATCGACCGAGTCTCGGCGATTACATAACGTTGCACGAAGGGCGAGCTTAGCATCTCTATAAATGTACCCCTACCTGTTACCAACTGCATTTGGTTGCGCTTTCAACAGTTGTTCTCCTTTACTTAACGAGTTTGTATGCTATTTCAATAGTTCTTTTAACCTGTGCTGTGGTTTGACGAAGGAATTGAATAGAAATGTGATTATGTATTGTAGAGTTGCAGTAGTTAGTGACGAGCGGTGTATGTGGTATGCAAGTTGGTTTCATTAGGTTGGCTGTGTTTGTTTTAATTAGATGTAAAGGGTGAATTTGTAGACCGGCATTTAGCTCTAAGAGATAGCGAAAAATGCTGTATGGCATTGTTATGTGCCCGATGTCTATACTTTAATATTAGGTATAAGAAGGAATGTTTTATTTGATTGTAAAGAATAGGCTCCGGATTTACTAAATTTACTGTTGTGGTAAATCTACTATATAAAAATAAGTCGGGTTTTCCTTCCTGACGCTATAACTCCAGAACGCACGAACCGATTTCCACGGTTTTGCATTCGTTGGAAAGGTCTCGGGCTCCGTGAGGTTTATAGCAAAGAAAATTCAGGAAAAAATGACGTATGACGATGACGTATGACGATGACGTATGACGATGACGTATGACGATGACGTATGACGATGACGTATGACGATGACGTATGACGATGACGTATGACGATGACGTATGACGATGACGTATGACGATGACGTATGACGATGACGTATGACGATGTCGTATGACGATGACGTATGACGATGACGTATGACGATGACGTATGACGATGACGTATGACGATGACGTATGACGATGACGTATGACGATGACGTATGACGATGACGTATGAAGATGACGTATGACGATGACGTATGACGATGACGTATGACGATGACGTATGACGATGACGTATGACGATGACGTATGACGATGACGTATGACGATGACGTATGACGATGACGTATGACGATGACGTATGACGATGACGTATGACGATGACGTATGACGATGACGTATGACGATGATGTATGACGATGACGTATGACGATGACGTATGACGATGACGTATGACGATGACGTATGACGATGACGTATGACGATGACGTATGACGATGACGTATGACGTACGATAAATGAAATAAAATTTTTCGTTTTCAAATATAAAACCAAAAAAAAATTTCTTCATATTTTAATCACCAAACGAAATGTTACATAAAACGAAGCCATCTGGTGGCGAAACGGAGTTCGCCTGGTTTTCTAGTATACCTATAGAAAATAATAAATACAAAATTTGTGAACATCACACAGCGCCATCTTAAGTTTTTTTGTAAATACATACCTACATGGAAAGGCACCCAGACCAGAAACAAATATTTATTTTTAAACATAAATAATTTTCCACAGCGAGAATCGAACCCGCAACCTTTCGCTTTGTAGCCGGGGGTTCGCCCGACACACCACAGAGGTCGTCGTATATTTTACATTACATGTTTCGATTATATTTATTACCTCTTTAGCGGAGAGCCTTACCTACGATAAAGTCATATTAAAAGCAAACATCAATGTAATAAAATAGTCTACGAAGTTCCACTGATACTGGAATATAACCGTTGGGAACAGAATAAAACCGGGATCGATGTGAAATCGAGTTGTAAACTAGAGTTTATGGCGTGAGATGACGAAATTGTTATTTTATCTGGAACAGAACAGTGCTGATATCAAATGTAAATGACCGTGTTTAACGTGCCGTGTTGTGTCTCTCTGACATATGCATATTTTATATTACAAGTATTTATGATTATTATTCAGCCGGTTGTTATCTAAAGAGATGTATGTATTTTTCAGCACAAAACAGTTGATTTTTTATATAGATTTATCTTCGGCTCTTGCGATGTCGATGTGTAAAAACGAAACGTCCTTGAAACGACGAAAGCAACGCGATTAAACCCGGAAATGTTTAATTTTTACATAACATTCGGTAGCATTATTTTTATTGCTTCCTTTATGTACTTAAATATGAAACGTGGACGACATTCTTCTGAGACAAAGCCCTAAGATGCTTCCGCACTGGACGTAGGTAGTCAAAACAAAACGCTTTTGCCTGATATAAAAAGTGTCAGCGCTGCAGTGTCAGTCCTGGAATTTTTTCGTTCAATTTTGGAGAAGTAGAAAAATTTATCCATTATGTATGATATCATAAACATGGTCAAGTTCTTCCATATGTAGCTGTTTTCTGTGAACTTGCTACTTAAATACCTACTAAAAAAAAGAATAGATTTTAAAAATACAATGATATACAGACAAAAATTGAGGACAAGTCTCTTAATAATGTCCTAAACTGATATGAACTGAATTAACTTATTTCTACTAAATCAGTGCACCTACAGTTGCTGGGCGTTGATTCACAAACTATTCAAAAAGTTATCAAATAACTTGGAATTTTTAACGAATTAGAGCGGTAAGCGGATCTCCAATACGATATATATAGCAAAGTTTAAAAGCCTGCGATTTCATTCAGGTGACATTCTTTTTAAAGGAAAAGCAAAATTCAAGAGGAGTTTCAAAAGCAGATATGCATTTCGTTACATGAGGATTATTGATACATATACAAGTTACGCATCGATTATCTGTTAAACCTCATTTTCCTAAATAGTCAGAGACACAGAGGCTAAAATACTCAATCAGGAACAACAAAAGGTCAGGGGAGCCCTGATCACAAATTTTACAGATTTCCCTATGCATAGCTACTTTTTTATCGCAAATCACGCCAATTTTGGAGCCCTTATCACTTTTATGTTATGAGCCATAGTGACCAGCGACGATTTTTGCGGAAAATCGACTATAATTTTGGCGGGTGCCACCGAAAAGGTCTGCAAATTGGCGAGGTCATTTTCGAGGACCCCCTATCAAATTTCATTATTTGCATACAGCACCTATTGTAACTTTAGGCCCCTACCGCGATTGTGACACGGAATGGATTATAAGGGGATAAAGGAAAATATACTAGACCATTTTTCATCACTTGCAGTTATTGAGTATACTCATTAGTATACTCAATAACTGCAAGTGCTACTCATATGGCATTATTCGAATGTAACCCTGGCTAAGAAGCTTCCGAATAGCTTGAAATACAAGTCCGAAGTTTTTGCTTACCAATAGGTAGGTAAACTCTTCAATAGTCAATTGGTAGTTCGTAATGCATGGTGTCCCTTTTACCTACTTTGTATTCAGCATTCTTCTAGTCACGTGTACATGGGTTTTCTTATTTGAGGCCGAAGTGTGGGTATAGTTAGGAGCGGTCAAGGGTCCAACTCGTGTACTCTTTTATCACATTCTGTGGATGCTTTCGGTGGTCACGCACGATAGTCGTATGTGTCCGTGTGATAGATAGTTGACGATTGTCTCGAAGGTGAATTTCCTGATCCTGGTTAACCTCTCTTGGAAAAAATATAATCTTACTAATGTAATTTTATTTGATAGTTATGAAGGTTCAATTAGTTAGCGAGTGTGTTTGTTGCTGCTTGACACGATAACCACTGAACCGATTGAGATGAAACTCGGTATGTAGATAGCTGAAGACCCGAATTACTACATAGCCTATGTAGTAATTCTGATTGATTTCTGATTCTGATATAACTGATTATTAAATATTTTGTATATTTTTTGTTGTGATATGGATTAGGTAATTTATATTGCTGTAAAATGCTATTGTTCCGAAATAAAGATCTATTAATTACCCCCATATTCCCGCGGGATCAGGACTTACGCGGGTGGAACCGCCCCGCCAGTGAGTTTAAGAATGTTAGTAGTAAGAAAAGGTGAACGCGAATAGATAAATGTAATTCACGTACTGCGAAGGAGTAGGAAAGTACCTGCCTATTACGTAACTTAAAGAGCTTTCTCTTTGGAAGTACAAATGAACTTAATACTGATATTTGCGAATAACTTTATTTGCTGGAATTAATTAAATTCTCGCCCTCTTGTAACATTATTCTACAAACGCGTGTTAGGTGAAATTGTGAGAAATATTTCTAAATTAAATGTAGTATCCACCTACAAACGTTATGTATCGTGTCTTGGAGACGGTAACAAAATTTTCTGTCAATCGACTCGATGGCTTTAATTCGTAGAAAAATCATTAAGTAAATGAAAAAGATATTTTATAAGATAGACTTTTTATGAATATTAAATTTTATGTATTCGTATACCATTACCTCTAGTTGCTAAGCATAGTAGACTTACTAACTTCATAGATAAAATGTCTGAGAATAAATGATTTCAATTTCAATGTCTTAAGAGGATAGTCTCCATTCTCTTTCTCCATACAATCGTAGTTTAAATTTTCCTCCCTGGATAAATACATTAGAACAAATATGTTTATGCCATAAAACTTATATCTGTCATGACTATGCATCTACCTTTTTATTTTTTTAATTTTATTATTTTTATTTTAATTAGAAATAAAAAAAATAAAAAAAAGGTAGATGCATTGTCATGACAGATATAGGTTTTATGGCATAAACATATTTGCTCTAATGTCTTTATCCAGGGAGGAAAATTTAAACTACGTTTGTATGGAGAAAGAGAATAGAGACTATCCTCTTAAAGTACTGGCCGTAGAAGCTGTTCTATACAAACCTGTAACCTAGTAGGGATTTTTAAATTATATGTTTATTTATACGGAGCTTTGATGGATTACCCCATTGGGCTACGGCTAGTAAAATAAATAAAAACTATCTATATATCAAAATCACTACATCTGTTTGGAGCTACGATACATAGACAGATACACAGACATCTCAACCTTCACTCCTTATTTTTGCGCCGGGGGTTAAAAATGTATACCTACTATTAAACTTCACTGAGTGGGCGCAGCTAGATTTTTCCTTCATTTAAGGATCCAAATGTGGACGGTAAATGTCATAAAAACTAAAAACTACACGGGTCGTGATGGTGTTTTGGATAATACTTTATTCATCGATTCAGCTGAGTTGCGAAGTAAATTTTATAAACCTAACTAAAAACATCAAACATTTCTAACTATCGAACGATTAAAGTGAGTAAAATTTCCAGTCTGTTTTCACTTTTTAACAATTTACAAGAAACTGAGGAATAAAATGAGAATACTCCTACACAGAATTAAATGTCACGGATCAAGAAAAATATTATATTTTAATTATAACCCGGAGCTATCTTGGTTTATATGCTGACTTGTTGCTAACGTGGTAGGTTACTAGAGTTGGTAGTTGACCGTTATTACAAGTTAAAACGTCATCTTTTTTTCATGAGAATAATTCGAAGACATATTATGATTATCATCATTCCTGATGACCAATTGGCGTATTAAAATTTTCTACATTTTCATTCAATTTTGTCATCAAAATTTTCTTTGGAGAATACCATCTTTTATACATTCATGAGACAATATTTTTTATGTTGCAGTTTAGTTGCATAGTTTATTTTGAGCGTATTGTTTTCAATAAATTTTGCAAATATTGAAATTTTTTGGTTTGCAATTTTATACAGGAGGTAATCTATCTATCTTCTATATCTATAAAACGCTTTGTCCTGACTGACTGACTGAATGACTGATCAACGCACAGCCTAAACCGCTGATTGTAGAGGGCTGAAATTTGGAGAGTGTGTTCTCTATGTAATGTAGACATCCGATAAGAAAGGATTTTTGAAAATTCCCACGGGATCGGGACCGCGGGACGCAGCTTGTTCCTGTATAAAATTGACTAAAATTTCAACATTGTTCAGAAACCTTTTTGTTAAATAACTTATCGCAAAGCTAGTTCCGAAACATGCGTCTAAATTACTATCCCCTATTTTTTTTTTCAAATATTTCTATCGGCGACATCTGCCGGAAGCAGTCAAAAGCTGTCTGAAAAGTTGCAGAAATTCACCTCCGAGTGAAAACCATTCGACGGTTCTGCCGTCTACGAAAATGTCAGCAAAGCAATTCAAGACTTTTCACATAGATGGCGCTGCTTTTCAGAAGCGGAAAATAAATTGCTCTCTAATATTTATTACATGTTTGACTTCAGAAAGAAAATTTACGTATAATTATAAGATTCTTTGTGCTCGCTGCCAGGATAAATAGGTATCTACTTAAGGGATTCTTTACAAAAATAGCCTGAAAATCGATAAGTACGAGTATCTCATTTCATTATCTTCTCCCCTAAGTTGAAATAGTAAATAATCGGCATCAATTTAAGTTTCGGCAGGCTTGATCCTCGCTGGATCAACAATAATTTACCCTGTTACTTAAAAATGATGATTAACAGGTAACTAAGTTACAATATTATATAACATTTGTTTCTGTCTGTCAACTTTGAAACTTCATATGGCAGAAAAAGATAAACGATACAATGACGATACATAGTTAAGGCAGCTATACTTCGTTTTCAACTTAACTGTCCAGTGAGTCACATACGACTCATACTGAACTTTCGGAATACGTTCAGGAGTCACGGGTGACTCATTTTTTTATACAACTTTAAGACATATTTTTGGTATGAGCGTAAAAATACGTGAACGTTAAGCAAAAAAAACGTGTGGCACTCGGGGACTGCTGCGGTAAGGAGGTTAATTTCAAACATTTGATTTTATTTGTTACATTTTTGTGTCCAAATTGTGTCTTTACAGGGTTGAAAAATACCTCTGGTAAGTCTTGATCCCGCGGGATTTTATAAAAACCCTAGTGGAAAGATACCTACACACCACAAAGATCACACTCTAATAACATGGTCTTGGTTTGGTTTGGGCCACGGTTTTGGGCTCTGCGTTGATTATATAGGTCAGTCAGGACTTTGAATTTTATATGCATGTATAGATATGAATTTATTCTTGGCCTATAGTCACAGCATACATAAAATATAGTAAGTATACAAGTACCATAGTGAAAAGTTAAGTTTATAGACCGTAATAAAAGGCGGAGTGTCTAAGTTTAATATACGTCTTCTTTAGGAAAGGTTAGGCTATTATAATATGCCAAGGGTGCCAAACATTTTTTGCAAGACCAGTGATTTGAAATCAAAAGTTTCACTTTTGTATTATTTAGTTATCAGTAGTTATTTAGTTAGTTATAATATCAATAGTAGAAAACTAAACTAAGTTTTCTAAAAAAAGCATTAAAAAAAACCGACTTAAAAAAACATAAAATAACTTCGCCTACGTACAGTGCCACCGACTTATCTGTTATGTAATCTGAAGTCGGGCAGCCAAACTACTTACAATCCTACTCAACCAACCCAGTAAATCTGCCCGACTTCAGATTACATAACAGATAAGTCGGTGGCACTGTACGTAGGCGAAGTTATTTTATGTTTTTTTAAGTCGGTTTTTTTTAATGCTTTTTTTTTGAAGTCGGTTTTTAATTTTTTTAAATTAATTTTTTATTTCATCCTTTTTAGTGTACTTTCAACTACCACTAAAATCATTAAAATTGTATCCATAACTTTTATCATTGAAGAGTTCTGTGATGAGAAGGTGGTTTCCGATGTGGAGATTCCGAAACCATATTCTTATTCATCGGTATCTATTCTTTATGGCCTTATTCTACTGGTGATAAAACATAAGAATTTTGAGGAGCAATCCCGTTCATCACTCCGAAGATCCTCATCAGATCCTCACCAAATTTTTATGGAACCATCTCGGAGCTCCCACCTTTCAGTTTTAAAAGGAATCATCTCAATCGGTCAAGTCGTATTCGAGTAATCGATGAACATCCCTAAAACATAGGAATTTTGAGGAGCAATCCCGTTCATCACTCCGAAGATCCTCATCAGATCCTCACCAAATTTTTATGGGACCATTTCGAAGCTCCCACCTTTCGATTAAAAAAAGAATCATCTTAATCGGTCAAGCAGTCTTCGAGTAATCGGTGAACATACATAAAAAAAATAAAAAAAAAAAAAATATTATACATACAGACGAATTGAGAACCTCCTCCTTTTTTTGAAGTCGGTTAAAAATATCAGTTTTTTTTTCAATTTCTGTCTGAATACTAATTTGTTTGTCTATATTGATATTAACTGTAATGCAATTAAAACTACACCTACACATATAAAATTCAAAGTAACAAGCCGGGTCAAAGCCTCTCACCAAAGAACGCCTTTTGATCGCCTTTTACGACGGCCAGGAAATACCGTAATCCTATTTTTTTAAATCCAGGCTACATGATATTTCAAGATTTAACAAGTAAGTAGACGTAATAGTTAGGACTAACTAAATTTAGATAAATCAAAGAAAAGTACGTCCGTGCTACGCAATTACCTATATAAACGCTCTGCGGCAGCGTGCACGCGTAGCTTACTAATAAATAGGTAAAAAATGGCAAGTTCCTCTTAAATGTTTTGAAGTCAACGTGTAAATGGGTATCACAGTCATTCGCATGCCGTCTCAAGCATGTTCCGCCGTAAAATACCACAGACTTTTCCCACAGTCTACTCAGTTCAAAGGAACGATGCCAAATCATTTTTATATAAATATATGTAAATATAAATAAACTATTTTTTTATTACCATGCACGTGAGAGAGAATATTTGGCGTCATTAAATTCCTGTTTTATCCATCTAGTCGAATTTCGGAGTGCGTCAGTAACGCAGTCTCAGCTATTTCGAGTCATCCTTCCAGTAGGCGGACAAAAGGGAAGGTGACAGTTATTATTAAGAGTATTTTAACGTGATACGCTTCATTAGGCTAGATTATAATAAAATTATTACACTGAGCCACGGCTAACCGATTCATTAACACATTTTTGCTTACGTACCGCTTGCCGTACCTTTTATTTTTGGCTTCAATTTATAGGGTTGACAGGGATAATCGCCGGCTTGGTGTCCACTTCATAGTTTTCGAGTAAATTTCTTATTAAAACGGGCCTCTGCGTGTTGTCTTCAGCTCAACGCACGCCTTCTAAAGATCCGAGGCTAAGCTACTAAATTACTGTTATGACTATTTTATTAATAAAGGTTTTCAGCAATTTAAAAAAAAAGAGTCAGTTTAAGGCATTGTCATAACATCACCTTAAATCTTCCTTTGCATATAATGGATTACAAGGACGTCCCGTAGGTACCGATTTATGTGCGTAGAATGACCGTAAAGCTTTTTCCGTAACAATTTATGACGGAAAAATTCGGTTAGTCGATTATTAAACAAATACGATGTTATCGGTTTTACACATTAGTAATTATTTACGACATACTAATGCTTGTCATAATCATAAAATAAAAAGTTATTAGCTACTTCGGCTTTTACTTTTCTAAAAGTTTTTGCTTGTTTCACATTTAATAAAATTATTTTGAAAACGTCTTGCGTATAGAGCCAGTGTGAGAATATTATTTTTAAGCAAAATATTATTTTTAAGATCGGATTTTAAGTCAGACCCAAAGTATGTTAGGTATAGGGAATGTCATCATAGTTCGTAAAATCTATTAATAAAGTAGTGGCTAATTAATCAATAACCTTGTAGGAGACCTATAACAGGCAAAGAGAAAAGTCCATGTTCTAAATTAAAAAAAAACAAAGAGAGTAGGTGGAAAATCTACTAGAATTATACAATAATTCAAATGAGTTTAGTCCAAACTAAGTTTAAAAAAATATATTAACCGTAGTTAACTCGTTCCCACAAAACTGATTTATTTACGATGGAACTTATCATTGGATTTTTTAGGAAACCACGTGTACTATTATTTTGTATTCTGAAAGATACGTTTTTTTATTAGCGGTAGATATTTTCTAGAAATATTTTAGGGTAAAATTAATCTTCAAAAGATTGATTCATGTTGAATGTAATTTTGAAGATGTAGTAGAGTGCATACCTACACAGTCAAATTACGAAATATTTAGATATTGTGTAAAATTGAGTACCTAACTTTAATTAATCATAACCACAGGAAGAACCGTGATATACGATCTAAGAAGATTTCTTAATTCATTCACCATTATGAAGTTTTCCACTCCGTAGCCCATTTAACTTACATCGAAGGCTTCTAAAAGTTCTTTGTATGCTCAGATAAGAAAATAATAGCCTCTTTCAACTTTCTCACGCTTTTCAGTTTGTGACGTATAAGGGGAAGGAGGCAGGTAACGTAATATATGGGCCTACTAGGGCTGTAACTTTAAGATGCCCACATTTTGCCCACATTTTTAGGACACTGATTTTTTTATACTTATAAATTATATTGTACGTAAAAATTTGCCAACTGTGATGGAACTCAGTTGGTAAGTCCTTCTAAATAAACACATAGACTTACTTATTTTTGGTAAAGGTAATATTTGATATTTTTGAGGATTTGTGTGTGTTTAAATTAAGACATATAGAAACATTTTTTGGATAGAGCGACTTTTAATCTCGCTTTTTTTTTAATATTTAAATTATTTAAGGTCATGACATGACTTAAGCTGGTAAAAGTGCCGTGCACGGCTAGTATTAGAATATTATAAATGTATGAACAGTGGGCAATTCAAAAGTTTGAATGTAAGAAACATTCTAAAACTAAAATAATAGCAGTGTTTAATACATAAAGATATCAAGCCACGCATTATTCTAAACTATGGGGTGTAGTAGTGTTCATAAAAAATATAAAAGAAAGACGTGAACCGGAGTTGTAACTATTTTTTCGATAGAAAAGGCATTTTGATGACTATAGACCGACATTAACCATAAAAGAATCGCCAATTTTTGCGATGTTTTGGGTCAACCTCAAAATGTTTTCGGAATGGCAACCCTATACCAACTTCTGCCTATGATTTTTTTTGTGATTTGTCTTTTGATCAATTTTCCAGTTCAAAAAACAAACGTATCTTTGTAATATTGGTTGGGTTCCCGTATCGCATCAAAGCTTTAGTTAAAATAAATAGATAAATCTACCTATGTTCTAGTTTATCTATAGACTAGGTACGTTTTGTTAACATCAGAGGATTTAGATCAAACTTTTTTTTTTCACTTTAGTAACTATCTACATGATAATTAAGTATATACTTTTTAAACTGACACGATTTCCGTCCATCATTTTTATTAGAAAACGGGTCTAGATCGGGTTTGCGACAATCATTGTTATTATTTGCCTCGACGTTTCGGCAAACTCAATCATGATCATGCAAAATGTGGTAATCGGGTCACACCGGCCGTGGTCGCGAAAAGACTTCTTGCGACCACGTGCGTGTTTCTTCTAATAATAATTACCTACATGATGATACACATTAACAACTATTTAAAAATCACAATGAAATGCCGATTTATAATAATTTAAGTAGGTATCGAAAACCTCAAATTCCTCCAAACAAAAGTCCTTCTAACAAAAGTGTAGGTAATAGATCATGTGAAACCGTTAAGGATATGAAAACTAGATAATCGAGTTAAATACGCCGAACATAAATTTTATGAATTTAAACTTTAATTAGGGTTCCGGACAGAGGACACAAATGGCCTTAGTTTCAACGTAGCGGACTCTGTTTGATTACAATGCAACGCAAACTTTACTGGACGGATTAGGGACGTGACTCGACTCCAGCTATCCAGAGGATTACGTAATTTGGATACGGGAATAAATACGGGCTAATGTCAGGGAAATAAACAAGATAGCTACAGCTTTATGGAAGGTTGTGGTATCGGTCACGTAGGTACTTCGGATAGTATTATTGAAACTAAAGGTCGTTATCAGATTCAGGTTTAACTTAATCCCTAGGTGGTAAATGAGCAATCCCTTGGTGGAAGACTACGGACACGATTTGTTCGCACAAGCGCCAAAGGGGTTGATCTGTGTCCGTAAACGATAAGACAGACGCGTCGAAAGTTAAATAAAAATAAAATATTTAATAAAAGTGTTTTGGAGTTAAAGTAGACGGTTTTTGGAGTTAAAGTGGCATAACCCAGTTAATCCACGACCGTCTTGCTATCATCTAGGTGACCATGCTACAATTTAAACGACAACATTCTACCATCTAGTGATTTACCTAGTAGCCAAACGCCAATCTATCTATTACAAAAAAGCTACAATTTGGATTACATTTTTTGTACGTCCAATCGAGCTAACAACATGGCCCAATTTTAACGTCCATTTATACACGTACCTATTTAAAAAGTTCAATTTTAACAGTAGGTATCGTTTTGAAATGTTTTCATTGAAAATTGTTTTTCAGATATTGCAGAATATTTAGGTATTGTGGAAAACGATTGGTTGGACAAAACGTTAAATAAAGTACAGTAACGAGATGTTATGTGTTGATTTTCATTCAATAAACTAGACGCTTTTCCGTAGGGATTACGCGCACTTACTCGTACTTATTTTATCAAGTTAAAGTGAAATTAAACTGATTTTTTATTATTACTTTTAGCATTGTTTCAATGCTCGACCTTTACAGGTCTCTTCTTCAGTATTGACATTCTTCAGGATTTAATCAATCTTGAAGACCTGTAAAGGTCTCGAAACGTTGAGCATTTTTAAACAATGCTAAAAGTTATAAACACCACGCGATTAAACTCGAAAAATGTGTATAATTTCAATCCTCCATCGCGAAAACAGAAGAAAAAAAAGCGTGTGGCACTCGTGGACTGCCGCGGTAAAGCTATTGCATACATATTGCATAGCATTTTTTTATCGACTTATGCAATTATAATGATTTATTTATTTTGTACCATATTGCCATGGTTACCATGTAAACATGGTAGGCGGAGTGGGGGGGGTGTTAGGTTTTAATTTTCGTTACGGAGTTTCTTGATTCGGTGACCACGGTCAAAGCCCGCAATAAAAGCTATGCAATATCAAATCTAAGTTAAAGTGAGTGCAAACATTTGTATAAGTATACCATGTTTCACATTTAGCGTGCAGTTAGTCCTTTGGTCGTCTTCCGATACAGCTACCGTTGCCGGTACAACGGTTCCGATCAAACCGTTGTACCGGTACCCCAGCTACCGTTGCAGGTACAACGGTTCCGATCAAACCGTTGTACCGGTTCCGAACTCGTAGGTATACCACTGCCACCTGTCTTGTAACATACACTAACTTTTTATCCCGGCAGAGGGCGTTTGTCGACTGATCTTAGGTTTGAATTAAGAACTGTCAAACAGGTGTTTTTTACAACTCTCGGCGCCAAATTGGCCATATCGGTCTCAGACCGAAAGTAAAAAAAAAAAAACTCGGCGTTTTCATTTGTGGAGGACCTTCATCAAAAAAAAAAAAGATCATCCGACGCCAGCGCCATCTGCTTACAGATTTGCGTGTGGCGCCCCATTAAGTATTGTGATAGCTACTTCAAGAACCTCCACAAGCTATGAATTAACAAATGAATTCTACGTAAGCGTGCTATTTTGGAGTAAAAACTATTTGTGGACATGAGGACGTATCGTGTACTACGCGAAACAAAATTTCCGATGAATTTTTAAAATGGATATCGATTTAATTTCGTCGTGTCTTCTCGCGACCACGGCCGATGTGACCCATTTGCTGAAACGTCGAGGTCATCATCATCATCATCATTTCAGCTGTAAGAAGTCCACTGCTGGACATAAGCCTCCCTCATAGATTTTCAAACGTCGAGGTAATTAATAACAATGTTTATCTACAACGCGATCTAGGTACGTGTTTCTAAAAATAATGATGGACAGAATTCGTACATATGTTTAAAAGGTGTGTTAATATTGTTAGGTATGGATCTAGTCTTTTCGCAGTAGGACAATCCTAATTTCTCACTAAATTAATAAAAAAGAGTGATTTGTGAATAAAATTAGAAAAACAATATAGAAAAAACTTTTTATTACTTAATTGTCTACAAAAATAGATAACGAAACAATGCATTGAAATGCAAAAAGTTAACAATTAAAAGAAACAGATGAAATCAGAGCTCTTTCATGGGGTTTTTTATACTTCTCGTTTAAATTGAGTTAAAATAACTCTATGAACTCCATTTTTTATGGTCGCTACTTTAAACAAAACACCTATTCTTATCTATCTTCTATACATATAATAAAATCGTAACTCAGCGGTGTCTGTTTTTGGAAGATATAAAAAAAATATAAATTGTATGGGTATCTATGAACGCAGTAGAACCTATTTTTATGTTTTTCTGGTTGTCTGTTTGTCTGTTTGTCTGTTTGTCTGTTTATCTGTTTGTCTGTTTGTGTGTGCCTTTGTGCCCGCTAATCTCAGAAACGGCTTATCCGATTTTAACCAAATTTGGTATGCAGATAGCTTTAGATCCCGATTAACATATAGGCTATTTTTTATCCGGATATTTTGTCCGGTTATCCGGATAAAGTGATTTTTCTGCTTTTACTTAGTTAGTTTGAATGTTGTATTGAAGAAGTATGTTGTGTGGAATCAATACATGACTAACCGGATATCCGGTCGAAAATAAAAAAAACCGGATATCCAGTTTTTTTTCAGGAAATTCCTAAAATACCGTATACCTTTGTCTCTCCATATATCCGGATCCTTCGGACATACGGAAATTCTTTATAATGGTTGTTTTTAACCGACTTTAAAAAAAAGAGGATCTGCTCAATTCTACCCGCATATTGTTTGTATGTGAATATGTTCAAACCGTACTCCGGCATATAAAGTCCGATTTCGATCATTCTTTTTTTATTTGGAAAGTGAGAGTCCCGAGTTGGTCCCATAAATTGTTGGTGAAGATCTGATGAGAACCTTCGGAATGATGAGCAGAATAGCATCCCGCAATGCTGTAAATTACTAATTTTTGGACTTCCATCAATAGAATCGGCTTATTAAGAACAAGGTATAAATTGATGGACCACCTGAAACCACCTTCTCAAAAATTCTTCAGTGATTAAAGTTACGGTTACAATTTTGATCATTTTTAGTGGCAGTCGAAAATTCAATAAAAAGGATTTAAAAAATATAGCTGTAATGGGGCAGTTTTACTAAGTAGATGCTGATTGCATGTAGTTTAGGCATGTAGGCACGATGGCAGCTGTGGATTCCGATTCGAGGGTTCCGCGTTCGAATCACAGACCGGCGCATTCCCTTTTTAAGGAACGGTGGCCTACCGAGCCGAGTGATGGCTTCCGATTCGACGACTGCGCGTTCGAGTGACGAGTCCCGGACACGACGTTACGTTTTACCCTCCAGATGGTCGTCCACCTTGCCGTTGTGAGGGGACTCAGTAGCTGAAAGCTAAGAGGCGCACAAGGTGGGAAACCGGGCTTGCCAGGCTTCTAATCCGTAATCCCGCGTCAGCGGGCTCGGGGGTCCTTTCCGCAAGAAAGGGGCCGCATGGAAGATAACCACTATAAAAAATCACCTCAGCCTCTGGTGGTGAACTCGGTGAGGGAGGAGGGGGTTTATTACCGGCTTTGGGGACCTCGAGACGGTGGCGTGACCGTGCTGAGGGAGGGGAAACGGAGAGGGATTGTCTATCGGGCAGAGGCAGAGATGAGGCTTGGAAAGGCCGCCGTTGTCGGGTAAACCTATGGTAGGGAGCCCAACGAGAGTGGCCTGACAGTGCATAAGGTGCAGTACCCACGTAAAAAAAAGATATCATTTAGTTAAGCTACCCAACTTCAGCTTACATAACAGAAAGTCAGTTGCACTGTATGTTGGAGAGCTTATTTTTATTGTTTTGTCCTTAATTCGAAGTCAGGTTTTGATTTTTTTTAATTTTCGATAAAGGCTACTTCTTATTATATATAAGTAATGCGTATAATCATGCAGCACGTTACCTACTGCTGCGCTGTGCAAAATCTACACTTAAATAGACTCTGCTATGATTCTCTTCTGTTCAGCAACAGACTTCCCTGGTCGTCCGTTCAAGTGTAGACTTTTGCTCAGCGATGGGTAGGTAGTCCGAAAAACGCTGACGAAGTCGCGGGCACAGCTAGTTGTTAATATAATTGTGGTGAGTTTAACCATTTACTATGGCGTGAACATAATCGCTAAATTTAGTGCGTGATACAAAGTAATCAGTTACTTACTTAAAATAAATAACTTACTAGTAACACTTTTCGGGTGACATGATTTAAGGATTCCGGAAATGATTATAAAAGAAAAATAAAACAAGTTAGAATGTACAACTCGGTAAACACGAAAATATTTACGGGTCCGTTCGTCATTCTGTGACGGCCTCTGTGGCGTGACGGGCGAAGGCCCGACTGCAATGCAGAAGGTTGCGGGTTCGATTCTCGCGGGGTGCAGGTATTTATGAATGAAAATAAATATTTGCTTCTGGTCTGGATGCTTGCTTTTTTGGATCTGGTAGTACCACTTTGGTACAAGGTAGCTCTCCTTTAAGAGAACTTTTCCTTTAAAAAATTTATTTTTTTAAAGGAAAAATAGCATTCAAAAATTTTCACTTGCGGCGAGGCTTGAACTCGCGACTTGGACTTGCGTAGTCTAGTTGGAACAGACGTTGGGGTACTGACCCAAAGACGCGAGTTCAAGCCTCGCCGCAAGTGAAAATTTTTGAATGCTATTTTTCCTTTAAAAAATAAATTTCCTAAATAAAATAGCCTTGAGCTACATACAAAAATTAAAAAGAAATTTATGTAACTTATTTCTTAGATAAAGATAAAAATATATAATCATGTATTTGCCAGAATACAATATGTAAAGATCTTATGGAAATAGGTAGATACATAGAACATGTATTCAGTCTGCTAGCAGACGTGCAAATATTTTAGTCAATAACAATTTAATTTAAACACAATTAGGTTTAATTAGGTATAGCAAAATTAACAAGTCTTCAGTCAGAACCTTATAAACAGACATTGATTGGAAGAGTTGATATCTGTGTGTCCAAGACAATAGTTACAAAGAGAAACTTCAGTATCGAAGCAGCATTTCGAAGTGGGTATTACTTATGATAAACTTCGTTGTCTCCCCCTGAGGAACGGCCCAGGCTAGTTACAGTGAAGACATAATACCAACTGCTTTATCTGAATAAACTTACTTGGAAAGTACAAAGGAATCGTAATGAAGAAAATGGATCAATAGATAAGGTAACAATTTAACCTATACAGGCAACGCTGAGAACAGTTTGCGCTTTAGAGGACAGTCTACCTACTCTTTCTCCATACAAACGTAGTCGACTATTTACTCCCTAGATAAAGACATTAGAGCAAATATGTTTATGCCATAGGTAAAACCTATATCTGCCATGGCCATGCCCCTGCGTTTTTTTTTATTTTCTAATTAGTATAGAAATAAAATTCACAAAAATTTGAAAATAAAACCGTATGGGGCATGGTCATGGCTGTTATAGGATATAGGCATAAACATATTTTCTCCAATGTCTTTGTCCAGGGAGGAAACAGTCGACTACGTTTGTAAAGTTTGTATGATGAAGAGGAGGTAGACTGTTCTCTTAAAGATTTACATCGGTCGGTTAAGAGGACTATAGCCGCTAAACTCTAAATCCCTGTCGGGTTCATCGAAAATTGTTGATTATTTCATGACGGAATGTTGTTGTATTTTTTTTTGTGTATGGATTGTTTGACATGGTGACATTGTTTCCTGCATTTTGGTGTAGTTTCAAGACAAAAACTTCCTATTGGTTCAAAGCTTATCCAAATTCAAACAAAAATTTACTTTTATTGGCTAAAATGTGGATAGGCTTCAAATTTTCAACACACTGCACTAGCATGTCGGAAATAATGTCTCGCCTCCAATGCATACACAAAATAAAATCATAACATTCCGTAATAAAATCGAAATCAACAATTTTCGATAAACCCGATAGGGATTTTGAGCCCTAAAGCCGATCAAAATCCCTGTATGTTTTTAAAGGTATTTTTAATGCAACTATACCTACCCTTCAACAACAATACCTTTGAGTATTCTGAAAACACTCGTAAATAAAATACGTTCTACTTCCTTTGTTCTCGTTCTGTAAAGTTTGAAATAAACTGCTTTCAAATTTTGGGTTTTAAAAAATTGGACAATTTACATAGAAATAAAGAAAAGTCTTTGTTTGTTTTAGTAGCTTGCTTTCTTTAGATCCTTTTTAAAGGATGTTGGTAACAAGTGGGTACTTTAAACTTTAGTACAAGTACTTTAAAAAATAATAAATTTAATGCATTTAAAATTTAATTGGTTTTAAATTAAGAATCTTAACCACTTCCTTACTTAAAAATATTTTTACAGGACGTTGGTAACAAGTGGGTTAGTTTGCTTTAATAAAAAATCATAAAGGACGTTGAATGAGTGCTTAGATAGATACTGATACCCATATTCAGATACTGGATGTCTGTGCACCATGACCCCAACAGGAAATAGGTAACTAAGCTACTTTAAGTAGTTAGTAGTCTGTTTATAGTATTAAGTTAGTTTAAGTTTAATAGTATTTTTGTAAATTAGAATATGAATTGCCTTGTAAGTAGGTATATGACCTCAAATAAAGACATTTATTATTTATTACTAGCTGTGCCCGCGACTTCGTCAGCGTTTTTCGGACTACCTACCCATCGCTGAGCAAAAGTCTACACTTGAACGGACGACCAGGGAAGTCTGTTGCTGAACAGAAGAGAATCATAGCAGAGTCTATTTAAGTGTAGATTTTGCACAGCGCAGCGGTAGGTAACGTGTTGCATGCTTATTCGCATTACTTATAGTAAGAAGTAGCCTTTATCGAATATTAAAAATAAATCAAAACCCGACTTCGAATTAAGGACAAAACAATAAAAATAAGCTTTCCAACATAAAGTGCAACATCATCTCTGCCTCTGCCCGATAGACAATTTCTCTCCGTTTCCCCTCCCTCAGCACGGTCACGCCACCGTCTCGAGGTCCCCAAAGCCGGTGATAAAGCCCCCCCTCCCTCACCGAGTTCACCACCAGAGGCTGAGGTGATTTTTTATGTGGTTATCTTCCATGCGGCCCCTTTCTTGCGGAAAGGACCCCGAGCCCGCTGACGCGGGATTACGGATTAGAAGCCTGGCAAGCCCGGTTTCCCACCTCGTGAGCCTCTTAGCTTTCAGCTACTGAGTCCCCTCACAACGGCAAGGTGGACGACCATCTGGAGGGTAAAACGTAACGTCGTGTCCGGGACTCGTGACTCGAACGCGCAGCCGTCTAATCGGAAGCCATCACTCGGCTCGGTAGGCCACCGTTCCTTAAAAAGGGAATGCGCCGGTCTGTGATTCGAACGCGGAACCCTCGAATCGGAATCCACAGCTGCCATCGTGCCACGTAAACTACATGCAATCAGCATCTACTCAGTGAAACTGCCTCATTACAGCTATATTTTTTTAATCCTTTTTATTGAAATTTCGACTGCCACTAAAAATTATCAAAATTGTAACCGTAACTTTAATCACTGAAGAATTTTTGAGAAGGTGGTTTCAGGTGGTCCATCAATTTGTACCTTGTTCTTAATAAGCCGATTCTATTGATGGTAGTCCAAAAATTAGTAATTTACAGCATTGCGGGATGCTATTCTGCTCATCATTCCGAAGGTTCTCATCAGATCTTCACCAACAATTTATGGAACCAACTCGGGACTCTCACTTTCCAAATAAAAAAAGAATGATCGAAATCGGACTTTATATGCCGGAGTACGGTTTGAACATATTCACATACAAACAATATGCGGGTAGAATTGAGCAGATCCTCTTTTTTTTAAAGTCGGTTAAAAACAACCATTATAAAGAATTTCCGTATGTCCGAAGGATCCGGATATATGGAGAGACAAAGGTATACGGTATTTTAGGAATTTCCTGAAAAAAAACTGGATATCCGGTTTTTTTTATTTTCGACCGGATATCCGGTTAGTCATGTATTGATTCCACACAACATATTTCTTCAATACAACATTCAAACTAACTAAGTAAAAGCAGAAAAATCACTTTATCCGGATAACCGGACAAAATATCCGGATAAAAAATAGCCTATATGTTAATCGGGGTCTAAAGCTATCTGCATACTAAATTTGGTTAAAATCGGATAAGCCGTTTCTGAGATTAGCGGGCACAAAGGCACACACAAACAGACAAACAGATAAACAGACAAACAGACAAACAGACAACCAGAAAAACAGAAAAATAGGTTCTACTGCGTTCATAGATACCCATACAATTTATATTTTTTTTATATCTTCCAAAAACAGACACCGCTGAGTTACGATTTTATTATATGTAATAGATTATAAAGTACTTAATGCATTTCAAATAAAAAAGGGTTTTAAATTAAGTAACTTACCCAATTGTTACTAACGTCATTTAAAAAGGTTCTGAAGAAAGGAACCACTTTATTGTAATGGACCAATATTTCATGCTGTAGAAAGTACAATACCTATCTATGGAAGCAAATTTCAAGTTTCCGCTCTCGTTCTTACTTCATCAATAACATTAATGCATGCCATTAGTCACCAATTTCAAGTTGAGAGCAAACCGTAAAGGATCAAAGTTAAAATGTATACCTATCTAAGTATATATATTTATTGATCGGAAAAGTAAATTTTGGCGCCCGTTTTTGGTATAAGCTTTTTGTACCTGTAAGGTGTAAATGCTACTAAAGTCGTGTTTACAGATAGCCTTATTAATAAACGTGGAGTGAGGTCGGACTTACTCTACGTTTATTAATAGGCTAAGGAAAAAAAATACGGAGTATTGAATAGATTTGGTTTAAATCTGTTTTTTAACTTAACATTTTTACTTTATATAAAGACTATAAAAACTCATTTTTTTTGGAATGTATGAAATACTTTCTTTTGAGTAGAATATTGATTCACCTCGGGATTAAAGCCTGTTTTAGTCTTGGGCGAGGGCAAGAGGTCACGTCGAAGATTTCCTATGAGATGGTCAGACCAGCTGAAACCAAAGAGCTCCTCCAAGTTTGAGGAGGTTGTTCGAATGGCTGCAGATTGTAGTAATGGAGGAGCCTTACAAACCGCTGGGTGAAGAAGAGTTGTGGTCGCGATCTTCAGACATGAAGGATCGAGCAGAGAGAGAGAGTCTTGCGCGGCTTAAATCCCACGCTTCACTTGGGACTCTAGCACTTGAATTTATAGTAAATTCTAAGTAATTACTTGTCTAAGTAATATGTCTGTCACATTTTCGTTAACGTTAAAAATTGCTAATAAGAGCGAGACAGGGCATTATTTAGCCAAAGTAATCACTCAGATTCGTCTATAGATACGGGTGTAGGTACATATATCCCTCGCTTCGGTCAAGAGTAAAATTTTTAACATCCTCGCTACGCTCAGAAGTTAACTCAAGAGACCTTCGTTACGCTCGGATTCAATATGACGCCCTCTACATAATAAAGGGTTTTAGTACCTCGTTGCATAAACCACTACTTTTATTGTTCCGACAATTATTTTAAAAGCTTATCTCGATGATAATATTAATGAACATCGCTTGAGTGGATTGAGTTAACGACTTATAATAATTTCAGAGAGAGCTTAGGTTCATTAGTGCATGGGGTGGTGTAAAATACGACAAAACAGGGCGCTATAAAGTAGCTAAATACAGTTTTATTATTTAACGACCTCCATCAAGAGTAATACGGGTAACTTTATTCTGCAAATGCCGCAAGTTCCTCATTGGGGAACCGAATAGTTTCCAACCTTTTTTGTTAATTATGTTCGCACTAATGAATTTTTGTACCTTTGTTAATTGAAATTGTAGAGTTAAAACTAAAGTTCGTCGATTAACAAACCACTGAAGGGTACTGAATTCTGAAGGGCTAGACATTAATATTGGTCAGAGGTGCCTACTTTGAATTAGCAATAGCCGGTCCCTATTTATAAATTATTATTGTATTCAAAAGGAAACTCAAGGACCTGCTTATCGGTATTACAAAGTCAAAAAGTTTATAATTTATGATCTTGCTAAAACCTGATTTCAAAATCAATTCTTTGTACTGACATTCACTAGAATTATTTTACCTAGAGATATTTTTTGCCTACTTTGATTTGTAATCGCTCGATTAAGCGCTCGATTTTGATTTCAAAGGTTTATTATAATCATAATCGAGCGATTACTAACAAACGATTTTGTTTATAATTTACCTATTCTTTTTATGTTTTTAATAGGAACTGGCAGAGTCCCGCGGTCCCTTTCTTAGTAGATCCATGATCATTGATCACACACACCAGAAAGAACGGTTTGGTCTCTACACAAATCAACCTATGTTACTCAGGCTGAATGTAGCTTTCTAATGGTGAAAAAAAATTTGAAATCGGCGCAGCTGTTTTTGAGTTTATTCATTACAAACATACACACACACACAAAAATACAAAACTTTCCTCTTTATAATATTAGTGTAGATAAATACCTATAAATTTATTTAAAACATTATAACTTTATTGATTTTATTTATAAAAATATATTTTGAAATGTGTACCACTGAAAAGACGACACTATCTGAAATGTAACCACCTACCTACATATATGTTTACAAAAAAGATTTTGATTGATGCGATTGATTGATTTTAATCTTAGGCCATTTCGGTTCACCATGTTAATTTTATGTATCTACCGTAACAACAAAGGTTAGTTAATTAAAGAAAAAACCGTATCTATTTCTGTTCAACTTTGTAAGAACATCTTAAACAAGAAAGATCATTATTTTGAAAGTGCTACTAACATCTACATATTTTAACTAGTATACAGTCTACGTAGCAGATAAAATTATAGCAACCAGAATAATTAGGCCATGTATATTTACATACCAAATTATTTTCACCGGTTGAAGTGACAGTTTGTGATTATGACTAAGCTTAGCAAATCGTCCAGTTGCGATGGAGGGGATAATCTTGAGCATAAATTATGAGTTGGAGGTCGGGCTTTTAAAGTAATAAAAATACCTCTAACTTGAGCAAGATATAGAAAACTAGCTGCGTTCCGCGGTTTCACCCGCGTAAATCCCGATCCCGTGGGAATATCGGGATCAAAAGTAGTTACTCAGGGTGAATGTAGCTTTCTTATTGTGAAAGATTTTTTGAAATCGGTCCATTAGTTTTTGAGTTTATTCATTACAAACACACAGACACACATACACACAAAAATACAAATCTTTTCTCTTTATAATATTAGTGTAGATTTGTGCATATAATTCTAGTAAAGCAAACCTTAAATGAACTATTTCACCCATAAAATAGAAACTTGTTAAATTTCCCAACACAAAGCGCACGAATTTCTAAAATCGTTTCTAATATTTTCAATATAGTTCATCCAGTTTAATGTAGATTAAGCTATTCATCATTCAATTCCGAAGTACCTCCCGACCTATTCATAAAATAAAACCCTTCAACAGTCGGCTTCGGCAGTAAAAAATAATAAACAATACAAGTAACGATTACCAAAAGGCAAAGAACAACAACGGAGCGTTTAATTTTTCATTTTTCACTTATTAATAAACGTGAAAAATGTAAAACGGTCGGCGCGAGCGTTTGTAATTACCTGGAGAGCTCCGATAACGGAAGCCGCGAAATATAGCGTGTAAAGTGCCCTACACACGTTTAGATTTATCTTACAGATTTATCGCATCAGATAAATCGTACGTGTGTAGGCAAAACTAGAACTGTACAGTTCAACTGACGATTTAAGCGAAATCTCGTTAGATAAAACTGAGCAGCTATCAGTCACGGATTAGTACTTAAAGTGGCAGTAGGCAGGCCATATAGCACAGAGAGCAGACGGTCATTGGGGCCGAAAGGTTCTCGAATGGAGACCGCGGATCGGAAAGCGCATCGTTGGATGTCCACCAACGAGATGGAAGGACGACTTTGTTAAGGCCGCAGGTTCACGGTGGATGCAGACCGTTTTAACCGAAGCATCTGGAAATCTATGAGGGAGGCTTATGTCCAGCAATGTACTTCTTACGGCTGAAATGATGATCAGTCATCTGATGAAGCCATGGTACTTCAAGCGAAAAGAGATATCAACTGATAAAACTGAACATATGTAGGCACTAGGGGCCTTAGATTTAACTTTACAGTTTTATCGCTCATTGGCCTAGCTGTACCTGCCGATCATGAACGGTCATGCCGGTTTAGCAACGGTTGGCGCGGTCATTACTTAGATGGGTGACTGATAATTTGTGTTTCAAAAAATCATTTTCTCGAGCTCCTCCGTGTTTCGGAAGGTACGTTAAGCAGTTGGTCCCGTTTGTAATTTTTAGATATCAGTTGCGAGGTCAAGTTAGAGGCCTTAGGGCGACCTGAAAACTCCAACACCAGGTGAGCCACAACACTATACGAAAAAAAAAGAAAGACCGTGATGATAAATCTGTAAGATAAATCTAAAGGTGTGTAGGGTCCTTTAAATAACATTTTTGTTTACACATTAATATCTAGTAAAGAGTATTCATAGTGCTATACGTTATCGAATCTACTCGACGGATTCCCGCGTTATCTACGTCAATTCAAACACGGTTTATTGTACCCAGTCTAATTTGATTTCTGTTTAACTTCGCGAGATTAAATTATAAAGAAGTCTTTGTGGTAGTTGACTGATAACAGCATCGTAAGATTTCTTTATTATTATTTATGTTCTATTACGTTTGGAAAATACCTACCTATAATTTGATTTGTATCGTAAACAAAATACTTAAGTTATATCGAAGCTTAAAAGAAAGAAATTATATCGACGTAGAGTTTTAATGTTTTTAAATACACTTTAATTCTTAGCATATTACAGGAGAAGCAGAATAAACTTTACAAAATTTAACATAGTTTCAAGTTTGAACCAATTCAAGCAGACTACATAAAATGCAATAGTAGGTAGGTACTTAAAACGACTCAAACTGTTATCTTCAAGGATCTAATGTAACTTATAGTTTTAAAACTTAAAACTTATAGTTTTAAAATAAAGCCTAAAGTTAGTTAAACCCTATACAAAACTCTAATTTATTGTTTTGTAGTTTATTAAATTCTTACTTTTGCAGCTTTTTTTGGTGTCTCGCAGTAGATGTGTATTCACCTCGGTAATAAAGCCTGAATCAGTGTTGTGTGGCTTGAATCCCTCTTCATTCGGGACTCTAGGTACATAACTCCCTCGCTTCGCTCAATACTCGTTTATTTTTAACACCCTCGCTACTAACGTAGTTTCAAGTTTTAACCAATTCCAGCAGACAACATAAGATGCAATAGTACTTAAAACGACTCAAACAATTATCTCTAAGGATTTAATGTACGCTACCGAGTCTAACATTGGATAAAATGTTTGCCTGTACGTTTTACTGCCTCAGGTACCAAAACACACTCGTAAAACTAAGAATGTGTACTAAGATGGAGCAACGTCCTGGCTCCGTTGTTTATAGGTTAAATCTTTAAATCAATCTGAGCCGTTCTAATGGGAAAGTAGGTAAGACCGAAGAAACCATTTATCAAATAAGAAATAGACAGATTTATTTTTGAAATATCTCAGTTTTTCGGTTTTATTCGCGGTCTACCCGTGAGCAAGAGGTCTGGGAAGACCTCGGAACGTCGAGCGTTAAAGTAAAGCAACGCGATTAACACCGAGAAAATGAGTTTTTTTTTCGTTAGCGAAAACTAAAGAAAAATCTAGATATATTTTCGTTCACCGGAAATTTCATATTTTCGGGGTTCTGTATAATGAAGGATGATACAATATATTGGACGCAACATATCACAGCTGGTCGAGGTGATTGAAAGGATCCCGTGGCTTATCAAAGAAACCTTTCTATTTCGATTTCATCAAAGTTCTTTCTCAACGGATGTCTACATAATACCTAATAGCTGTCTGTATGTTCAATGTCTTATAAGTTAGATTACATTTTTTTATAAACAATACCTAGATGAGCTTTTGACCACTGTCACAAGGTGGTAAGTGTTGATATGGTCGCTTATCTTGAATATAGGAAGACTTCTTTTATCGAAATGTTTGTGCTTTGTTCTTTATAATGTTTTGTCTTTACTAATTACATGTCTATTCTTTCTATTGTACTAGACACAATAGCATTCACATCAATCAGTTTTAATTATAGCATTAGATAGTTATACGATATAATAGTCGTCAGTGAGAAAATGGAGAAAACGAAGTTGCAATATGTAGAGACATATTTTAATAATTTTAAACTGAATTCTTGTATAGTAACTAGCCGGCCTACACAATACTTTGTTTAAAAATGATTTTGTTTGTATACAGGGTATTTCGACGAGGGGGTATTAAGCCGAAAGGGGGTTGTTCTAGAGGTCTAGGCGAACAACTTTTATTCCACGACTTTTGGAAATTCGAATTTTTTTTTTCAATAATTTTAAAGTTGTACCTATCACTAAAAAAACAGCTGTTTTTGTAAAAAAAAAGGCAATTAATGTTTTAAATTGTAGTGGTCCAAACTAAATAAAAGGGCACCTTAAGGCCAATGATCTCAAACTCTAAAAAACAATCCCGCCGGGTACTAAAGTTTTTGAAAGCATTTTTTCAAAAGCAGTATTTCTAAAAAACAGCTGATTTTCATGCAAACTTTAAACTCAAAATTTTCCAAAACTACTTCGAATTTCCAAAACTTGTAGAACAAAAGGTGATCGCCTAGACCTCTAGAACAACCCCCTTTCGGCTTAATACCCCCTCCTCGGAGCACCGTGTCAACTTCTCTAATCCAGTTATCAATATTATAGTGTTACATATAAATATTATGTTATAGCCAGAATAATTTTACGGTTCGATTGAAGAGATTGTGTCAATTATGCTGCTAATGATGGAACATTAACGTCCTAACACGGTTGTCTGCCACCATGAGGGTGACGAAAAAATAAACACATTACGGATACTCGATATTTCCACGGACAAAATATACTGTTACCGGAACTATGACCTTTATATGAAGGTATTAACGACATCAATGTCTTTATTTTGGTACATAATGTTAGAACGGAAAGTAATATTTGCTAATAACTAATATAACCTAGGAGATTTCGCGGGTCATTCCGTGGGATTTAGCAATTAATTAAGGATCTCATTGTACCTGCCGATCTTGAACGGTGTGCGGGTAAAGCAACGCTTGGCGCGGTCATTACTAGGATGGGTGAATTTATGTGGAAAATAAAAACATTTTCTCGAGCTCTCCTGTGCTTCAGAAGGCACGTTAAGCAGTTGGTCCCAGTTTTTACCCAGATAGCTGCAGTCGTTAGGTCAAGTTAGAGGCCTAGGGGGACCTGAAAACTCTAACACCAGGTAAGCCACCAGGTTCGTATAGTGGTGTGGACCACTATACGAACAAAAGAAGATACTAACTAACCCGTACTGTATTTGCCTTAATTTAATCTAAACTAAAGACCGTAGGCGGTCTTATCGCAAAAAGCGACTTCTTTTCTCTCCTTTGGATGGCAAATAACAAAGTACCATACTGTTGCTATTAGACTTTTCATCTGGATAGATCGAAGAAGAAAAAAAGTGCATCTATGAAATCAAGGCAGCACGAGCGGCACCAATAACCAAAGAAAGAAAATGAAGTCATATTTGAGTACCTAAACATAATGCAATAGTATCCCGACTTTTATTCTAATTGTAACCGTTTCGTTCAAAGCTCGACAATCCATGGTTCACAGCCTTTGACCCCTTTCAATAACCAACGTTTGATGTCAAACTCGCCGAACATTCTTTAGATTTCTGGCTAGAAATTAAAACCGTTTTGAATTACGACAGTTATCTACGAGTATTAAAAAAGTTACAGACTAAAGAACAACAGCAATAATTATAATTTATGACGCACATTTATTATATTTTGCAGCAAAAAAAATGACAATAATTTATTTCGAATTTATTTCCATTTGGCCGTTGAACTCGTTAAATATTTTAAATTGATTTTAAACAATCGGAGTTAGTTGTATTGCTCAAGTCCGAGTCATTGAGGAACTCATTGGCCTAGTAACACCTGCCGATCTTGAACGGTCGTGCGGGTTAAGCAACGCTTGGCACGGTCATTCCTTGGATGGGAGACCGATAATGTGTGTGAAAAAAAAAATTCTCCAGCTCCTCCGTGCATCGGAAGGCAAATAATATCTCAGATAGCCGTCGTGAGGTAAAGCTAGAGGCCCTAGGGCGACCTGAAAACTCTAACACTAGATGAGCCACACCTCTATACGACAAGAAGAAATCCGAGTTATAAAATAAAAACGTAAATGTTACATAATTTATGTTTCCGATCTTTCTGTTCTAAAACGGAAGACTTTGATTCCAGTCTAAATGATGCTTTAAGAAAAAATAATCAGTATAAAGCGTGAAATAGTGTATACTTTGATCCTGAGATAACGACGGCAACTGCTACCGATCACGAGATTATCCTCGATTCTCTCTGACGGCTGACGTATGGTTACTACGTTTGAATATTTACTTTTAAACACGAGCTCTTTTTCATGCCACTTTCACACGTAATTTTTCCCCCAATTTTGTATTATATTGCATAATATTATTAAACTAATCTCTAGTACTAGTAGTAAGGTACGAAATTTCATTTTAAGATTGTTATGCTTGCGTATAATATAAAAGCAAGGTTACCCAAACGATGGCCTTTTTAGAATTGAATCAAATCAACGATAATTTTAGCGCTTACGTGTTATGTCGCTTGTATTAAGTATCTCCTGAATCTGAAAAGTATTATGTAAGTAGAATTAGCCTGTAAATATATTTGACTTTAGACCAAGATTCAAATAAATAGCACAGCTGTTGCCTCTGGGTTTCACGGTATTGTTATTCAAGACGAAAGCCGATGTTTAGTGTTTATGGCGATATGTGAGAATTTTATGAGAACTCAATTTTAACTAACATTCATCCACATATCATTACATGATAATATAATAATGTTAATAACGTATACTACATTGAATAAGTGCCTATATGTAAAACACTGACTTACATTATAGGTGATATTAATGGTTACATTGCAGTTGTTGCAAATTATAACGTATGATTGTTGGGTAATGTAACATTTGGGAAATGTTGACATTGATGACCAATGACAATGAACTGAAAAAATAAAACATTATATACCAAGGCTAGCTGGTATAAATCAAATGATGAAATGACGAGGAAGACAGAAGTTTAGTTAATTTACGAAGTCGAAATCAGCAATAATGCTCAAATCATTCAGGTATTATTTTATCTACCTTACGGTACGTTCACACGGCGTCGAGTGTTTCTCTACCGAATCGGTTTTTTGCAGGATTCAGTTTAGTGGCAACGGTATTTCAATGAATGAGTTTACACATGCATTAGGGTTCAAGCCACTGCAAAAAAACGAATCTTTTTAAAGTTGACATCCGATTTTGCGACTACAAACCGATCCGGCCGGATCTTGAAATTATTTATTTGCCGGATCTTGAAACCGAACATGTCATCGGGTCGCACACGCGAGCAGTGTGTTCACATGGGATCCGGATACGATGCCATTGTATACAGCAATGCAAGATGTGCTGTGTGAATACAACATTCGGTTTTCCAGATCCAATGAAAATAAGATTCGGCAAAACGTGGCTCCGTTTGAACGTACCGTTACCCGTTGTATTTATATAATATATGGTAACATTCGTGTTATTGTATAATGCTGTGAAAACAGAGCTTAACGTTTTTAAGTATAAACGATTAACAATGTTTGAGAATTCATGAAAATCATAACGTCAAACAAGCGAGCATTGTTTAATGTTAGAGGATATAATTTTAAGCCACCATAATTTACCTACGATCATTTTGCTTCTCTAAGGGTACGTTAGACCAAACTAGAATATCCAATGAATAACAAGTCTCCGCATAAATCGTATTTTTTTTGGATTGAACAGCTCGAGAATCTCTCAAACAAAAGACGATTTTTGCGAACAATTGCTCATTCTGGGAGAGGTACTTTAATTCTACGAACGAACGAACGAAAGAAAGAAAAACTGTCATCCGTCCTTCAAAACCATCAGAAAATAACATTTTCGGACGGATGGACAGATTTTCTTCTAAAGTAGAGGCCCAGTTCGGTCGAAACAAACCTAAGCAGCAGTACTAGGTAGTACCTACTTACCATACGGAAAAGTTCAGGTGTTATTTTCATACCAGTCTACAAAAATTTCTCTCGTATAAAACCAGAATAGATTCTTTACGGCTCGGACTAATGAACTTCTAATTAATGTTTAAAAAAGACAGTCATAAAACTGTCGTTAAATTAAATTTTATACTAAAAACTTTAATTTACAAGAAGGAATTTATGTTTAACAAGAAATTCCATTCCTCGATGTCCCAAAAATGTCCTTCAGCAGTTACTCATTTTATAATTTCTTTGCCAAGTGTTGAATCTTATAAATTTAAATATTTCTCGTCTGGTAATTTATAAATTTGCCGTGTTTAATATTGAGCTACGGATTCATTTTGAGAGTCACTTGACCGAGTTTGAACTTTATTGATTGGCCGCAATTTTCCGTAAAAGTATATCATCGATAGCTTCTTTGATAGGTACTCGTACTACCTACTTATCGTTAAGGCCCCTATTCTGAAAAACTCAAAATCCATGTCGGGCGCATCGAAAATTGTTGATTATTTCATGACGGAATGTCGTAGAACTTTTTTTTTGTGTACAGATTGTAGGCGACATTGTTTCCGATATTTTAGTGCAGTTTCCATACAAATATGTCTAAACGTATTGAAGCCTATCGACATTTTAACCAAATCAGACATTTTTTGTCTAAAATTTGGATAGGCTTTGCACCAATAGGAGGTTCTTGTCTTAAAACTACACTAAAATGTAGGAAACAATGTCACCTACAATCTGTGCACAAAAAAAAGTTTTACGACATTCCGTCATGAAATAATCAACAATTTTCGATGAGCCCGACAGGGATTTTCAGTTTAAAGGTCGTTGGCGTATATATTCCTCTTAATAGATGTTACCCATTGTTGAGATCGGTCAAAAAGATTTTCAAGATTTCAAAGTCGAAGTCGAAATAAAATAAATCACAGGAAAGTCGACAAAGAAAAAATAAAGAAAAAAATCAGTAAGTTTAAAAGGCTTTGTCCTGACTCAATCTTGGATCAACGAACAGCCTAAACCGCTGATAGTAGAGAGATGAAATTTGGAGAGTTTGTTCTTTTTATGATGTAGGCAGGCATTTCACAAGGGTATTTCAAAATTCCCACGAAATCGGGACTTACACGAGTGAAACCGTGGAACCCAGCTAGTGGTTACAATAATAAACCTAAAATTTTAAAAAAAAACTTAGAAAATAATGATTGCAATAAGAGATGTGAAATGCAAATTGCCTATTTTATAATTATACTTTATAATCCATATACTTTTGACTGACTTACTTCGAAAAAGATTATAACGCGTCTATAAAATATTACTGTTGTAAAGCTGTAAGCTTACTGGCGGCAACAGAGTTCTAAGAGATAAGAAAAAGTTTATGTTTCGTAGAACCTAGTGACGTGTAGTTTACAGTCAGGATAAAGGTAAGAAACACAAAATAGAATAGGTAACCTGTTGTTTACGGCCTTCAAGGGATTCATCGTAATTCGTAATTGCTTTGTCCTGAATAATGTTTGTAAGGAAAATATATATGAAGAGCCAGGATGGCCTTGGATGGCCTTCATCAGAACTCATACAGTAGAACTAATTAGGTAGATGGGCGCAGGATATAAATAATGGTGTCCATTTACAATCATCGTAGTTTTATTAACAATTGGTGTCTATATTCACAAAATAACTATTCCATCGCTTAATTTATAATGGTTACTAAGTAGGAATCAACTCAATTATGTTAGGAAAGACGTGATGGCGGAAATACAAAGCGATTCGTCAAGTGCGTGGTGCACGGCCTCCGTCTCGATCACAGAATGACAAGATGGCAGCCCCGAACAACCATCGACGATGACGCTTCGCTAGGTTGACTGATGACTGTGACAGTCCATCAACCTGGGCGGCAATTCCGCTAAACACAGCGATCGAAAAACTATATCGATTCGAGAGTGAAACCTGTGACGTTCCAGTCAACTTTTCTAAAACTTGTAAACTTATGTCGGTATTCTGCTAGCCAATGACGTCACACAAATATTACCCGGTTTGTGGTGAAATCGGTGGTCAAAGAAAAACGACTGTGTTGCCGCTTGAAGAAATTGCTGGAGGCCAAATTATCAAGGCTACTTCACTGTTCTTCAATAAACTCGATATTAATTAAATAAACACAATAAATATGAAAAGATCGATTAATAGCAATTCAATTCTAAGTTTTATTTAAAAACTTCGCAAGAAACAAGAATGTTCATATTTAGTTTACATGATTTTGCTGTCAATGAATTCAATGCTTTAATTTACTGACAACCCCGGACTTTCGAAATGCTAGTGTTGCAGCACTTTGTAGTAGAACCATATCGATATTTTTTTTAATCTCAGCTTCCTTGCAACCGAGACTTTTGCCTAAAACATAGTTGAAACATCATGTAAGAAAATAAATAAAAAAACTCGAATAAGACCCCCGCAAAATTGTAATAATTTATCCTAGTAAATAAAACAATCAAATACCTGGCTCGTTACGGCCAAAAGTGCCCAATATGCTGGCGACATTCCCCCGTTGGATGGCCAAAGACACATTCTGCGTCAAATATTCACCAGACCGGGGGCCATGGCAATATAGTTGGCCTTGAAGATCTATACTAAACTATCATTTTAATTTATATTTAAAAAAACCGCGTGAGTTTGATGAAAAAACAATTTGAGTTTTAGTTCTAATTATGGGGAATTTAATAATATGAGATGCATTGCATCTTTGGAAGTAATATGGGGGCCATGTATTTTTCCTGAAACCAACTACACGATGACACTTACACTCACACTTTACCTAAAACAGACCACACCTATAGCACACAAACATAATTTTATTAAGCTATTGCATAGCTTTTATCACGGGCTTTGAGCTTTGAATCAAGAAATTTCGTACAAAATAAAAAAATAATTATAATTGCCTAAGTTGATAAAAAATGCTATTCAATAGCATTACCGCGGCAGTCCCCGAGTGCCACATCTTTTTTTTATTTTGTGCTGCAGATGTGGGCTATTTTAGGTAAAGTGTAAGTGTCATCGTGTATTTTGAGCTTAATACTTTCACGGGATCGGAACTTGCACGGGTAAACCGCGGAGTGACGCTCTATCTATCATCTAATATCATATCTAGATCGTCGTCGATCTAGATATTAGATATTATCGTCGATACTATCGATAAAGTGGTGCGTAATAATCTAATAATACAAAAGACCTCTGACGACCTCTGTGGCGCGTCGTGCGAAAGCGCGACTGCAATGCAGAAGGTTGCGGGTTTGATTCCCGCTGGGTGCAAGTATTTATGCTTAAAAAATAAATATTTGTATCTAGTTGGGTGTTCTCTATGTATAATATGTATGTATTTACAAAAGAAAATAAATATAAGTATTATATCCGTTGTCTAGTCACCGTAACACAAGCTTAGTCGCTTACCACGAGGCTGGATGGCCCTGTGTGCTTGCTTGTGTGTAAGATGCAGTTAATATTGATTGCTTGATTTTTTATACAACTATCGATATCAAGCGATTGATAGTCGCCTATTGATCGGCAACACTAGTCGCTACTTTGTCAGTCAGTGTCAACCTGTCAAACTTGGATCTCAATTTATTCTAACAACTAATTATTACGAGAACCTCACAAAAAGTACAATACATTAATTAATACAGCGCAGTGATAGAGAAAAAGGGGCGCCGCTATCCCTCCAGCACCTTAGCAGCATTTGGCATCGGAAATCTTGGCGTAACATAATTATTTGTAACAGTGTTATTTGAAAATGGTATGCAGGCAGACGTAGTCCTCGCAATAGATAGCAGCAACAGAACTGTGAAGTTTGGGGAATATGGAAGTCAATACGGTCAATAAGAGAAACAAGTTTCACAGACACAGCACGCGGATGTCTACTAGACCTTGGAACAGCTGACCTTGAAACAGAAAACCCTATGCTAAAAGTGATATACTGGGTACTAAACTATTAGTGTCGAATAAAAGTGTATCTAGCTTGTGCTAGCTCTTGTGTGTAGCTATAGTTTGTTTTTAATTGTACATAGTCTAATCTTCCTGAAAAAAATGTATAATACAAGAAGCAAGACTTCAGATGATACTGAGTATCTATTTATTTTAAAAGTGTAAAGCCAAGATACACGACAGACACTGACACATCAATCTATAGAGATTGTGTGGTTTGTTTCAGCCCTGCCATATTTCTATCTTTTTCAGTGAACAATAGTGGTCTAATATGTAGCACGATTACCTTGAAGAAATATTAAAACAAATAAAATCCAAATTACACATTCATCGCAACAGAATGTGAGTAAGACGGTAGCCAAATTTATGTCGACACAAAAAATTGCTGCAGAGTGGACACTACGGAAACTTGATGCAGTTTGTGTCAGTGTTGTCTGTATTTTGAGCTTTAAACTAATGATTTATGTATAAAAAAACCTAATGACTAATCATTGTGCATTTAATCAATCTTTCTAATATACTAAGCAAGTCTAGCTGAAGATTGTGGTAAAAATTATCATTTGAAGTAGAATAAAAACTCTTAAGTATTTCTTGTTCTTTTATTTTGATTTACAATCATTAAATTCATCAAACACAATAGGTAGGTACATTATTAAGTTATAAATACATGCTGCTAAAGAAGAAGCATGTCTTTCTGAATATCCAAATTTGGAAAAAAAACTGTATTTCTGTGAATGCTCTTCTGTAGGCACCTGAAACAAACATTCAAATAATTAGTTGTAAATAATTTTAATTAAGTAGGTATATAATTCTTTTTTTTACTTAGGTAAATCTAAACTACCTAAGTAAAACTGAAAATCCATGTCGGGTTCATCGAAAATTATTGATTATTCCATGACGGAATGTTGTTGAACTTTTTTTTGTGTATGGATTGTAATCGACATTTTAGTGCAGTTTCCAGACAAATATGTCGAAATGTATTGAAGCCTATCAACATTTTAGCCAAAACAGACATTTTTTGTCTAAAATTTCGATAGGCTTTGCACCAATAGGAGGTTTTTGTCTTAAAACTACACTAAAATGTAGGAAACAATGTCACCTCCAATACACAAAATAAAAGTTCTACGACATTCCGTCATGAAATCAACAATTTTCGATGAGCCTGACAGGGATTTTGAGTTTAGCGAGTATAGTGCTCTTAATGTTACCCATTTAAAACATTATTTAGAGGATAGTTTATAACAAGTATAAAAACACTTACTGCCCTTTAAGGCTAGTCCTAGCCTGACAATTAGCAATTAACAACATGATTTCCATAAACCTTGTTGAGAGCCTCTGTCACTTCTTTCACAGCCCTTCATACCAAAGGCTGCGAAACGTTGTTTAAAGAACTCTGTCCTACCAAGTTTGGTGGGACCCCGTCGCGTAAAACGACAGCGCTGCTATCACCTTAAAATAATGTGAAATTACAGACATGATTAGCTAGGTACCTCCTACGTTATAGAGCAAGAGCCCGTGAACCCCAGACCTTCGTTATTTTATAAAAGCTGAAAGTTTGTCAGGGCATGCTCCTATACACAGGTAAGAACGCTGGACTATTATGAAATTTGGCTTGTAGTAAGTAGAATTATAATTTCATGAATTTGTTCATGAAATTATAATTCTACTTACATTATAGTATAAAAGCTGATTTTTATACATAATACTTGGGTAATAAGTAGATGATGTTTCCTCATTAGCCAGACATTTTTGATAGTTCCAATCCCTTGCCAGACAAAGGAAAGCCTGTACCTGCCAAAGCCACTACAAGCTAAACTTCATAATAGTCCAGCGTTCTTACCTGTGTATAGGAGCATGCCCTGACAAACTTTCAGCTTTTATAAAATAACGAAGGTCTGGGGTTCACGGGCTCTTGCTTTATTAGAATAAAACTGTACCTAGTATGTTTTAGGTTAAAATTACACTTACCTTTAGATCCACTGATAGGCTTTTAATGGAGGGAGATAATTCATTTATTAACACCTTCGCTAACGATTTTGTTAACCGATAGCTTTTCACGAAGTCTAGATGGGGAACATCAAACGGTTCGATGTTAGGACTCTTTGTTGTCGTCGGCGTATCTGTCTTTCTCTGTCTGCCTAGCGGCCGCTAGACACGATGCTGCTATATTACGATGGTAAAAAACACTACAACAAGATAGAGAGCTAGTCGACTAACATGCAGATGCAAGAAAGTTTTCCAACTCAACGATAATTTTATTATAATCGCGAAAGTCAATATTGGTACTTCTCATGTCACTCCCTGTCACTGTCAAAGATGGTAAACTTATGGTAAAAGGCATGCCATGTGATTACTATCTCGCTCGAATCAGAAAGGTTTTAAAAAAGTTGTCACGTGACCTCTTAGCGCGACAAGAATACCAAATAACTCGCGAACCTGGTTTCACTCTGGAATCGATATAGTTTTTCGATCGCTGTGTTTAGCGGAATAAGGGCCCTGATGCTTTACATCGGCGGCGCCGTCATATAGGAACCCTTAAATTCCGGTAATAGGTAACATAGGAATCTTACATGTATTTTATAAGTTTATAAGTTATTTATTCTTTCCGTGTCTGTATGGTTCCATCGTAAATCTAAAGTAAATAAACAGATTTGAAAGTTAAATATTTCGCCGGTGAGTTTTCTTAAAAATATGGGTTGTAGGTACGTTTTAGGGTTTCGTATCGCAAAAGGTAATTTATACTGAAATTTCTTATTCTCTGTCAAATGTCTAACTCCAACCCAGGTTTTATTTTGTAAAAACACTAAACCTACCCAGACACAAGAAATAGTTTCACTTCACTTCCCTAAATCACAAATATTACTAATATGATAATTATTATACAACATTTTATTAATATTTATCTATATCTATACTAATATTATAAAGAGGAAAGATTTGTATTTTTGTGTGTGTG
This sequence comes from Idaea biselata, assembly GCA_958496205.1. NCBI lineage: Eukaryota > Metazoa > Arthropoda > Insecta > Lepidoptera > Geometridae > Idaea > Idaea biselata. The sequence continues at coordinate 24,161,607 of OY292399.1, read as the reverse complement.
TCTGTCTGTATGTTTGTTATTAATAATCTCAAAAACTACTGGACCGATTTCTTTTTTCGAAATTCTATCACCATTAGGCTACATTCACCTTGAGTAACATAGGCTACTTTTGATCCCGCACAGGATCGGGACTTACGTGGCATTTTGTATGCTACCGTGCACGCTTCTCTCAAACACATAACAAAAAATAAAACAAAGTATCTTTAAACTAGGCTGCGGACAGATGGACAATATGGACATGGCGAATATAAAAGGGGTTTCTTAACTACGAAACCCTAAAAAAGAATAAAATCGCGGTAAAAACAGCAGACGCAAAATATCAAAGGTTATTTATAAAAATTAATTTTTCATCTAGTCTGTATTTCGACTAATATTTCAAGGTTAGGTTATATAACAAAGTAGGCAGGTAGGTACTTCAAGTAACTTGTTACAAGTTAATGAAAAAGGAACCGAAGCTACTAATTATTAGAACCCGAGGGGAAAACATAATTATCTCAACACCGTCTGTGTTTTGTGGTAATGAGCGTATTATCAATAGTAGCACGTGAAAAGTAAATGGTGTAGATCGAGAGATACAACAATTTATATATTTTAACAACATATTTTTGTACACACTTTTTAAACTTACACGATTTCCTTCCATCATTATTATTTAAAACACGGGTCTAGATCACACCGGCCGTGGTCGTGGGTTTTCTCGCGACCACGGCCGGAGTGACCCGTTTGCCGTAACGTCGAGGTAATTAATAACAATGATTATCTACAACGCGATCTAGACCCGTGTTTCTAATAATAAATTAATAAATAAGGCTACTTCTATCCCGATATTCTCCTGGGATCAGGATTACTTAAAACTTCTCCCATTTTTATAGTAGGATGGTCGACTTTTGCATACTGTAACATTCCATTTAAATCTGGGTCATCTGTTCTAATCCAATGTTCACCATCTTTTGAACAATTTATGGAAGTTTGTACCTAACTTTTTTCGAATCCTCACTTCAACCAGAAAAATTATATGAGTTAACTTTGTTCGAAATATAATCTTCGTAAAGTAACGTGTAACTCAAAAATTCATAATATTACGTAGAACAGACGTCTTTTCTTATAAAAAGAATTAGTGAAATCGAAAAGAGTATAAATATTGAAATTCTTCGGTTTTATTAGAAAATTGCTCGGATTTCCTTAAAGTGATAATTTTCTATTTCAGTACTTATATAAAGAGGATACCGGATAATCAGTCGTCATAGCTTTATCCGTTTTCAAATCAAACTCATCTGAATACCAATAAACGGTTTACGAGGTCAGGTGACTAGACGAAGAGGGTCCATACCCTGTCATACCTCTGGCCGGATAAAACGGCTGTTAAACTTGTACCTACCTACCTACTAAGAGGACAGTCTCCATACTCTTTCTCCATACAAACGTAGTCGACTGTTTCCTCCCTTTTTTTATTTTTACGTGGAGAAATGCGCGCGCATACTGCACTACCACGGGGAGGTAGTGTAGTTATGTGGGACTCCAACCCACTAAAACTCCATGGTCCACCTCCTCTACCGCTAATGGCGGGAAACACGAGCACGCTCTCGCATTCATCCGTGTAACCCGCCACGGCCGTCCGTCGCCGGACCCTCCTCAGGGGGAACGCCCCCATCACCGGCGCACCAGGGGACATGGCACGCCGTGACCACCTCGGGAACCAAAGCACATGGGCGCCAGACGAGACTGTTTCCTCCCTGGATAAAGACATTAGAGCAAATATGTTTATGCCATAAAACCTATATCTGTCATGACTATGCATCTAACTTTTGATTTTTTTCATTTTCTAATTAGAATAGTAATAAAATAAAAAAATAAATAGAAACTGAAAAAAATCAAAAGGTGTGGGCATTTTCTAATTAGAATAGTAATAAAATAAAAAAAAATAGAAAATGAAAAAAATCAAAAGGTGTGGGCATAGTCATGACATGACAGATATAGGTTTTATGGCATAAACATATTTGCTCTAATGTCTTTATCCAGGGAGGAAACAGTCGACTACGTTTGTATGGAGAAAGAGTATGGAGACTGTCCTCTTAAATAGGTTCCATTTCAGTGGTTTCACAAAAAAAAAACTCTTTTTCATAACAAAGTATTTTCAGCTTTTGTAACGGTTGAAGTGAACCATTCATTTGGAATGGGAGAAACAGGTGTATTTAATTTTTTGGAGTTGAGTTCAGTGCCTACAATGGCCGTTAATCGTACCAACCATTGAGATGGTACTTAAAAGTCATTTGGGTTTTACGTCGTGCTTTTACGTTAATTAAAAATTGGACAGTATTAAATGAGGTGTAACTTTCTATAGAAATTAAGATAAATAATTGGATGTTAGGTAAGTTGGTACATTTAGACATTATACCGTTTTTAACTTTAATATCTAAAACTTAAATAAAATCTATAAAAACAAGAATAAAAACCAATTAAAATTTTAAATTTTACATTGAATAACAAAAATAAAAACTAAAGCCACCCGAGGCACGGTGCCCAAGATGCTGGCGGCGTTCCCACGCTGATTAGCAAGGCTTATCCGCTGGGACAAGAAACCGCCAGCCCTTGTATCACCAGATGCCTCGACAATTACATTACCTTAGGTTTGTTGCGTTGCTAAAATGCCTAAAAGTCTGCGTACACAGGACCGTTTAGATTACATTAATATTAGAACTAGAGGATAGTTTATTTTTAACTTTTAGGAGTAATATAATAACACCTCAATCTACTCGTGAACAGGAGGCACTGTAAAGTCTTCCTGTAAATATTCGGTTTCAATCGCGTTCCTTTCATTATTTTGAAATTCTTTATTAAAATTAGACTCTTTTTCGGTTTTAATTGCGTAGTGTTTATTACTTTTAGCATTGTTTCAATGCTCAACGTTTCGAGACCTTTACAGATCTCTTCGGCAGGATTGAATTCTTTATAACACAGAGCAGGATACAATGGATGAATGGTTTTTGAAAAGGAATATCTTACAAAATTTCGTTCTAGGTTATCTTATCTTTATAAACCCTTATCATTAAAAATATTTAAAATATTTTTTAGAGTTTTAGAAGAATAAAAATGAATAAATTTACCGCGATTTTAATTTCTTTCAGTCCTTTCATTCTTTTATTCGGAGTAATCTCGATACCATGGTAAAAAATATACAGTACATTATAGTACTACAAAATGGCGCAACGTAATTTAGATAGGTAGGTAGGAGGTAGATACTCACAAAATGAAACATCGTAACAGCGACGAGAGCATATCGAGGATGGAAAATGAAAAATCTATTTCATGATTTATTCAGTACTCTTTTTGAATCTGATTGTGACCCAGACGTCAAATGAAAGTTCAATTTAAAATTCATCATAATATTGTTTGGTGTAATACAGGGCAAAAGTCAACATGTTTGTTTGAACAAATAGGAAAGGTAGGTTCGTGTAAGCCGTACTACTAAAGTTTTGTTTGTCTGACTTGCCGGACGCTAACATAATGTTTACTCTCCTAATATAAAAGTTTCTACGACTTCTACGGCGTTTGAGATATTTATTAAGTTTATTATGCCGTCTGTCAGTTATTTCTCAAACGATTCTATATCACCTAAAGGCGATATTATTTTTATCTTTTTGATACCACCTTATCCACGGTTATATACTATAACTTTTTAATATTGTTGCTCATAAGGTGCCTATAAAGGAACCTTATAAATATCTAATCTATACATATAAAATTCAATGTCCTGACTGACCTATATCAACACAGAGCCCAATCCGCCGCTAGAGACATGAAATTTGGAGAGTGTGTTGTTTGTGGTGTGTGGGTTTTTGGAAAATCCTGCGGGATCGGGACGTACGCGAGTGAAACCGTGGGACTTTGCTAGTAGATAGATATTCGAACAAATAGATAGATAAACGCCTTAGGCTTAACACTCAGTGTCAAATTGGAGTCAGAGGTGCGTCTTTGTCATTGCATCGCGATCTGCGATTCGACTTGCGTTGTTTTTACATAACCCATACAGAATAGCCGATAGTCTCAAAGGTATTTCCCGACGCGAGTCGACTATCTGTACCGCGACGAGCCTTTTTGTAGCAAATCATATAAAATAACACACAAAACCTACAAACTAAGAAGGGACAATGGGCGTCTTAACCACTTATAGGCGAAAAGGCCGCTCTTCTGTGTAATCAATGAATAGACAATAACATTTCACAACATTCATGTCTTTTTATGTCTTTAGCAACACATGGCTCCTTGGATTGCGGCTTTCATGTTTTTTATGCATTTCTTTATCCTGTCTTATTGTATTTCTGTCTTCTAATGTGTCGTGTGTTTTAAGCTAATGAAAGTTTTTCTATTCTATTCCATTTCTAAAACCGTAATCGCAACAATATTTCAATACTATACCTATGTCACTTCAGCAAAATAAAATAAAATTAGGTGAAACAAAATAAATTAGTCGACGAATAATTAAAGTATTTTTACTCCATTTCACAGTTCCGTTTGAAACGTGGAATTTTACGATTCATTGTATTCTTTTAGAACACATTTCAGTACACAACTAGACGTCAAAATGTTCCACCTGCCAATCAGTGGAATAATTACGAATTATGGGTAGACAAGTAGTCTGTGATTTGATGTCATCGCTCTATTTCGAGCATACATCCTTATTCATGAGTTGTTCATGAGTTTGTGTCATCAGCTCACAGCTAAATGACCCGTGACAAGCTCAATGGTCTGTGATCAAGTCGCGTATCGTGTATTTTACACGTTATTTTTTCAGATAATAGTTATTCTTTGACGACGCCACGGTTTCAATGGAGAAGGTTAAGAAATCGCGTATTTATTTTTGTTTTAAGACATCGAAAAATGGAGGAAGTAATTTGTCAAACAAATTTTAGAGCCCGATGACAATTTACAAAGCTCTTATTTTTTAAGCAGCTGAACCGCGAGACACATAATTATTATCTAGGAATTCATTATTTAAAGAATATTCGGCAGTCAGTCAAACGGCCACATTTCAATCCGTTCATTCATCGGAGACCAAAAACAGACAAAGACGCTTAGGTATCTTTATTTAATTTTATGAAAGTTTCAATATTTTGGTCTAAAAACAATTCTGATCAGAAAAACAATTATGTTCAATTGCTTATTTCCTGGCAGAGCAAATCAGTTAAAATGCACATATCTCAACATAGGTTAACGTGCTACCTAAAACCATATCCCAACCAACTGTTGGTGAGTGATCACCATCACCATAACTAGATCGATTACCTATTAAAAAATGGATTTAGTATCCTAAATGAAACTATACTAATTTTTCGGTTTTAATCGCGTTGTATTTTTCAACGCCCGACATTCAATCAATCAATCAAATTCTTTAATTGTAAACATATGTAAAATCAGGTGTTACATTTGAAAGAGTGTTACGTTTCGAGGTTTTAACAGACCTATTGCTCACGGGTAGATTGAGGAAAAGATTTTTTATATTAGCCGCACCGCGAAAACCGAAGAAAAATCCACGCTCTAAATGTTATCATAGTAGGCATTTGCCATTTATGATATGCCTAATAACTGTTACCTTTGCATATTTTCTATTAAAGGATCAAAAGGCAAAGGATATTATCGCTGAGCTCGTTTAAAATAAACCACAGACGAACTTTATAATCCCTTTGAAAATTTCCAGAATTTTACTGGATTTTATTTGGCTTGATTTAATATCTGTCGCTCGCCAATATTATGACGACGGAGTAATGAGAATTTCGGCGTCTTCGTTCATATAACTCACGCGCCAAGGGCGGAGTAAATCAAGCCGAATGTTCATAAGAATATAATTGGATGAGCTTTTCACCATAGAAGTGTATACGTATCCGCGTTTCGGCGCATATCGATATATTTGCCAATATAGAGGGGTTCAAACTTGAATGTTTACTTTATACTTATAAAGCTTTGATCGCCCCCAGTTTTAAACCGATAATCTCATTTGAATTTATGAGTTTGTTATGCCTTAAATACATAGTTCGGCTTAGTATGGAGATTGAAAATAAACATAGGTACTTATGAAAACATCGCTTCTGTTTAGTTATAAACATTGGTAATGTGGCAATATTAGTGGAAAAGAATAGAAAAAAATAGAGAACGCGACTCGTCATCTGACAAATAGGTCGGTGCAGTCACTAAGGAAGTCGTGTCAGAATTAGTTCCACTACTTAAGTTTACACTTATATTATAAAGGGGAGAGATTTGTATTTTTGTGTGTCTGTTTGTTTGTAATGAATAAACTCAAAAACTTCTGTTCCGAGTTCAAAAATTCTTTCACTGTTAGAAAGCTAAATTCACTCTGAGTAACATAGGCTACTTTTGATCCCGATATTCCCACGGGATCGGGACTTACGCGAGTAAAACCGCCGGACGCAGCTAATATTTGATAATTTAGTTTGCATTTGCACCAACTACAAAAAACACCAGACTGTTAAATAATAAAAATGAATGGTATTCGTTGTAAATAAATCAACAATACAATGAATGTCTTCTATTCAGCGGCCATTTGACGTGACGCCAGTTCAATTTAGACATATTGAGTTGCGTAGGTAACTACTGACAATCTGTATACCTACCTATGTAGGATAGATACCTACCTATATCCGATTTTTAGCCGGATGTTTTCAGTTTTATTGTATGGTATGGCTTTGGCTTGTTGTTTTGCTTGTGTTGTTGTTGATTTTATGGATTCGCAATCGTGTAGGTAGGTCCCTACTATTATTAGTTTTATAAATAGACTAGCTGCGTCCCGCGGTTTTACTCGCGTAAGACCCGACCCCGCGGCAATATTGGGATCAAAAGTAGTCTGTCATTTTCCAAGGGGACAACTAAGTCTAGGATACCAAAATTCTTTCAGCGGTTTAAACGGGAAAGCGTAACAGACATACAGAGTTACTTTCGTTATCTATACTAATATTATAAAGAGGTAACGTTGGTAACATGTATGTATGTATGTATGTATATTGGGGGTAATCTCCGAAACTACTGGACCGATTTCAATCAAATTCTTTCACCATTAGAAAGCTACATTCACCCTGAGTAACATAGGCTACTTTTGTTCCCGATATTCCCACGGGATCGGGATTTATTATATTAGTATAGAGTATAGATGTATATTTCGAAATGAGCTTACTTTTGCAAGAAATGGGTCTATGAGATAATGTAGTTAAGTACATGAATCGAATAGTTTGAGCTTTACCATAGCTGTACATTTGTTTTAAATTAAAGCTTCGCGGTTTCACCAGCGTAAGTCCCGATCACGTGGGAATATTGAGATCAAAAGTAACCTATGTTACTCAGCATGAATGTGGCTTTATAATGGTAAAATATTTTTTGAAATCGGTCTAGTAGTTTTTAAGTTTATTAATTACAAACATACGACACACATACAAACATATACAAAAATACAAATCTTTACTCTTTATAATATTAGTGTAGATGTAAATAGAGTTTATCTCTAGGTATAGATGTGTTTTATCATGCTAAAGAGTTTACAGAGTGTACAAAATAACTTGTTAATATCTATTACAGTACTTAAAAGTTATTGTGTCACACTGAACATTTAAAATTACTTCAAAACGACAAAGAAATTGTGTAGTAATGGAAGAAAAGACACAGCCAACAAATCGTGAGTACAAAAACAGAAAAACGTGAACCATTACAGTAATAATTAATATCTCGGCTGCGAGCGACAACTACACGACCTCGTTCGCCTGGTATTATGGCTTTATACTCGCGGCTCACCATTTCACTTTTGCTTGGTTTCTAATATTTAAAATTTGATTCGTGTGCACGAATATGATTTAGTTACAGGAGTAGGTAATTTAGATAAAGTCTGATGACTAACCCCCTTACTTATAAACGTTGAATAATTTGTTTATAACTAGCTACGTCCCGCGGTTTCACCCGCGTAAGTCCCGATCCCGTGGGAATATCGGGATCAAAAGATTTGTATTTGTGTGTGTGTGTGTGCGTCTGTATGTTTGTTCTGAATAAACTCAAAAACTACTGGACTGATTTCAAAACATTCTTTCTACATTAGAAAGCTACATTCACCCTAAGTAATATAGGCTACTTTTGATCCCGATATTCATATAGGATCGGAACTTACGCGGGTGAAACCGCGGGACGCAGCTAGTCGTTTATAAGTTAAGAACAAATGTCAAGACTGTTTCAAACGTAGCGAAACGTTTTAATATTTTCTATATCTATCTACTTTCTTTCTTGCTTTTTTTTCTCTTTCTTTCTTTCTTCTATCTGTCTATCTATCTATCTATCTTTAACGTTTGTAAAGAAACACTACATCTCAATGACTAGGCACAGTGCAAAATTACTCTGTCCTACCTAACGCTTCATAAATGAAGTTCTAAAATTGGAACTGTCTTTCTATTCATCGCGCATGAGATCTGTGACAGACCGACGTCAAGACAGACAGAGAAGTCTTGACACCATGACAAAAGAACATTGGTTATATCATTTACAGGTCTATTCGTATGGTATATAATTATATAAGTCCTAGAACTGTTAGAATAACAAAATGAAAATAATAAATAGACATAGTAACATTTTCCCGGGTCTTAATCGCGTATTTATTTTCTTACCTCGACGTTTCAACTATGTTACAATGGTAAGAAAATAAATAATAATACGCGATTAAGACCCGGGAAAATGTAATTATGTAAACAAATCGTTTGAATTTAAAAAGTTTATTAATGATATTTTATTCTTGTTTTATTTTCCACGTGTACCTATTAATAAAAGATTTATTAATACATTTGGTAAAATATTACAAATGCCGAAATTTAAAGATTTCATTATTTATGACGACCTCTGCGGCGCGTCCCGTCTGCAATGCAGAAGGTTGGATCTAATCCTGCCGCGTGCAAGTATTTATGGTTAAAAATAAATATATTTTCCTGGTCTGGGTGTATCTCTATGTAAAATATAAGTAGGTATCCTTTGTCTAGTCACCGTAATATAAGCTTAGTAGCGTACCACGGGGCTTGATGGCGCTGTGTGCGCTGTGCAAAGAATGTATTTATTATTTGTCTCTAGAATGTAATAATTTAAATAAAAGTTAGTGCAGCATCTCTAGAACTTAAAGTTAAATATAATAATAGCATTCGCTATCGGTAATATAATAAATAAGCAGGTATAGGTAGATACAAAAAATCTAGAGATAGTCGGCAATGCAAATCATTATAATTCCGAGATATTTGGGTTAATAATGATCACTCGGTGATTGTTGCTATTTTTGGATAAATTTGCACTTCGAAAGCTATAGTAAAACTTCCAAAAAATAGTTGAAATAAAAATAAACGTTGGAAAAAAAATGGAGCTGAGGCATAGTCATGACATTTTAGATGTTTAGATGATGTATGTAAGCTATGACGTGTTTTGTTTACGTTTTTTGACTACCTACCTTCTAAACTGTACTTCTAATTAAAGAAATATTGATATTATTGCATAATTATTACTTGATGACTAGTCGGCATAATTTGCCGACTATTCAGTTAAACTGCCGACTAGTCGGCTTTCCCGACTAGTCGGCCCATCTCTAATAAATTCATATCTAGACCTAATAAAAATAATAACTTGTAATACTAGTGCCAAGTCGAGCTAGATAGTGGCAATATAGAGTCCGATTTCATCGAAGCAATTGCTAAAGAATTCCAATAGATGTCAAATAACTTTCCGGTTACGGTCGACTTTCATTTAAATATTGCTTTTTTTTTTCATCAAAAGTATAGGAACGATCAATAATGGTGGTCTGAAAAAAAGTTTAGTAACAAACTTTAAAACATAATACCTATTGTTTTGAAAATAAAGATATTCTTCGGTTTTTAATCGCGTAGTGTTTATTACTTTTAGCATTGTTTCAACGCTCAATTAATCCCGAAGAAGGAACCTGTAGGTAAAGGTCTCGAAACGTTGAGCGTTAAAACAATGCTAAAAATCATAAACACCACGCGATTAAAACCGAAAAATGTCTTCAATTTCAATACAACATCGCGAAAACAGAAGAAAAATCTGTCTATTGTCAGAAATATTGTCTTGTAATCTCAAGAGTCTACGAATGTCTGAAATACAAACACAGGGGGTAAAATTCGTTTATATGTTAACTCTAATACTACGCTGTTTCCCATTTATCACAAAACTCAGTCTAACCGTAAACCTTAGTTTATTGTCAGAATTTGACCATTAGGTACGTAAGGCTTATGGTACACAAAACAATTTAGTAAACAAGTTAGCTGAGAGTTGAACCACATAATAACTATTTATAACATATTTCTTGTGTACCTGCCGTAACTTAAGTCAGTGTTTTATTTAGTCGGTCTTTTACTACAATAATAGGTGTCTATTTTGTCATAAACATGTTTATTTTACTACTAATAGTACTTACCTACTTGGTAGGTACCTACTCACAAACTTACTAATGTTTTGTTTGTATCAGAACTGATAGAGGAAACTTCAATGTATATACTACTCTTACTGTGTAGCTTAATTTAATAGTATAATTTGTAAAAAATAAAGGTAGGTATACACATAACTACTTGTTACTAACTATATAACTTGTTAAACTTATCCATCTTTCAAAAATGTTACATTCTGAATTAGCTACAATGTGCTTAACAAATAATCATAACGGAAGCTTAAACGGAAGTAGAATTAAGAAACAGTTAAACCTCGTTTTGTAATAAACCCCCTTTGTGTATGTGCAGTAAATTCTTGCAATCTAAATACTTAAAAGTACCAAAGTCCGCAAACAATTTCATTCGTCTATGTTATGTGGGAAAGTTTAATTATTTCACAAGTGCGATTCACAAACATGGATAGTCGAGATTGAAATGTATTCGGGACGGCACCCGTCACTGAACTACCTACATCGTTTCTCACTTTGGACTCAACATTCCTTCACATCTGCCTGCGGGACAAACGTTTGGGTTTTGGATAAATGTTTGGAGTTTTGTCAAAGTTTTTGTGTCACTGGGAAAGATTTTTGCTGTAGTTACTAAATTGATATAAGGTTGTAGGTCGTCGACCGTTTTGTTAATCTGATACATTTTACGTATACAATTCTGTTAATTATTATAATATCTATGTTTTATGGGTTTTGGTTGTCTGAAATAAATGGTTTATACGCGTCCACTTCCAAATGTTTTGTGCATAATTAAAATCAGAAAAGGTAGCTATACTATGATGAACTATGTAAGCTTGAAATTTAACTAATTTTGCGGATTTAATCACGTGGTGTCAATCCTGAATAAGATACCTGTAAAGGTCTCGAAACGTTGAGCATTGAAACAATGCTAAAAGAGTGTTTACTTCACGCGATTAAACCCAAAAAATAGTTAAATTTCAGTCAAAACATCGCGAAAGCAGAAGAAAAATCTATGTATGTCAGTACAGAGTACCAAAACATAAATTAATTGGACCGGGAGGTAGCGTTGCAAATAGAAAAGTCATAGTAAGCCGGCTGTTATTCGAGACCTATTTAAAATGATTCATGATTAAACGAACTTACCTGTACGTGAAGTTCTATCATAATTATATGAAGTGTTACATCCGAATAGGTAAGATAGATAGATAGATAGACTTGTAGTACCACATAAAATGCCCACTTTAGTCGTAAGTTTTTTATGCTGGTATCCCTTCCTACTTCCCGCTCATCTCTAGCGTCCGGCTTGGCTTCATTTAGTCTGGAGACCTTTTCTGTGATGTTTTTGCCTAATGGGGTTTACCGGGATGGGGGGGGGGGACTTACCTATTCGGATGTAACACTTCATATAATTATGATAGAACTTCACGTACAGGTAAGTTCGTTTAATCATGAATTATATTCGTGTTACATCCTTCTAGGTAAGATAGATAGATAGACTTGTAGATGTTGAGAGTAGGTATATCTAAGGAAATATCACAATAAAAAGGATTACCCTTCAATGATCTTTTATTTATAGGCATAACCTATCATAAATAATCTTTACTAAACTATAATCACACTTATAGAACCTAAGTTTAACTCTTATAGAACTTATACAACCTTTATAGGAACTTTAATTATTAGGTAGGTCTGATACCTACTTACTTAATACAATAAGTAAATTTAATCCATGAAAAGAGGATAACATCTTAATCAGCTTAGCGTTAAGTATTATTTACTTGTAATATAGACCTGGCTAAGGTTAGATTATAACAAATTAATGCTAAAGTATCGTTTTGACTTAAAATTAAGCAAACACAGGATCTACCACTCCATTAATACATAATCTTGTTTATTGAGGTTTAAACAGATCAGAACGTTTAGTTCTTACTCTCTATTTGGACTGATTGACTAGTCCTACTATGACTTAGACACTGTACTATTACTGCACTATTTACTGGGATAATAGTTCAAGTGAAATATTTATATATTAAGGTATAGCAAACGTCAAATACTTTATTGTCATTAATGTATTGTAGTTATATCCTACAAAGAAGCCCTATTTTGTAAGCACCTTTACAAAGTCTAATCATTATGTCGAAAAGTGTTAGCCCGCGCTTTACAAAATTTATAAATTTGGTACTTCGTCAGGAAAAATCACCTATAAGGACAGGACAGTGTCGGTCTGAGACAAATATATACCAATAGATTGATAATTATTATTATAAATATCGCAAAGACTCCTAGAATAAGATGGTCTAAATGTTAAATCTAGATTCAATTACCTATTATTGCTAGTTTGTTTACAATAGTTGTACTAGCGTAGGTATGTAAGAAATATCGTATTACTGTGGGGTGTAACCTTGCAGCTAGGCCAATATGCCTATGTCAATAAATGCCTCAGGCGAGATGCTTTGTTTTAGCATTGCCGTCGTGATACCTGATAACCCAATGGTTACCCTCGAAACATACATACACTAATGTACGTTTGAATGTTGCGATTGAAAACTACCGTTTCATTAGAATACCGATAACTTAATTATTTATCTTAACACATCAATTGAAGTAAGAATTAAATTGATAATACTCAGTAGTCCTCGATACGATTAGGGGAGGTAATTAATTGCATAACCGTTGAGGGATCACGTTTGACTAGTACCTCATATTTATGGTAAGGTACCAAGACATCTATTGCCTTCTCAGACATATATATATCTATATACTAGCTGACCCGGCAAACGTTGTTTTGCCTTATAAATTATAGATAGTAGCCGATTCTCAGACCTACTGAATACGTATGTGGAGTTTGGTGGAGATCGGTGAAGCCGTTTCGGAGGAGTACGGTAACTAACACTGTGACATGGAAATTTTATATATTAGATATATATATTTTAATCTTAAAAATCATTTAATATCAGTAAAAAGAGAGCCTAAAAGCTTCTGTCTAAGGCCACATTATTAACATAAAATGTAAAACTGTCATACATTTTATTAGAAATATTTGGTATGAAAAGATCTTACGTGATTTAAACTGTCACTGTCAAATCTCGTTTCAATTATATTGCTACGAATACGGGGATATTGGGCATCCTTCGTGTGATTGATACAGCATTTAGCTGCGTTACGTTGGGTTGTCAATTCGAAGCATTAAACAAGAATTACTACAACTTTTAGCTAAAGTTTTAGAACAAAAACTGCTGCCAAACGTTTTATTTGGTTAATTGCAAATTAGATTAATTTTTATACCACCGCCTGCTCAGGCCCGGCCCGCCGCCACGGGCTCTTTCGATATTACAGGGCACACCCAGCAGTTAAGAGTTCCGATAGTATATACTAATATCTCTAGCACGTAAGAACCAACTCTGATTGATAAATGAAATTAGAATTCCTACAGGGAATTACAAAGGACCGTGGAGTAGTCATGTAAAGTTGATCTCTTAAAAATCCTACTTTATGTTTCCGTTGATTACGTGAACCTGTAATCATCTTTAGGTCTTTATTCTACTACCAGGTACTTAGGAACTAGATATCCTATTGTGTATTTAGGTTAGCCGTTAGCGTATCTCCTAATTTCTACACGATTGCCCTAGCAACGTTCCTACAGAGAATCAATGGCGAAGACAATTACCGTTCGATCGTACCCACTGACAACGAGTGGGAATGTAAATCTTTATAATAAGTATCTCCAATTATTCTCATCGAATAAGGTTAAGTACTTTAGAGCTGATGTACTAGGCGTCCATTAGTTACCTATGGATGGTGTAAAACTTGCCCATTCATACTTTACTGGTTAAGGAGTAGGAAAAGTATTCACCTTTGTATCTAGAATGGGACAAAACGGACAAATAGTGAAAACAAAGTACAATATACATTGTAAATATTTTAAAGGAAAATACATCCTCAGAAATTCACTGGCTGCTAGGTTTGAACTCGGGTCTTTAGGTCAGTACCCCAATGTCTTAATGAACTAGACTATTGTACAATTTGTACATTAATTAAATATATGCTTCTTGTAACTGTAAAGTTAGCAATACATATAAAGTACGTTTTTTACAAACATCTTGTAAAATGTTGTATTTTGTGGCTATATCTAGACATTGAATCTAGTTACCGGTAGGTTACCGAAACACGAGGGTACTTACTAGTCATTAGTAGGTTTATTTTGTGAATTTACCTTGTACTTTTTGCCTTGGCTTTATCAATGTACGATTTGTGAACCAATCGAACAAATTTTTATTTATTGGGAACCTAAACCTTAAACCAAGATAAAATATACCGTGGCGTAATTACGGAGCTCCGAACACTATAAAAATAGGCAAGTCTACCAGCATAGCGTAGGTTTCACGTTGGGCTGGAGGCTGTGTAATGATTTGTGATAAAATCCCTTGAAGCGATGAATTCGCTGAGGTCATCGGAACCCCGCTGTAGGTTCGCGAACAAATGTACCTTCTAGACTTTGCTACTTCCTAGTTTGTTGCCATATTTTTAGCTCAACTTCTGGATATTGAGGCTGATTTTCAACTCTCATGTACTTAAATTTTTACCAAATAAAATATTTATTATTTTGTTTTGGGTTATTTATTCACCAAAAAATAGGGTGGAGTCACTATTGACTAAGAAAATTGACGTTTTGTGAGTCAAACAACAGATGATCTGTTCATTATAGCGCGGAAACCCGAAGGGCTTGAGAACAACATGATTAGCGAGCAGAATACGCCCCATGTAGAAACGCTCATGAGCAGAAATATTAATCACGTTACTCGCCATGCGTAGATACCTACGATATATAGGTAGATATATATCTAACTATATTCATTTTAGCGAGACCAGCGCGAGCGTGTCGTAAGAGAGGCGAGAGGAACAGTGTGGCCGCACCATTAGTTTTGATTCTGTACAAATACCTAGTTAGCATGTGGCAACTGGTTGGAAATAACTTTCCATAAAAGCACAATAATTGGTTACTGCCATATTTCGTTTCTGTCTACCCTCGATAGATCTGTCTCGTAGTTATTCGAAATTACCGTTCTAATTTCGGTATTCAGCCTAAGTGCTGAGATTACATAACAATTGCTTGATATTTTAAGCAATGTTGTTGTTGTTTTTGAAACAATTACTCGTTCCTAAGCTTTATTTCTCAGTGTTAACTGACACATAAGAAAAATTGTTTTGAAAAATTATTCGCAATTTTCCGTAATTAATTTTTTTTTTTTTTTTTTTGGCACGTGGTTGTGAAATGTGAAAATCTAGACGTAGATTAGCTTTTAAAAACAGTTCCGGTGGAATTTTACTGATATTATTGGACATACTACAAAATGATGTAGTAATTCGGAATTGGTTCGCCCAAATGAGTCCATCCTTGCTACGGATCGGTTGCTGGCGCAGCGATCGGTTGCTGGTGTAGCGATCGGTTCCGTGGCGGCTGTAGGCTGTTGGCTGAACAGCTCGCAAGTCTGAATCAGACGAGATTTTTAACGTTATCCCTGGATACGGACCCCGACTTGGGACCCTCGGACTCCGAGTGTAAAAAACGCCGTTAGCGTTAGTGCATAACTGCAGAAAAAATGGTTTGAGAAAAACAAACAATTTGATTCTGGTTTGAAAAAACCGATAGTGTAGGTACAGTGTAAAGACACTGACGAGTGTAAAGACACTCGCTATGGGGCGAGTGAAAACTTGCCCCATAGGATAGGTACTCATGCGGCGAAGAATCCTACAGATTAATCTGATGCATGATACACTAAATGTGGAGTGTGAAGACACTCGCTATGGGGCGAGTGAAAACTTGCCCCATAGAATAGGTACTCATGCGGCGAAGAATCCCACAGATAATTCTGATGCATGATACATTAAATGCGGTGAAAAAGTCTTTGAAACTTATATGGTGCATTTATTAAAAATGTAGGTAGGTACGAACCACGTTTTCACTGTCCGGAAACGGCATGGATCACGAAGAACTTGAGTGCTGCTTGATGATGTCGAATCTTGCTAACTTTTTCACTAGATTTCTTCTTTATTTTGCTAATATTCTTTATGCGCGCGTTTCGATTATATTTTATTATTTTTTTAATCGAGACCGCAGCGCACGACTATCGTGGAGGCGCACTAAAATGCGAATGAAGCCAAGCCGGACGCTAGAGATGAGCGGGAAGTAGGAATGGCTACCAGCATAAAAAACTTACGACTAAAGTGGGCAAACTATGTGGCACTACAAGTCTATCTATCTATCTTACCTAGAAGGATGTAACACGAATATAATAGCAATCGATCGGCGTAACATCACAATTGAAAATGCAACGCTACCTACCGGACTAAATGTACCTCCGATATACCGTCATCGTTGGTTTATGATGTCGCGAATAAACTGCCAATACAATTTTATTATTATTTAAGAACGGGATATTTACCTACCATGTTTCGGTTTTCATTCTAGCAGAGCTTGATATGACCTAGGAGAAGCACAATAAAATTACAACTTGCTTGTTCATGCTTATATTACTGGCGAAATAGCGAGCCCCGCAAGAACAGACAATCAAGACATGGTAAATAAATCTTAAACATCTTTTTTTGTAACAAGCACTCCATAATTTCTACTTACTTTTCTGAAACTGTTAGGAGCAGAGGTTGACTTATTTCTTTTTTTCTTCGCCCTGAATTTAATATACTTAACCACGATGTCTAGTACCTATAATACAAGCCTAAAGCCTAGTGCTTAGTTTGTGATTAGATTGCGGTGTGTGTAACGAAGCGCAATATTTATCTACACTAATATTATAAAGACTCACCACGGTCCGAAGACATGGGATATTCAGTGTTTTCTATGTATCATATGTATGTATTTACAAAAAAAAAAAGGTATAATATGTAGTATATCCGTTGTCTAGTACCCATAGTACAAGCCTAGTGCTTAGTTTGGGGCTAGATTGCGCTGTGTGTAACGTCGTGCATTATTTATTTATTTATTTTTATTTAAAAAGAAAGATTTGTATTTTTGTGTGTGTGTGTGTGTGCGTCTGTATGTTTTTTATAAATAAACTCAAAAACTACTGGACCGATTTCAAAAATTCTTTCACCATTAGAAAGCTACATTCACCCTGAGTAACATAGGCTACTTTTGATTCCGATATTCCTACGGGATCGGAACTGAAACCGCAGGACGCAGCTAGTATTTATATCATCATCATCCGAGCGATGTTCCCGGTTGCATCCCTCTCGAGAACCCGGGGTTCGCAGCTAGTATTTATATTTTTACAGTAAACTAAACTTAAGTTTCACCCAGAACACTTGCAATAATAAGAGAAGCCACAGCGTAACCTAGAGAAAATGTTCAATTACTCAATGTGTTACAATAGCTACGAAACTTTTCAATTCTTTACACTCGTACCTTTGAATGTTTACCGCAAACGGTCCCTAACTCGCGACGTGCGACGACGCGACGTCTCATTGGAGAATTACTTGGAGGGACTAACCAAATACTAAGTACGTACACTTTACTACGGAGAAGGAGTAATTTAAAGTTTTACGCGTATTCTCCCTTCTTTTTTCTTTATTTAAAAAAAGAGCGATTGGAAAATATAGGTAGCTGAAATCTAAACTTTATTTCTTAGTGTTTACCACACTGGGTAGTAATGCTTTTTGAATCGAGTTCCGAGTCCCGCCGGGTACTAAAGCCTATGAAAGGGTTTTTTCATAAACCATTATAGCTGAAAGCACAAATAACCAGTCTAAAAAATATGGAATACAACGTAATGAGCCGGTGCGTCGGCGAAAAATATATTGCTTTAATATGATTACGAATTAAACGATGATTAACAGATTAACCGCCGCACTCAGCGACATTTAATGGTTACTTGTAGATTTTCTTTGAGAAATTGTCACTTAGTATAGTTTAAGAGGATAGTCTCCATTGTCTTTCTCCATACAAACGTAGTTTAAATTTTCCTCCCTGGATAAAGACATTAGAGCAAATATGTTTATGCCATAAAACTTATATCTGTCATGACTATGCATCTACCTTTTTATTTTTTTCATTTTATCATTTTTTTTATTTTTTATTATTATTTTAATTAGAAAATAAATAAAAAAAAAAGGTAGATGCATTGTCATGACAGATATAGGTTTTATGGCATAAACATATTTGCTCTAATGTCTTTATCCAGGGAGGAAAATGTAAACTACGTTTGTATGGAGAAAGACAATGGAGACTATCCTCTTAAGAGGAATTACAACGCCAACGACCTTGAAACTGAAAATCCCTGTCGGGCTCATCGAAAATTGTTGATTATTTCATGACGGAATGTCGTAGAACTTTTTTTTGTGTACAGATTGTAGGTGACATTGTTTCCTACATTTTGGTGTAGTTTTAAGACAAGAACCTCCTATTGGTGCAAAGCCTATCCAAATTTTAGACAAAAAATGACTGATTTGGCTAAAATGTCGATAGGCTTCAATACGTTTCGACATATTTGTATGGAAACTGCACTTAAATATCGGAAACAATGTCGCCTACAATCTGTACACAAAAAAAAAGTTCTACGACATTCCGTCATGAAATAATCAACAATTTTCGATGCGCCCGACATGGATTTTGAGTTTAGCAGGTAAGTAACCATTAAAAGTCTCTGAGTGCGGCGGTAAGTTTTGTAATATTCGTTTTTGTCTGTCAACTTTGAAACTTCTAAAAAAAGACAAACGATACATTGTTTGTGCATTTAAACACTATTTATAAGTAAGGGGGTAAATATTCCTAATTTTTGATTCTCACTAAACTATTCGCAACAACGATAATGCTGGTGCATGAATTAAGAATTACATTGGTTTTCTACTAAGTACTTTGTATTTAGTAAAAAATAAAAATCTCTTTTAGTAAGAACTCTTGAGTGAAAAATGTTATTTCATTTTAGAATTGAAATTTACTGCATTTGCAAGATAGAGTTCTTCAGATAAACGAGAGAACATAAAACTGGAAACGGACTAGCATCACAAACAGTGTATCAAGAAACGTTTTGCTCCAAACAGCTTTGAGGTTGAGCCCGAAGCGAAAGCCCCTAAGGAGGTGCGGTTGAATAAGACACACTTTCATGTTGTCATTTAATCTTATGAGTACTGCAGACCGATTCAGCGTCTTTTACCTTCTACTCTTTGAGAATACTCGGATACCCGGATCTACATATTATGTGTAAATAGCTACCATAGTTGGTTACAGTGGCGTAACTAGGCGTGCTGCACCTTTGGCAAACTGATCGGCCCTTTGTTCATACCATTTGTGCCGGGACGAACTTGGATGGCTTGCTCGATTCGGAATATACAAGGTAAATAGAGGTGATACGATATGTACCTTATAGTAGTTTTTAGTTTTGTATTTCTTATTAAATTTAATCAATAGATGCACTAAAATTTTACACAATTTCAAACCTTTATAAAAATCTGTCCTGCTTACTTTTTCTTGTTAATTGAATAATGGAAGAGAATTGGAGCAAGCAAGCCGAGCGACCTCAATACTCTTTACTTATATTCAGAAATGTTCAGAATAAAATAGCAAATTAATTGAATGTAAAAATACTTTATAACACATTTGCTCGTAAAGGGCCTCTTATTTCACCAATTTCAATATCGTAATGTATGTCATTACGTACTTGTGCGTAATCGTAAAGTAAAACGCACGAGTTTCTTTCTAATAAGGTAACACGTACGGTTTATCATGCTCCGTCTAAAACCAACGGTACTTTTTTAAATCTTAAGAAAAAAAAAAGCAAAGAAAGCAAATCAAAAAGTTTTTATGTCAGAAAAGTGGTCAATATTTTATGAATAAAATTAACTTTGATAACTTGACAACATTAAAAATGCCAACTGGCAACGTAATAATCAATTTCACAAATTGTTCAAATTTTTCTAACTGCTTTAACAAGTGATTAAAGATTTATTCGTTTAAGAAAGTCCGAGTTTTATTTATTTCCTCGCAAATGTGTTATAAAACGTCGTATGACATACGTGCGCTTTGATAATTACAGCCTCTGCTTTCTTGTAGCCCTCGCCTACGGCTCGGGCTAGCAATATCGCCTCGGCTGTAATTTTCAACTTACCGCACTTATATCATAATGTACTATTATATTTCGGTAGTTCCGTTTTTGGGAAACTGTACCACAGTAGGATTACACAACCAAAGTAACGTATTAAAATTTCAGTTTAATTTTTTAATGTTTAATAATAATCCTTCACAATCCTCTCGAACTAGGGCTCATAGCAAATTCCCCCTTACATACCTGGGGTCCGATTATCTCACCCTTATTACGTCACTGGGTAGTAGGTACCTACTCGTACTTTACAAAAGGGACGCGTTTGTATGATTGCGTTCTTTATGTCAATGTGGTATGCGAGGACTCGATACCATTTCGTTACTTGTGTTGTGGTTCGAAGGTTGTGGTTCATTGAATTTTTTGTGACTTGCTAGAAAATGTACTTATGTAAAGTTGTACCTACACGATCTTAATCCATTGTGTATCTGAAAATCATTGCTCAGACCTGCTTAGTTTGTTTGTTTATATAAATTCGTTAAAACGATTAACTTTGTGAATAAAGCTAGCTTTATCTCTCAATTTACGATCGATTGTCTGTTTTATGGTTTTATAGGTTCTTGCACTCGTCATTGGCGTTAGTTGTAAAGTTGCGTTTACGCTGCGTTACTAATACCTACATTATAAACAAATAATAAATTAGGTACCTATATGTGCGGCTTTATTTTGATGTTAAAACTTTGGACCATCCTTCGTTTAGACGTAACTTGATTGTATACGACCTGGCATTGATTAGAAAACCTTGTTTAGACTACTCCCTACTTCGACTAAATTGAGTTTTAGACAACATGCTTTTATGACGATATCAGCTTTCGAACTTCAGCTTATTAGGCTAATTGCCACTTTAGACTTTAGACTACCTGAGATTTAAACAGTTTGATACCAATCCGATCCAACGTAACCCATTGTAAATTAAATGTAATTTATTTGCTTAGATGAAAACGAAAATAGTTGATACGGTATATTCTAACATTGTGTATTCGAAAAATGAGCTAGAAACACCTACATGCATTTTCATAAAATTATTGTCTTCAAGAATGATTCAGGCATTTATAAAATGAGCAAAAAGGCATTCTGATGGATGTCAAAAAGACAATCGCAGTGTCACAGCACGTGCTCACGCGGCTACGGTTCGACATACAACTGAGGCTAGTGCGTCCGCTAGACGCAGTTTTATTGTCTCATTTTCCGTGTACCTAGTACCGTATCTTTAGTTTTTTGTTTTAATCTAAGTTTATTTGCTCAACATACGTAGATAGATACTAGACAGCGCCGATGCATCAAATATTATATAGAGCGTCATGGAATATTTTTTTCTATAACTGGACAACCACATACCTAAATGACCTAGATACACAATACCTACTTAGCATTTGTTTCTTGCGAACTGAAAATGACCTTTACAGCATCTTCGTAAGCGTAGTTCCAGTATTAGACGACCCAGTTATTTAGTCCATTAACATTAGTTTCATCTGTGACTCGCGTGGTTTTTATAAGTTCATTTGATTGTGACTATTTTTATCTAAATTAGAATTAGAATGTAAAGCTAGAATTCTGCCCGTATTATAAACATTAAGTTAAAATTAAGTTGAACGGATAATTCATAATACGGGAAGAATATCTAGTTATGAACTATAATAATATAATGAACTTAGCAGCACAGTGTAAACTAACTGTAAGCTATACGGGGTTATTGAAGATTTATTAACATCCAGTTAAGGGGTTGTTCCACATGTCTATGCGAACTAATTTTGTTCTACTACTTTTGGAGATTAGAACTTTTCGAAAATTTCGAGGTATTGTTTCTTCTTATTTAAACGATCCGAGTATTAATATATTGTTTTAAATAAGAATGTTATTCCAGCTTTAGCTATTAACATGCATCAGATAACCTTTAATAAAGCATCCTACGAAAGCTCAAGCTAACCCAGCTCCGGCATCCATTGTGAGAGTGAAATGAATTCATCATCTGCGGTACACAGCGAGCACGTTCCTATCTAATACGGCAAATGGGGTCGGTGCGTTTGCGTATCCATCGGGCACATTCCAAAATCAATCACCTGTGTAGGCCTTGTTCGATCAATCATTGCTGACAGGCGTATAGTAACACCCTGTTGCGTTTACCAACACACCACAACACCACACACCCTTAATATGTACAAAGTGTGAGTTACTAATAGTTCGGTTTCTATTAACCATTTGGCAGACAAGGGTCGAAGGCAGTTTACCATGAATATAAAGCTTGGATTACCCGTATTTCCTTTTTTGTAATGTATATGGGAATAGTGGCGTAGTAAACATCGTCGGATTATTCCATCTGACACACAATCCTGTCTACGTTATGCGATACTCAAAAGAAAAGGAAAAAGATCAAGGAAAAGTCGACGCTTAGATCTAAATCTCGACGAAGTTGAAGACAATGTGAATTATTATATCTATTTTTGTTGACAGTTTTAAGATGCAAGCTTTTCCAAACAGTTTATCTATACATATCAAAGTCCCGACTCTCGACTAACTGACTAAACTACATACCTATTATATTTCAACGGCAAATATTTTTGTAAATTCCTACGAGATCGAAGCTTATGCGAGAAAACCCACGGGAAGAAGCTAGTATGCCTATAAATTTACGTGTAAACTATCGTAGTCCGCAAATTTAAGTTTACCGAAGCAAACCGAAATTAAATATTTAAGTTTAATTACTATCGCCGCCGCCCGCTGTATTATAATGTTGATTCAAAATTATTGGCAGTAAATTGACTTTAGTGATACGTTTCTTTATAAAGTTTCTTTATTATCATAAAACTTACACTAACAAAACACAGTTAAAATTAAAAACTAAATTAAAACTAAAACTGATTAAAATAAAACTAAACTAAAAACTAAACTAAATCTAAATCAGCTAAAAACTTGGTGGAGGGAAAAGTGCCCAGAATACTGGCTGCATTGCCCCGTTGTATACAAATACTTATTTTCTGGGCAAAATACAAGCCAGCATTCCGGTCACCCGATGCCTCCACCAAACGTTTAGCTAGCTCTCTGTACAGCTCCAGAGCGGCCGGCCCCCACGGACCTAAAGTCTCCACCCCAAACGGCACAAACATGTAACCCCTATCTAGATTACTATATTTGTGCCGTTTAAGGTTTTCAGCTTTATCAGCGGCAGCTCCTGCCCGCACCGTGGTCACTGGAAGATGGGAAGGAGCCAGCGTATCCACACAAGTGGCATCCCAAACTAAGGGCCTACCCATCTTCCAAGGAACGAGAGTCATTCCATCGGGTCTCTTGCCGTCGTCCCGTAAAAGTCCGTTAGGTTCTAAAGTTGACGGGACGCCGGCACTGCCGAAGGCCCGACGGATGACATCGTTCAGGCTGGAGTGTCGTGGTATCCTGCCCGCACTCTTTGGGCAGGATAATCCGTGGTGACCGAGCCGGTCTACAGGCTCTCCGCAATCACACCGGTGAGGAGCTGTACAGAAAGCACCTACACGAAGAGATGCGGCCAACCGAAATGTGTTATTGTCTAAAAGATTACCAATATTACGGGATGGTAGCGCCTGTAACCAAAGACCCGATTCCCATCGAGCAACGGCATGTAAACGAGCACGCTCTGCAGAAGAACTTGAAGTATATATCAGGTCATTGAATTCTAACGTGCAGAGCGGCTCGTCCCATTGCCTCTGAGACGAAGGGGCTTTTGGTAACGACTCCGTTGGGCAGACTCTTTTCCAGCTTTCTGTTGCTTCATTTAAATAGTTTAACTGGCAATTTGGACTTATAGGTTCTAAAATTGTGTGTACTAAGCTAGAAGTACTGTATATGGAAGACAAGAAAGCCGGCAAAGATACACTAGAAATTTTGCGAATACCGAGACATCCAAATCTTATTGGCAGTGAGGCTTGCTGCCAAGCGCGATCGTCTAAAGAAGTGTTTAAAATGGTGGTGAGTGTATCTCTTATGATGTTGTCAAGCTGTTGTATAAGCAAGGGATGTTTCCAAAGCTGACAACATCTAAGAGAATACATGAATTTTGGCACGAAAAGACAATATCTTATTATAAAAAAAGCCACATGCATGTTAATTTTTTGGAGGCGTTCCGAAACAGAAAGAAAATTTTGAATTTTTTCTTTTAAACCCCATAGTCTACCATTTATCAAAGTCAAATCTAACACACTAATAAAAATATCGAACGAAACAGAATTATCTTCATCAATTGCATGCGATGCACGAACATGACATGCTCCAATTAATAAAAAAGAAAATGACATCCTAGCAAACTGATATCTCGTTACACAATCTATTATGTAGGTATTAATGACTATAGATATGTTAGTTTCATTATAGTAGATGACTTTAATTATTTATCTTTTAAAACGTACAATCAAGGTTTTCTTTGTCTTATATTTGTTGATTACATAAAATTGGATGGCTACGAACTTACCGAACATTTGCGAGGGTATGTCGGCGACTCTTGAGGTATCTGCCGTGGTATTTCTGCAGCTCACCGATGCTCCCCTGTTCGGCCTGCATCTTGCCGAGTAGCAAAGGCGCGGGCGTGGCCTCTTCGGCCTGCCCAGCCGCGCCGGCACTAGAGCCACGCTTACGCGCTTTATTCGACTTCCGAGCCGCGGCAGATATGCATATCTTCACAGACGAAGGACTACCGAAACGTTTCTTCCCTGAACTTCTCGAGGATGTGTAAGCTGTATCAGTGCTACTTCTGGTGCTCTTGTAAGAGGGTGTTATGGTAGCGTCTGTGGCGTCTTCAAGAGGCCAATCGGAATCGTCCTCCTCCTCTATCCCCGGGAGGGGTGATTGTTGACCGATCGGACGGGGCGAGCTTATTACAGGCTCTGGGACGACTGCAAACAACAAATACAAGAGATCAATAAATAAACTTGGACTTTTTTGTGCTGAGATACGAGTAGGAGCTACTTACGGAACCAAGATTTACTAAACGACCTAGCATCAATGTTAATTAGGTTGGGATGTTTCCAAGACTTTGATGTTAGTGTCCATAAATCGCTTAAATTAGGTATGCATCTTATTCCTAAATCTCAAATATGGTTTCGATAAATCAACGTTATAACTTTTTATACTACCTACAGCTAAAGCCATGCCCATTTACTAACTTACCTACTTTACATATTTACTTATACCTAAAATATAGTTTTTTTAAACTTAATACCAACGTGTCTTTTACTCTATCCACGAGTAGAAATAGTACCTACCTATACAGGAATAAGACAAGTATAATAACCACAATCACTTTTCGCTTCTGCGTAATTTCTCGTATTGTCATAATGGCTGCTGGAATTATGAACAAGTTCTGTTATTACTCATTGAAATTAGGTATTCAGAGCTCGTTGTACTGCGTTCCTGGATATGGTTTTAACGCGTAATTTCCACCCCCGAGAGAAATTGAGTTCAACGTTGATCAGAATAAAAAACAGCGTTGTTATTGTTTTATCGATCCATCCTTAATTAAATACGAGACGTCAGGATATTCAATTCTAAATTGAAAAATACTTGTAATTTAAATCAACGCGGAAAAATATTTGCTAGGTATGAAATTTCAGTGTTACCGTCTAATTTGTGCAATTGTATTTTCATTCAATAAATTCTTTTAAAAAGATATTACTTACGTATTATTGAAAATATTTTATTTGATTATTGAATAAATGCTTTGTAAAAATTTGCATCCTTTAGGACTTGAACCTACAACCCTGACATTCCGTGTCAGGAAATGTACAAGTCCTGTACGGTGCAAATTTTTGAAAAGCATTTCTTCAAATAATCAGTCATCAAAGTGTAGGAAACACTTTTATAAAATAAATCAAAATATTTTATATGTTAAAAAAAATTATATAAAGAGTTCATATCCTAAGTCAAACTTATAAAAAATATTGTGAAATACCTAATATATCTATTACTATTATAAAAATACGGATAGTCCTTGGGCGTGGAAGACTGCCAAATTGTCAATATTATTTACTATGTTTACAAATTTATTTATATCCAAAAATACAGAAACGTGTCGTGAATGTTGAATTAGAATGTTTTTCCATCATTTGAAAACTTACATACAA
The DNA here is from genome assembly GCA_958496205.1 of Idaea biselata. NCBI lineage: Eukaryota > Metazoa > Arthropoda > Insecta > Lepidoptera > Geometridae > Idaea > Idaea biselata. Next base: position 24,134,977 of record OY292399.1, on the reverse strand, counting down.
TTATAGTGATAGGTGAGTATACCAACTCTAGAAATCGAATCTTTTAGGTTTTGAGAATTATACAATAATCATAGTCGATCTTTTCAAAGATAATTTAGTTTCAGACCCAGCTTGGTCTGAAATTTGAAGTTCAAATGTTTGAAGTTCACCATTTAAGTGTTTCATCATCCATCAATGTTCGACGAGAGGATGTAGTCACGGTTTAGCAACTGCTTTCAAATGCTGAAAATAGATGCTCTGATTTAGGTACCTACGTTGCTAATCGGGATTATCTACTCTGAATTTGAATTTAAATTATCAGGGATTTTCAGGAGTTCAGACTTCAATGATTAATTGGTTAAAAAATCCCTTTTTCCAAAAAAATATCAAACTCGACACCAACAAATCTTGACCCTTGATGTCGGACAAGCAATTAAAAGTAACAGAGGTTTGAAAATAAATTTATTTTTATGTAGTCGACAAAACGAAAATAAAGAAGAAGAAACTCAATTTTTTTCGTCAATTAATGAATATAAAGGCGACTGTCACCGTTGCTTGGAGCTCCGAAATCTAAATTAACACAATTATGGAATATTAGCTTAATAGCAAAGTATTTTTGTTCTTATACCAGCAGAAAATATTCATTTCTTGTTGGAAATGAATTTAACTTACTCAATACTGACTGACTGACTGACTGACTTCTTAACATTTCCTTGAATTCTATGGTAACTTTTAATTACCTACATAAAATTTACTTTTAAGAAAACTTAGGGATTAAATTAATTTCCCGTTCTAGAAATCTATTGTAATAATTCTGTAACAGAACTAAGTAAAAAGTAATCAAAACATTTATGGACACGTTCAATCATTAAAAGATATCTATTTAGAGTTATTTTATGATGTATTAAAACTATGCAAACTAACTCTTGAATGTGTTGCAACACCAGTCAAGTTTAAATAGGTAGATTACGTACCTACTTACTGAAGTTAAATTACTTTTAGTTAGTCTAACCCGAAAGAAAAATATTGGTCGCAAAGTGCATTTAACTCTGGAGTCACATGAAGTTAGGTGAAGAGAAATTTAGATTAAGTAGCTATCTTAAAGTAAGTACAGCTCGTCGAAAATGGATGAAGTATTGGCTTGACTTGCCTTATATCGAGATTCACTTTGGCACGTGTTTAACAAATATTGTGAGAAAAACTTTGACTAGTTTTCCGAGGCTTTCGCGTCTACTTCGTTATTTTGCGAATATATCCCTACATTTTCACTGAATATGAAGTTGAGATGTTCCTAAAATATTCCTTTTCACGTTTAGTAAAATGAGAAATGGAAAACTAAATGGAAAAAATACGTGCACTGATAAATCGTGACGGAGAGTTTCTTTGTGGCTATCGCCTATTCTGTGTTTCTGAAAATGGAATTCGCAATGCTGCGGCGACGACTTATTAGTGCGCGTATAACCTAACGATCAAAGTATATAGCATAAACCAAAGGACTTTCTAAACTTACACGATTTCCGTCCATCATTATGATTAGACACGGGTCTAGATCGCGTTACGGCAAACGGGTTATACCGAGAAGACACAAAGAACTGAAGGACTTTATAATAGAAAAAACAAACTCTGAACATCGATAAAAGCTACTCAAGATAAACGATTACGTTTAATCAAGTGAAGTGTATTGTTGCTTAAAATTAGAATATTATACATTAATGTGAACAAAGAAATGAAATATGTAGATCCTACCTATGGCAACAATAGTACGTCGATAAAATGCTATTTAATTATACATTTGAAGGTTATATTAAAATCGATACGCAGTGTACAAAACTGAATAAATTGTTGTAAATCTATGGTTATTGGGGCAATCTGAATAACATCAGAGTAAGTAAGATGGTATTAATTTGCGGTTCCAATTTACTTTGACATCAATTACTGTGTATTAGAGAAGCTCTATAGCTTACTCTAAATTAGAACTTTGAATTAACTATAACGTCTTCTAAGATTTTGCTATAAACCGTTTCATAGTTTGTAATGAATACTTAATACAATGTAACGAACGCTCAGGGAATACAGTAATTTATTGATTTAAATGTTACATATCATTTGACATGAAAATAGATAAGTACTAGGATTTAAATGTATAAAAACTCGTGACTAACAACTATTAGGTCAATAAATAGGTACCTATCGTTTTTCACCCAATAGATTTTCTATTGGCCGTCCTATAAATTAAGTGTATGTATGGAACATTTACAATTGTACCTACTTACGTTTTTATTCAAATAGTTTGCAAGCTACTGGCAACTAAAAAGCTTTGGAAAATACTAATATCCTTACTTATAAACCATGACTAACTTTTCGGAACGTTTGTCATTTACTGTTATATGAAGTTTTAAAGTTGACACACAGAGACAAACGTAAAATTAGTCATCGTATATAAGTAAGGGGGTTAAAGAGCTTGTTTTGAATCCGGTTTCTATTAAAATTGACACGAGCTATGTATATTAAAGAAAAGTAGGTACAATATATTGATCTGCTGACAGAAAACACTGATGACTGAACACACTATAAAGAAATAATGACCCACTACCACCGTTAGCTTACTAGTTGTGGTCGTAAAAGTAAAGTGTTCCATTCGGGAAGGTCACGTAAGTCGTGCTATTAAACCCATTCAAGGCATTTTTGATGGGATATATGTATGTTACTTAATTACCTTTTATTGGTACATTTTTACGTTCCGTTAACAAATGTAATTCTTATTTCTTTGTTATTTTACATTGTAACGTGATTTCAAACACAAAAATAAGTTACTACACTCTAACCATTCGGGTTTTGTTTATGTTTTGAGAAACGATACGTAAAATTAAACACATTTGTTTTCCTAGAACGAAATGTAAACCAAAACTTTGAATGTTCGCTAAAATTTTAAATTACAACGTAGTGCGTATCTAGATCATCTTAACTTGTCGGAGGGAGAAGAACCATTATTTAGGCTTAGATGAAAACAAAAAACAACAGATAGGTTACCTAGTCTCGGCAAATGAGACGATAAAACTGCGTCTAGCTGACGCACAAGCCTCAGTCGTATGTCGAACTGATGCCGCGTGAGCACGTGCTGTCACACTGCGATTATCTTTTTGAAATCCATAAGATTCCTTTTTGCTTATTTACAAATGCCTGAATCATTCTTAAAGACAAATGTTTTTAAATACAATAATTTTATGAAAATGCATGTAGGTGATTCTAGCTCATTTTTCGAATATACCGTAGGTATCTACTATTTTTGTTTTCATCGAAGGATTTAGGTATGACTTAAGCCGTGCTACATAAAATGCAATCAGAGAAGCTTTTCAAAAGATGTACGTGCCGATACGAGCAAACAACATCTCTAAAGCTCAGTGAAGATGAAAATTTAATCAATTTCGTCTAGACCTAGCTGAAGGTCGCTGTTTATTAATCTCGTTAAAACTTAATCGTCGTCGATTCGCCTATATTCGCGAATTGTTGAAGATACCCATAAATCTTAATCTTAACACAGCATGGATCGTTACTGTCGCAAACGGTCTTTTACGCGTAAAACAATTCAAATCTAATCGGGCTCTTCCTTGTTATCATTACGAATAATATTTTCATTTTATTAGATTCAATTTGGTCTCGTAACTTACATGCTTACATGGAACCGAAGATCGTGCGAAGTGGAGACGTAAAAGTAGGAAAGCGGACCCCGGGCTCTCGAGAGGGATGCAACCGGGAACATTGTTCGGATGGTGATGATAGAACCAATCCCACTAAGCCAAGCCAGTATGTCAATTATTATTTTCTTTACGGTTTTAAATCGATAATGGCGCCTAATAAATTTACAACAACTCTTCATGAGATGTGGAAGCAAAGAGGAAAGTTCTTGTTTAATTTTCACTACACTGTCACGAAACCATATTGATTAATTTGTCTTGCCACTGAAATCAAACAATTTACATGTACTTAACATTACAACTGGGTTTCACCAAAAATAAAATTCAACACCACATTTAATCAAAGTGTTCAAGCCAAATCTCCCAGTATGCCAATGTAAAATGGCTGACAATCTGACAAGGCAACAAGCCATTCGCACTCTACTTTTTGACTGGCTAAACCAGATTGCCTTAGGACTAGAATGACTAGGAAATCGGCATTGTCATTGGGAGTCAAATTAGAATCCCAAAAACAAGACAAAATTCTATTAACAGACAATCCGACACAGCGTTTATGAGGAAAGAAAGAATGTACATAACTACTGTTCCATCTGAAATGAGAGATTTATCCTGGATTTAGCAAACAGCAAAAAGAGGGAAGCGCATTATTATCAGAAACAGAGTACTCCGGACGTCTCGCATCGATCCAGGTCGGATTTGGAGGCTAAATACTCGCACGGCACGATATAAACGCGATCTCAGAATATTATTATAATAATATGGACTTAATGGTTATAGACCGCAATAATATCGTTGGTAACTCTTCAACCGAACGTCATCAAGTGTCAGAATAAAACTATTATGGCGAGGAAATAGACTTAAAGTTTCTTTGAAAAAAAAAACGGTTTTATTAAAGACATTTTTCGGTTTGAATCGCGTGGTTTTTATTACTTTTTGCATTGTTACAACGCTCAACGTTTCGAGACCTTTCCAGGTCTCTTCTTCAGGATAGACGTCTATCCTTGACGTTGAGCGTTGTTGATAGACGTTGAGCTTTGTAACAATGCTAAAAGTAATAAAAACCACGCGATTCAAACCGAAAAATGTCTTTAATTTCAATACAACATCGCGAAAACAGAAGAAGAATCTAAACGGTTTTATTCTTGTTATCCGAGCGATGTTACCGGTAGCAGCCCCTCGGGAGACCGGGGTTCGCTTATACACAGGTAGGTAAGTCTTAAACATACATAATGCAAACAGATTTGGCATTGATTTCATGGGCGAGCGCCTGCCTGATACCAACCCTCCTTAGGATCAAGTAGTTTAACTTTCAAAGTGAGGGGGAACTCCAGGTTCACTAGTCTCCCTCAAATCCCTTAGTCTCTTTTTACGACATCCACGGGAAGCGATGGGGTAGCCGTATTCTATGCCGGGGCAACACGAACAGTTTTATACTGATGCCTTGGTTTGGCGTACAGTGAATTCATTTTTGATCAGTCAGATCAGATTACTCTAGTAAAATAGTGTGGCTATCTGGAACAATTTTATTTTTGTTGTTAATATTTTAACGCCACTTTTAGTCATTAATGTACAAAGTACCCAAAGAAACGGTTAGATTCTGCCAACTTCTAGTCTATTGCCTCACTATATCATTCTTATCCTGGTATTTGATAATGTTGTGTACCACATTCCGGTCTATTTGAGTTCAAACATCTGATTCCTTATTCCCATGAACTATGCCAATTTAAAGTCCGTAGTCCGTGTCGGCTCAAAGATGCACGTTTGTTTGCAATATTGCCATCAGCTATACGACGCGACGTCCGACGGACGTTAATAAAGGCAGTTACACGCACAATGGTTATTGAATCTCGGAGCGTATCCAATAAATCCAAAGATGTCAGTTTAGCATTTATATAGTGTCTTGTTATCTCGGAATGGAAACGTATAGCTCGGAAAACCGATAGTGGATAGTGACAACAGGGCGTTCTAATGAGAACTACACCTAAATTACAATACGTTGGATAAATTCTCTCGAAACTGTACTAATTAACTAAACGAGCTAGTAGCTAAGTATGATTAGCTAAATAGTTAATGGAAGAGTTCAAGATAGGGTAGACTTTACATTAAGTTAATATATTGTAATTAGTCTCTCTCTATATTTCTCTTCTCTTCTTCCTGCCCTTATCCCACTACGTGGGGTCATCACAGCATGACTGTCATTCTCCTCCACGCCAATATTTTCCCTGTCAAAACCTCTCTCCCTCCTTTCTCCCCCAAATCCTAAATAACGCTATCCCTCTAACTCTTCCCTATAGTAAATAGTAAAGTTAAGAAAGTTATTAGCGTAGGTGTGTACAAAAGTAAACTAATAATTATTTTGAGAAAAGCTAAATACTCTACCTTCCAAGTTCAAGAAATCAGTTAAATAAACATAGAAGGACCAAGCATTTTCTAACTACCTTGTAACCTTTAACTTTACTAACTAATTTAATGTCGTTTAGCAAACTTCGGGTCTCCATTTACGTACAAAGTCGAACAAAGGCAAGTAAATGTTAGAAGATTTATTATTATTGTCGAAAATCTACGTTTCTAACATTTATTTCCTTAGGTTTATTACGATTTTTTTTTAGTTCGGATTTAAGTAGGTACCTACCTACTTTCCTTTTTCTTATTTTATATAAAATGGACTTATATATTTTGTTATAAATGTGGTTGTGGGAGAAAAGGAAGTTATATGTGCCGAATCCACACAGTGAGATGAAAAAACGGGACGAAAGAAAAATAATGTACCTGACCTATCAAAACTGTTAGCGAAAACAATAATAAAATTCAAAAGCATTGAATTACCACAATAATTACCTCTAGCTTGAGATCAATATTCAAAAGAAGTGTTCCCTAATTCTTTGCGTGGTGAAAAGTCGGATACCTCGGCATTATCTTCACTATTAATACGGCGCTTTCTGTGATCATAAACAAAAGTAATTTTATTTTAGGCTCTAACACTAACGATGTACACATTTTTACCGTAATTACCTACTGTTCTAAACAAGAAGCTACGGAAAGTTTTGGGTTAAAAGGTCTTTATTTCGAAGTAACATGCTTCTAATTGTGGTCCGAAAACAATTCCAATAGAAGATCTCTCTAAAGATAGTTCTTGGAATTAATATCGGTTCAAGTTATATTAATTACATTGGCGAACGCTGGGAATAAGTGTTTATGATGAATTTAAATGTGGGTTTTAGGTTCTGGGTCCCAAAGAAGAAGAAACAAAAATGTTTGCGGAGACTTACGTCCTTTTGTCGTTGTAGTAGGTAACTGTAGTATTGTAATATTGCATTTTAAACGTTTATATAGCCTTTATAGCCTTATAATTTTGCCAGTTTTGGTTACTTTCAGTCAACTTTGAAAGTTCTTGTTACGGAAAAAGACAAAGCATGTTCTCACCACCTTCTCACTACTCCGATCTTACTCCACGTTTACTAATAAATAAGGCTAAAAAGGTTTTAAACATACTATTTTGCAAGTATTTAAGTAGATTATCTTTTTGATTAAGTTACTTCTGCTTTTTTTTTAAATTATTACTGATGTTTTGCAAATATCTCTACTTTAAATATTCATTTTTTAATTTTTCAAAGTAATGTTTGTTCAAGGAGGTAAAATAAAAAAGGTAATGTAAATAAATAAGAAGATAGGCACTTAATTTATCTTTCATTACTTTTGCGTTAGAAAGTTTTCCAGACAAGAATTTTCTTGGGCTGCGAGACCTTTTGTGGACAACCTGACATTTTATAAAATTAGGTGACTTTTTTATTTCCTCAATAAATGTACCTAGCATGGAAGGTTTTTACCTAACAAATAATAAAACAAAACTTTAGAAAATTATGACCGACCTAAAATCTCGAGAGGTATTTTCGTCAACGAATTTTTTGATTTAATAATTTAGTGTCTACGTGAAGCAGCTCAACTCTGAAAATAACAGGACTTGTTCGCTTTCCAACCTTAGGCCATATTCAGTAATATAAAATTTGCACTCACTTTATCATCAAAGAAAACGTAATTTTCATCCTTTTTTGAATAAAAATAGAACATGCCTACCGTAACAACTGCTACCAACATGCCGGTTCCCGGCATTTTTCACAACTTTGACCTGTAATCATTTTATATTCCGCAAAAAGAAACTAGGTACCTTCTAAGTTAGACTAGATGAAATTTAAATATTATCGTGCAGTTCAGTTACTGTTTTATATTCAAGCTAAGTATTCCTCTACTCGTACTTCTAAACTTATGCTAACCTAGTTTAACTGGAATATAGACTACTAGCTGCGCCCCGCGGTTTCACTTGCGATCCCGAGGGATTACAAAAGTAGCCTATGTCCTTTTCTGAAGTCCTATCTATCTTAATACCGAAATTTATAAAAATCGGGTCAGTGGTTTAGGCGTGAAAGCGTAACAGACGGAGTTACATTCACATTTGTGTTACCAAAGTAAGGATAGTAAGTAAGATTAGTTAGTAATCTTACTTCCTAATTATATTATCTATACAATTTATATTAGATATAATAGTAAGGGTTATGACTTACCATACTGTTCATGGGAGAGGTGAGGGCTGCCGTCCCTTAGGGCATAGTCGGCGTCGTCGGAGGACGGCGCACCGCGCGCCCCGCACCAGGGCACGCAGCAACGAAACACCCCGCCTCCGACCACTTTGGAGCCGTGTGCGCACCCCTAGCCAACGTCAGCGCACACGCACCACAAGGGACGCATACGCATTCAACACTCAATACAATCACCATGCGTTTAACTGTCACTTCACTCAACTATCTCTTCAATACTAAATTAGCAATAAAGCACTGTATTGGCACTTCCTGCTAGCTTATTTTTTAAATAGATACAACGAGAGTTCAGTCTTGAAAGTTGGCTTAAAGTAAGAAAACGTTAAGGTATCGATATGTCAGTCGATTTATAAGAACGTTTAGTTAGAGGGAGTTCACGAGGGAGATTTTCGGTAGTGGGAAGAGGAAGGGACAGGTGGAAAAGAAATATTGTTTTAGTTCGGCAACTACTCTTCGCCGGAGAGTCCTTTCTCACAAAAGTTTTTTTGGTATCATTGTTATTTAATTAATATAATACGTTTCACAACAGTGTCAATTTAACCCATAGTAGCCAACCCGAGGTCACACATCCTGTAGAAACACAATGATTACAATATTTGTATGCTATCGTTCCGCGTAATGTTTTATACAGAATACCAAATTCGCTAGTTCCTTTCTATATAACCTATATTATGTTGCGAATATTAATCCAATCATGAATTAATGTTAATTGAAAGTGATATGGCGTACATACGTCTGGATTATACTAAAATTAATATTGAAATTACGCATTCGAGGTGTCGTTTATAATTAACGATTGATAAAATGAATTTATTCATTGCAGCTCACGATATAACATCTGTGATCAAAGTGCTTAGCCGAGATGCCGGTATTCGTTGGCTATCAGCCATGGGCCACGTGGTTCTCTAGCATCGGTAGTACTTTCGGTTTTATATAAAATAAAACGTATTATTATAATTTATCTGTCATATTAGTGTTTTATAAATACGATTCGTGCTAAATATCTCAAATATACTCATGGTTATACAAAGTAACAACGACGTTAAAATACCTAGGTACTCTGTTGTCTAGCGCTTCAGCGCTAGCCGGGTACGATTAGGGATTATTTTTAAATTTGTTTAATTTTAATCTTTTATTATTATTTTAACTATGTTGTTCAATATTGTTTGTAATTTTGATTGATCAAAAATATTAATTAGCCACCAGTAATTAATTAATTAATGTCTTATGAAAGTAAAGTAATATTAAAATTCTAATATGTTAGAAACGTATTTAGCGTAATAAATAGCTACGAACGTAGCTATTTATTTATTTCAGTCATGACAAAGTACTACATACAGGTAAAAGATAAGAATCTGAACTCAACCCAACTTTATTTCGAAAATCAATAACCTCCTAACCTTTTTATTATAAAAATAGGTAGAAAGTCCTTGTGACGTAAGGTCAGTTTCTACTTAAACCCGAAGTCAACTTAAGGGTCAATCGGAAACATCACCTCTCTTCATTTTTAGAACTCGACAGCTACGTCCAACCGTGAAAGAGTGTTAGTTATCTGTGGTAATAACGTCACTTGACCTTACGACCGCAGGTCAAGTGGTTTCCCAATCAATTTTGTCTTTATTGACTTTTAATTACGGGCGTAAAATATTGTAAACGATTAATAACCACATTCAAACATTTCACTTTCGCGTAAATATGTAAACAGAGCGTTTTCCAATTTAATGATGATTAATTTCAAATAGAGAAGTGTTTAAAATTCATTTCAATCATAATCTTTAAAGCAAGAAGTTAATAAGCAGGGAATATTTAATCTAACCAATTGACCTTTAGATGAAATAATATTATAGCTTCAACGTGTAGGCAGATATTGTTAAGTTAATTATGAATAAATTTAGAATTTCAAGCGTAGGAATATGGTACATAACAAAAGTTCATTATAAGGAACTTAATTGAACACCAATAACTTTCGGATATTAACTTTGTTGTTGTTGACCTTTAAAGTAATCTAATCATGTTTATCTTCACAGAACATATTATAAGATATTATTAAATTAATTACAAACACCATCCCTAACATCTTCACATCCTGACGAAATTCTTCAGATTATAATTAACAACTTTGGTGTTTTGCACTAAATAACTAGGAAACTACGAGTACCTCTACGACTTCTACGAGTTTGAATACGTCAAAAATCGTTTTCGTAGCGACTATAAAAATGTTATTTCTGAAAATTAAAATGTATTAAAAGCAAAGTCTGATGATACACACCAATAATACGTCTTTAAATAACTAACAATTTGGTTTAATCGTTCGGAAACTACCTACTATTTCTTCGGTCAAGGTTGTTCAAACATTTGAAGCATGGTGACTTCGCTGAAACTGGAATACTTTCCTTGTCTGTTTTGTAGTGAAATGTCTACGAAATCGCATCGGCCCGTCCGCGTCGGTTTGTCGAGCAAAGAATTTTTCCAATCTTTCTGTTATACAGTCGAAGAAATGTGATGTACTCGTAAAGTTACTCTGTTATGAAGAGAAGTATCTGAATGATTGTTATTTAGAGAACATTTTCTTATTTTTGTTTTATGACGTTGTTGATTTCGAGTAGGTACCAATTTGCTTGCCTAAATCTTTCTCAATATATAACTGTTATTCTTTTTACCTAAGAAAACATAACAGTATATATACTCTTTAGAGCTTATTGATATCTATCAAATTTTGTTAACTGTCTTTAGTTATCGACAGTCAATTTGTATTTACATATTTGCACACAAAACAACGACAATTTAAGTTATAATATAACACTGCTTATTAAATGTACCTTGACGTTGACTTAATGCTTGTTTGGTGCAAATCAATTGCATAAACCTGGCACAGAGCGTACGTGCAATCACCGATAACAATCGCGTTTTTATGATTTATTCAATGAGTTCGAAACAATGATAGGGAATAATTGATATTGCTATGCCTGTAAGGAATTGCCGGCACAAATATAACGACCGCTGCAATCAATTACAACTCGTTGAGCGCTCGCTGGATTCAATTGTGAACTCGTTTTGGTCTTGTGACTGTCGGGATATGACTGAATAGTTGTTGAGTTTTCATCGAATAACTCCGAAATGAATTTCCCCAGACTCGACAATACCATGTCAATCTTGTTAGGTACGACACAGGCAATGTTGCGTATGCCCCGCATCACGGCCACCGACGACGAGAGTTGCTACCAATTATCTACAATAACTCAGCGTCCTTTCGTCGGATGAAAAACACTTGTTCCTAGCCAGAAAGATAACAATATCGGGCGGACCGAGAAAAATAATGTTCCGCCATCACTGGCAATCCAATTTGCAACTTTATTTTTATTAAGGCCGTCATCTAAAAATATATTTCATCTCCTAAACATGAATTAGTCATGATTTCGTAAGGAAATATTAGATACCGCATGCCATTAGACGTTTGTGACGTTGCTAAGATGGTGCGTGTTACGTCATTGACTTGAATATGTCTTGTTATTATAGAGATTACATCGGTGTTAGTATTTCGAAGATTAATCTTATATGATTACTTTGCCAGGTAACTACTTTTATTTTTACCTACCGTAATTTATGCTGTTTTTACTGTGTTTGCTTTAAACAATACTTAAATGATTAGCGGCCTTAAATGTTCCGAAATCAATTTGAATGCCTAGTTGATGTTTTTGTACTCTATGCACACTACAAAGATTGATAAGAGAAATGCATCTTAAAAATTGCAGCTTCTTTCAAATATACCTTCAAAGTTTTTTAAAACCGTCAGCTTTACCGGTGGTTATACCATAGTATAACTTCATTTTGACGACCATTTCTGTTAACGACTATCAAAGTTAACGGGCGATGAAAATCTATAGAATTTCACTGTATCATCTAGCAAATATTCCTAAAACTGTTTTCTGAAAAGATTTTTAACTGAAAAGTTAAAAATCTCGTAAATTCGAAAAACGAAGATATAACTCGCGTCTTCTACTTACTGGGTTTTAAACCAATCAGTGGGTAATGCCCTGATTCTCTACAAAATTATATAAAAATTATCTACCAAAGGTAAGGTGCGTTTTAAAAGGAATGAAAGATAAGGATACCTACCAATAATTTTAAAGTAAAACCGCCATTAACTGTCATTGCCACATAAAAATATCGTTTTAATACCTGTAGATCGTGAAATAAATAGCACGACTCGGGATATAAATAAGTAAGAAAGTGACGTGAGCAAAATTGATGACAGAATGCTTAGAAATAAAAGGGATCTCTAATATAATGTATTAATATTACAATTTTATTTGCCATAACGAAATGCATAATCTTTGAGTTATTACATACTCGTAGATGTAGGTATTTTTAAATAGATAGGTAACAATAATGCTGTATCGTATATTAAGGGGTAGGTATATATGAGCTAGACTCACAATCCCTGTCGGGTTTATCGGAAATTGTTGATTATTTCATGAGGGAATGTTGTTGTTTTTTGTGTATGAATTATAAGTGATATTGTATCCTTTTTGCTGGTGTAGTTTCAAGACAAATATGTCGAAGGGTGTTGGAAGTATTAAGCATTTTTCAACGCTTGACGTTCCGAGGTATTTCCTGACCTCCTGTTCACAGGTAGACCTGGAGGTTTATGTTTCATATCAGCATAGCAAAACTGAAAAAAAATCTAACCATCTATTTTAAATTACCTCGAAGTCTCGGCACAGGGTTACACCGGCCGTGGTCACGAGCAGACGGTATAAAAATCGTGTTAGTTTAAAAAGTAGGTAAATAGAATAGCAATAAAAATGGAACTGAAACAAAGATTTTTAAAAAACTAGGTAAGAAGGCATAAAAGTTAGGAAAATAATACAAGTAACTAACAACTCTACAATGGAAATAGTAGTGGTGAAGTACCTACACCTATGACGTGATAGTCGTTAAAATTTGATAGAGTAACTACATCAAAACGAATATTATCTATATTGTTTAAAAATTATGTTGTGATAGTTAATAACACTAGAGATTACAAATTTGTCCTTTGATAAGTTTATTGATTCATATTTTATTTCATTGTAATTAGACAATTAAATAGAATTGATCCAATATCAACAAGTTGTTTTCATTTTCAATCACAGAATCGATCTACGAATAAGTAGGGTAATGAATAACATGATATGTGCATGCTTACGTATACCTATGCAACTTCTTAATGCGAATTTATTTTTGTAAGTAAACAAATAATGCTAGAGGTTGTTCAGTGATGGATCTCTAGGAACTTCAGGAATAGATCTCTCTTAACAATACATCGACTGCAAATATACAGAATATGCAGTACCTAATGTTCACAACTTTCAGCACAATTCACGTGAATAAGTTAGATATCGAACGGTACAGCAAGCAATTCTCAATAGAACAATGTTTAAGTAGGTATACTGTAGTTTACCTACCTCGGGCACTATAGCGGTATTATTGTAATTGTGATCCTGTACAAATAATACCTCATCATCGTACTATAAATTAGGCTAGTATTCCAATTCAGCGGTAAAACCATTTTCGTGTTCTTTTCAACCTTGACACTCTATTGAATTATATTTTACACATCGGACACTCGTATACGACACTGCGTAAAGCGCTAATGCATGTTATTTACTGCGTGATATTGGGATTAATCTGTTATCTCTATGTCGTAACATTTTTATAATACGGCACAAACGACACCTCCGTCAGGTGGAATTCTAGCACGCGGTTACGCGTTCTGCGATCCGATAGCATACCAAAATTGCGAGCCTTTCATCGGCTACGATAACTAGATCACCGGCGAAACTCGTCACAGATATGACGTATTAAAATACACACACAGAAAACAATTGCCGTAAAGGCGGAGTAAAGTGCACTGTGTGCGCGTATGCGTGATGAGGGCTGATCGCGGCGGTTTTCAGTTTCAGTGCATCTCGGGGAAAGGAGAGCGCGACGATCGCTCGGCGGCCCCGAGCGTCGCGACGGCCGGCAGACCGCGACTGGAGCGTCACTGCGCGTCGCAGCCTAGGGCGCCGCGCGAGCGGGACGAACATACTCGCCGACGCTGAGCCCGAACTACGAATCTAGCTCTTGAATCCTACATCTTCACACACATTTTACTTTGCCCGCTACCGGTCTCTTGTGTTTTTGTGTGACCGCAAAAGGGTTTTCACCCCGCGAACGTCCGATCCCTTGAACATTGTTACGTACAGACTAGAGGTAGAGATGCTGTGTGGCCTTTTGTATGCTATGGCTCGTTTTGACGTTATGTCATTATCGAGCGTAGTTTTGTTGTTTGGCCGTGAACGTGTTTTAGTCGTGCACTTATTGGAGCCGTAATGATTTATTGCCGTTGGGATTCGATTGACATTCTGTCGTAAGCGAACATTCAGTGTTACCCATTTATTATTATTTTTTTATTTTTATTCTTTGAAAAAAAAACAAGGTTCATACCTACTTATTACTAACTATTATGTATAGGTACTCAATATCAGAAACTTAGATCAAACAAAGAACTGCTTCGATCATATATAAACTATAGATACACGGTCCCATACAAAATCGAAATCAAAAATCGGCACTACTTCAACGCTTACTTATACGGACATAGTCCAGTGTAATGTAAACCTTAATCACTGGGCAATAAGTTTGTAAAACACTTATGCACGACTGACAGCGAAACAAGGCATATCGGCTGAAGTATGCCTTGTTTTGACGGCTCCATTTCTAGAGCGGCGACCGTGCATCTATAGTTTATATATGATCGAAGAAGAACTGTCAATTTTAAGGGAAAAAGTAAATAAAGAGCTGTCACTTTCAAATAACTGTATGGGATTTTTGTTTACATTTTTGATATTGGTATGTTTCTGAAATAGGGAAATAGATATCTCTAAGTTTAACTATTATATAAAGAATATTATCCAAAAAGTAGGTACACTTTACATACGTACGTACTAAACCAGGGCAGATGGCTCTATAGCCATCTGCCCTGGTGTTGGTTTTGGTTTCGAGGTAAGAAAAGCCTATTTACCTATATCTATAGCTATTATATGCCTAAAAAGTTGCCAAACACAAAAGAACTTCCAAGCTTTTAAGACTAGAATCGAAAGTCCCACGAGAAAAGTCCTTGGAATTTAGTCAAGTATTATATTATACTTAAGTAAGTAGTTAGTGAATATCTATATAGCTATCTATAGGTAACTAGCTGTCCCGCGGTTTTACTCGCGTAAGTCCCGATCCCGTGGATTCCCACGGGATCGAGACTAAAAGTAGCCTATGTTACTCAGGGTGAATGTAGATTACTAATGGTGAAAGAATTTTTGAAATCGGTCCAGTAGTATTTGAGTTTATTCATAACAAACATAGGTACAGACACACAACACACAAAAAAAAAACAAATCTTTCCTCTTTATAATATTAGTATATAGAAGTATAGATATCTAAATGTAAAGTTGTGTTGCAATAAGTTTTGACCTTCAACGAAAGTATTACTAGACTTGTATATTATTTATTAGATCTGACCTTAATGGAATAGTTATCCTATTCCATAAGTTAGACAATAATGTAAACTTGGTTCTAATTTGCCTTTTTTTTAAGTGTACCTATACGTAAAAAACCTGTGACTTGTTTCACATGCGAGTCCATTGCAAGCGTAGATCCAAGTGCAATCTAGCGTTTAGATGGGCTCTTGAGTAGGATGGGTTGAGTGCTAAATGACTTGGAAGGAGCAAAACGAAAAGACTTGTCTCTATTCGCATATCGCTATTCTTTGCCTGACTCCTAATCAAATTCGCTTAAAATTGCATTCAAATTGACATAATTAGGTCACATTTCAGTTGAAATAAACCCGGACGCCATTTGCAGCCAATTCTCCTCTATTAATAAGTTTAAAAAACTCGCATTAAGTTTATAGCAATGCAATAAACTTCATAGCAGTGTTCCCTTGGTAATCAACACAATGTTGATTTTAAAACTATAACTTGGAGCGGTTAACCTCATCTTTGGGGTCGCTACAGATCCTCTAGACAGGTAAGCTGAGTTGTGTTGTGTACTGTTTTAAACAGTTTTGGGGCCTCAAAAAAAGGAGGAAGTTCTCAAGTCGTTGGTGGCTACGTTTTTTTATTGTTATAATAATTGAAAGGTGACTGTTTGAGTACTAGGTATCTCACTAAATTGTAAGTGACGTTAGGGTCAAAGATAAAGCACGCTTAAGAGGTTAGTCTCCATTCTCTTTCTCCATACAAACGTAGTTTAAATTTTTCTCCCTGGATAAAGACATTAGAGCAAATATGTTTATGCCATAAAACCTATATCTGTCATGACAATGCATCTACCTTTTTTTTTTTTTTTTTTCTAAGTAAAATAATAATAAAAAATAAAAAAATATTAAAATTAAAAAAATAAAAAGGTAGATGCATAGTCACATGACAGATATATAAGTTTTATGGCATAAACATATTTGCTCTAATGTCTTTATCCAGGGAGGAAAATTTAAACTACGTTTGTATGAAGAAAGAGAATGGAGACTATCCTCTTAAAAAAAAGAATAGCTGCATGCCGCCGTTTTACCCGCGTAAGTCCCGAGTTTTCAAATCCTAGTAGATGGGTTTTTAGAAATCACATCACAAAAAGTCCAATTGTCATGTCTTCAGGACTTTGAATTTTAAATGTAAGTAGGTATTTTTGATTCCTAACATCAAATACAAGAAGATGTCGCATTTGAACTGACGTTCGAACTTGACTAGTGTCGCCGAGCTCTGTCTACTTAATTCACTAATATTGTGCGCAAAACACAGTCCAGTTGCTGATATATCTATACTGAAAAAGCAATAGTAACTTAAGTATTAATATAATTTTTATACTAGACTAGCAGCTCCCCGCGGTTTCACCCGCATAAGTCCGATCCCGTGGGAATATCGGGATCAAAAATAGCCTATAGCCTTCCTCAATAAATGGGCTATCCAACACCGAAAGAATTTTTCAAATCGGACCAGTGGTTCCTGAGATTAGCGCGTTCAAACAAACAAACAAAAAAATAAACTTTTCCGCTTTATAATATTAGTATAGATTATTGTAGGTATCCTCGAAACGAGTACACTGTGCACTAATATATAGTACATATTTAAGACCAATGTACCTACCTACACAGATAAAACAATAAATTATACTTATTCTTAAAAACAAATCATCACTTTGCCGAAAACCCGTATATACTTGTATGCGGGTTACTAAAACGACGCGACATGAAATGTGGTTCACCCTTTCTTGTTTTTAGTGAAGGTAAAAAGACAGTGGTGGCGTTTCATCAGGTTTGATGTACCAAGAGTAATTTGACTTGGGTAAATTACACATGTATATTGTCTGGACAACTATAACAATAACAACATTATTAGTAAAGTTGAACGGTTAATTAGAACAAAGGTCATAAAAGCGAGTAATATTAAGTTAAGGTCCGTATAATAAATTGAAGCGAGAGCTGTAACGTTCCGATTGCATTAAAGTTTTGCAATAGCTAATAAAGTTTTGCGCTCTAGCAATAATATTGACCAATATTTCTCATCAAAAAAAAACACATCACCCTTTCCTTATGTCTTGTCCATTCGTCGGTTGCCTGGAAGAAATCGCCCATAGTTGCTGTAGTTTGTGTTTTTGATACAATATAGCATATTTAGAATTAAATCTATCTATCTGTCTTTGAATGCCCAATAGATGCCAATGAGATGGAAGGACGACATCATAAGACACGCAGGACGAGATTGGATGTCGAGAGCTCAAGACCGTCAGGAGTGGAAGAGGATGGAGGAGGCCTACGTCCAAGATTGGACATGAAAGGGCGGATGGATCTGTCTTTGAATGAGAAAAGTTCTATGCGACGAAAAGTTCACCATTTCGTCAATATTCGCTCTGGATTTCAAACCTAGAATAACAATGTAGAAATTAGAGCAAAAAATCATATAATTTCTGATTATAAACAAAACTGAACAACAGACCTATACGTACGAATTATTTCAATAATTAAAATAAAATTGATGATGTACTTACCTCTACAAATGCTGAGTACCATCTTTTTATTCAAAGTTTCACATAAATTGTAATGAAATTATTTTAGAAACTAAAAACACAATTTTAAACCGGTTTAATGGTTGGGATTTGTAAAATCAGCTACGGCGATCTTAAAGTGAGCTCTGCTCTTAGAAGTGGGCGGAATGCAATGTGAATTAATATCGAACACAAATGCATCTCTATTTCCATCACCATTTTTCATTTTCAGGATCCATTTTTCACTCAACGTTCTCCGCTCCGCGTAACTTCAGTACCTACGTAACAAACAGATCACATTTCATTTTTCTTGTGCCTGAAAATATTTAAAATCGAACAGTAGTTGAATCATTTTAAAAACAGAAAGAAAATGACAGTTTACCTAATAGTTGTAAGAAAAATTGTATTGAACAAAATGGTTTTGTTTTTATTCTTTATTTGTTTATGTCATTGGCGTAATGTGACATTTATTGTTTATTTATCCTGTCGTCATAAGAGATCGATTTTTTTAAGATGTCTGCCGACTGACCATGACAAAGACTTACTACGCCCTTTCATAGGAATTTTTTATCTTGATATTAAGCACACCTATGAACCGAAAGGGCAAAGCCAGTATTGACATAGAAAATGAGTTCATCTATTGGGTAATAATGACAATGACACTTCACATCCGCTCTAGATGTTTACTGAATGGGTCACCGAGTCACAGCATCAATCGCACGCCAAATCAATCACTATTTATAACTGAGCAAGTGAGCACGTGTTTGTTGCGAGTCAAATAAACCCTGTAATAACCATTATAATTCTAGTTTGGAATCAAAGGGCAAAGTAGAGGCAACCGATACAAGTGCGAATACAAAGAATCGGTTTTAACATTTAAAAAAAAGGTTTTTTGTCGCTTTTTATTTCTACATTGAGTTAGAAAGGAACACATAAATATGTTGTATTGAACTGTAGCATTTTTGTACTTTTGAAAATTTGTTCTTTTCAAACGTACAAAAATGTCTTTGTGAGTATAATCCTTAAAATCGCCATATTTTTTCAGATCTTATTCAACTTTAATGTGACAAAGTTCAGAGTCCTGCCATTAAATAACGTCTGTAGTCTCTGAAAGCAAGATGAATGTAACAATATTATGTAAGTGAACATTAATGTAAATGTTACTAACTTTTACAATAAAAAATAATAATTACCGAAATTTATGGTCTACAGTCTACTAAAACTTTTGATGGACTTTAAATTCCCTCGAATTAATGGCTATGTTTACATTGGCCATCTCCTTCGGTAAATCTGCGACACCTGTGCGTGCACAAGTTTATAGCATTTTAATGGACTAATAACTGGTTCAAATTTCACGGTATGAGTTAGTACTTTATTTCTGTCGGTTGGATGCAAACATAGCTAGGTGAGTACACTCAACATGTTTCGTGTTTTCAGTTTCAGCGGAAGAAAATTGAAGTGTTGAGAGATAAACAATGGCCGACCGAGCACCAGACAGCCAACTGATATGTTTGTTAACATTATAAATGATCACGTTCAATAATCATAAACCATACGTGTATTCCCATTCGAAATAATGTTTTCTCATTAGCCCCGTACAAAACATAGATGTTCTTATAATAAAACAGGCGCTTGTAATTTTCCGATGTTCATTTGTTTATTGTTTTTATCTCAGCGCTCTTGTTTTTTAAGCGTTTGTTTGACGTTTATTACAGTTTTCCGCCTTTGTACTTGGGCAAACAGCAAGACACAAGCTACGCAAACTATAGGCAATTGGATTCTATATTTTTGTTGATTAAGTCCAACTATGTTAGCTGTCACCACGTAGAGGCTCGAGCGCTCGAACTCGGGTTAAAGGTATTAGGGGCATTTAGCCGCTAAATTCAAAATCCATGTCGGGTTTATCGAAAATTTTAATTGTTGATTATTTCATGGCGGAAGTTTCCAGTTTTAGGGCAGTTTCCGGACAAATATGTCGAAGGGCGTCGAAGCGTCCACATAATAGAAATATAGAAATAAAAAAATGACATTTTATGTCTAAAAATTGGATAGGCTTTGAACCAATAGGAAGTTTTTGTCTTGTAACTACACCAAAGTGAAGGAAACAACCTATAATCCCTACAAAAAAAGTTTAACAACATTCCATTATTAAAAACAACAATTTTAGATGAACCCGACATTAGTCCTATTAAGTGAATCCTTGGAGTTCCCTTAAAGTTTTGGCTGAACGCACCAATCAGACGCGGAATAAAGTTTTAACAATCTAACCTCTGGCCGCCTATATACCTTCAGGCATCCATCTCTACTCGGAATGGAGGAATGATACCTAAAAAAAGGCATAAAAAAGCCCAACTTAACTAGAAAGTAACCCTTAATTAAGCTGGTTAAAATCCTTTTACATGTATGCATGAGTAAAATGAGAAAAAAAAACACTAAATTTATTCTCGTAACAAGTGCGCCAAAGGATATCACAAAATAAATACATTAATTGTATCATACCAAAGGACCAGTTAAATGGGTCGTCAGAATTTCTTTATCCCTCTGAAATTGCTAGATAAATTACACGAAGTATAATTGCGAAGGTAGCCCTGTAATTTATCAAAACATTTGTGATATTTTATTTGGAAGGGAACTTTCGTACGCAGTAATTTTGTAATAACGCGAAATAATTTTTAAGGGTAAGTGTACCTACACAAGTGGTTACATCGAAATTGAAATGTTAAGCAACAACGCTTACATAATTTTAAATAATAAAGGAACAATTTCCACATAACCCTTAAATCGTTTATTCAGTTTAACTAAAAGACTTTTCACTCAACGTCACAAAATATAATCACGCCTTTTGTCTGAATATTTGAGTCGCAATAAAGAAAGCTCCCTTTTGTAAGTTATGAATGAAAATTTTATTCACGCATATTACACTTTATCACTATATTTCTTAACTCTTTGACTAGCCAGACCTAATAAAGAACCGCGCCTAATAAAAGGACTGCGTAAACTGTAATAAAATTATGCTGATTATCAAAATATTGCTATTTTCGATTTGTCGGACATAAAGACACTTTGTCCATATTTTATTGCTCGTCATGTGAGGTTACAAACGGTGCCCATTGTAGCTTATGGGGCATATGCCCAAAAACTTCACCGTGTACTGGGCGTGTACAACAGCCCAAATGCGTTGTTCCACCATAAGCGGACCAGTTTTACTACTTTTTTTTCAAAATTGCTGTTTTTCCTTAACTGAAAAACAGTTGTTTTTGAAAATAAAAGTAATTGATGTTTAGATTGTAGTTAAGACTAAAATTAAATATTAAACAAAACTACTTAACATGTGAAAATATAACTAAATAACAAAAAAAACTAAAATAAAAAGAAGTTGTCGGCAACGCCCGCCCGAGGCATGGTGCCCAAGATACTGGCGGCGGCGCGGCGTGGCGTTCCCGCGCCGAATAGCAAGGGTTATCCGCTGGGACAATTGTAGTTATCCGAACTAAAAATGAAGATTAAATGTTAAAGATCTCCAACTCTCAGAAACAGCTGATTTTCAACTAAACAATAACATTTTCGACAGCTATTCCAAATTTAAAAAAAAAGTTAAGAGTTCTGCGCCTAGACGTGTAGAACAACGTATATAAGCATAATCTCCAACACCCTCTAAACATATACCTACCTAACAGACTGTTTTTGCCCATGAATTGAGTAATTTATCTATTAAACCAGAGATTAATCCCTAACGTATTTTATTGGTATCCAGTACAAATACCTAATAGGTTTCGCATCGAATAAATGATCATCTTTAAGACCTGTTCGTAGGAAAGCCCATTATGTCTTAATGATAATAAGAGAAGATTAATTCCTTGTGGGCTGTTTAGTGATGGAGGTCGTTTTGGCGAAATACCTACGTAGATAAAGTAAATATAATATGGATATTATTATTTTATTCTCTATTATATTAAACTAAGGTGTATATCTATATCTACAACAAGGAACAGATAAATTTTGCATCTATACTTCGTTTTTTACTTTCAGACTACAATCTGACGTTTTGGTTCTTTGTATTTGACGTTTTTTGTTCAGGAAGATGTGTCAAATCATGGTCAACAAATAAAAAATCAAGTATAGCTTCTATATCTGCCTACCAATTACAAGTATCACTGCCTATCACTTGATTTGCTAGAAGCATGCGAGTATCATACCTACCTACGTTAATTGAGGAAAAATTTATTCTCTAGTTATACCTACCAACTAAAATATGTTTTAAATATTACTTGATACTAGATCGAATTACAAAGAGAATACATTAAAACATAAGATACTTCATCCAAATTATTTCTTTGTATTGTAATCACAACATAGTCACTCTCATACAAAGGATATGTTTAAAAAGCACCACACGTACAAAATTAATATTTATACAAGGCAACCCATACCAGATTGACGAAATCCATAAATTAGAATCATTCTTCTACCATGTTTGTACATAAAATCCCTGAATCTATTACGGAGGATTATCCTTAACGGAAAAATTGTATTGTCGGAACTTTTCTTAAATAAAATTATCTCTCTGACGACTACAAACAAAGCACTGCGTAAATCGCTTGGTCTAGAAACGTGACTCTTTTTAATTTGGAATTAAACTCATTTTTCGGTTTAAATCGCGTGGTGTTTATTACTTTTAGCATTCTTTTAATGCTAAACGGTTCAAGACCTTTACAGGTCTCTTTCTCAGGATTGACAGTCGATCCTGACACGCGATTGGATCCGAAAAATGAGTTTAATTTCAAACCAACATCTCGAAAACAGAAAATGTTACCTAGTTAAGATGACGAATTGAAGAATTTGTAAATTTGGATGTTAATATTCCTCAGTAATTACAAAACATTACGGAAACCATATTTTAGTACTTAATTTATCAGTCTTTTGCCTTCATTTTGGTATTTTTGATTACATGATTAGTTAACTTTACAACACAAATAATAATAATTCAATCAACTCGTTAAAAGAGAGATTTTCATGTTACAACGAAACGAAATTTGAACATTGGTTTTTCCTGTATTGATTAGTAGTAATCTGCACTTTATTGGTAATTTATTTTGTATACAGTTATGCCTAATTTGGAATACAATTACCTAATATTAAACGAGAAATACTGTTTTTGCGCTTATGACGTCGCAACTCGAGGTAGCTAACACGCGGTTATAGATCAAAATGCTTCAATATAAACTCATTACTATCTAGCGAGTTAAGCTATAAAGTAGCAAGATGAAAGTGGAATTGGTGCATGTGGGAAGGGATAGCAATTCCCGTTTATCGAATACAGGCGAATACTCTCTGCGCTTCATTTGCTTACACGAAAAGTTGGGCACGTGACGACCCAACTGTAAACAGAATGAGCTTTTCAAAGTACACACACCAGATTTTAAACACAACAAAGAGTAACTATAACACGCTTAAAATAGAGTTGGCAACATTATTTTTCGAACATTAATATCAGTCTTTTAATAATAATTCAGGTATTTTCAAATATAAATAAAAAAATTAAAATGTGTATAGGTAATGCATATTTTCATTACTCAACAATCAAAAAGTTGTTAAAATAGTAGTCATCGCTCGTCTATCATGTAAAAAAATGGATTTGGTAAAGTTTTTATTGCCGGCCACCTCCCTGATACCAACTCTCCTTGGGAAGAAACAGTTCACCCACCACCGCGTGGTCAAAACCTCAGTTAGTTAGCCTCTTTTAATCATGTCAAGGTTCACTACTAACAAGGAAGTCGCGGATTAAATTATAATCGCTGATTTCACACAATATTTTAAAAACATTTTTCTCAAATAAATACTTTCAGCAATCAAATAAATATTTACACAAAGTTTATCATAATATTTTATGTGCTTTGTTCGTTTTTGCGCGATACCAATATACAATAAAAAACCTACCAAGTGCGAGTAGGACTCGCGCACGGACGATTCCGTACCATTATCACACCCAATTGTGATAATTAATGGTACGAAACCCTTTGTGCGCGAGTCCTACTCTACGGAACCCTAAAATAAACACTGGACGTCCAGTCCAGTGTTTATTTTAGGGTTTATTTATGGCGCTGCCTGTAGTGCTCAACTGCTCAGGTCATTGTTGGGTGGAGTAGGCTTGCCCAGCACCTATATCACCCTCCTAGCCTAGTTAGCCATGCCCAGAGGAAAGAACAGGTCAATACGTCTAGAGCTAACTAAGCCGTGGGTTTCCTCACGATGTTTTCAGCATAGGGTCCCGTTTTTACCCTTTTTTACAGAACCCTATAAATTGAAAACGAGGCACTGAGAAAAAAATACCTGTCCGTCAAAGATGATGTTTCTAAAGAACGCTTGATAAAGAAAGTTAATTTCGCTACAGAGTTATAAAACTTTTATTGCTGTGTAAAATATGGAATTTATTGTCATGAAAGTATATTTTTTCTTATTTTAAGCACGTATTGCGTAACCTAAGTAGATAAGTACAGGGTGATTCTTTGCGAGGTACTTTCTACCTACATCAAAAAAAGGATATAGGTACAACACAATCGTGGCTTATCATAGGTAACCACTTGTCATATTTTACGTAATGATCTTTGTGAAAGTCTTCTCATCCGAGCGATGTTCCCGGTTGCACCCCTCTGAGCCGGAGCTCCCTCTCCGGAAGCCCGGGGTCCGCTAAATCCCAAATTGTTCTTTTTTTTAAATTTGGGGTCGGTAAGTCATCATTGACCACACCTTCTGCTAATAGATTTGGCAATATTTTTACGGCCGGCCGCCTACCTGATACCAACTCTTCTAGGGACCAAGCAGTTTATCCGCTACCGCGCGGGGAGAACTTAAATTATCATTATTAGTCCCCCTAAATTCCTTAGTCGCTTTTTACGACACCCAGGGGGGAGGTATATAGGATGAGGTAACCCATATCTATGCCGGGGATACACGGTAGGGAAAGATTAATTGGATTAAAAAGATGCATTAGTAAAACTGAATGCACATGGTCGAATTTGAACCCACGCCTTGCGCATTAGTGACGCGCTCAGTAATCAAACTGAACTACATGTAGTACACGATGATTCGTTCCTACCGGCTCAAAATTAAGGAAAGATTTTTACGAATAAAACTTGTAGAGGCGTACGACCTAGGGTGGGTTTAATATTTAGAAAATACAAGTGAATAAGTTAAGACTTGGTAATATTGGCTAAATTTGTTTTATTACTAGCGCTTGATTAATTTAAGGAATATATAAAAAAAGACAATGAAACTCTTTACGATTATTTTTTATTTCGCTGTCTTATTAAGAAAAAAAAACAAAGTATTGGACAAAGTTAACTACCTACTGAATTTAAAAGTAAAATTGTATTTACTTCACAATTAGAGGTAGGTACGTCTTCTAATCTTTTTGCCGGAACAAAGTTTCGAATCGTATTTAGAGATCTGCCTTTTCCTTATTTCTGGGACAGTCAAACAATTTCTAATATATATTTACTCATCTTTTTTGTCTAACAGCGGAAACTTTTAACTTTATTTGGGTAGGTATCTTTGTTCGGTGTTAGAAGAAACGATTTGACAAGTAAAAAAATCAAGTACGTACAAATTAGGCTGCATTTTCATCAGATTTAAGACGTGTCTAAAATCTGGTGAAAACGCAGCCTAATTTGTGCGTACTTGTTTTTTAGGGTTCCGTAGGTACCCAAAGGGTAAAAATGGGACCCTATTACTGAGACTTCGCTGTCTGTCCGTCTGTCTGTCTGTCCGTCTCTCACCAGGCTGTATCTCATAAACCGTAATAGCTAGAAGGTTGAAATTTTAACAGAAGATGTATTTCGGTAGCGGCTACAACAACAGATACTAAAAAGAAAATAAAACATATATTTATTTTATTTGTCAAATCGTTTCTCCTCGCGTTGTTACGTTGCTACGGATAGGTTTCTTAGAAGCAATAAAACAGCTTGATTTAATATTTGATTGTAGAATCGAGCGATCCTATTGTTTCTAATAAACCTAACCCTAAAAACCCCGTGAAACTGTTACGTAAGTAAGTAAAAGTAAATAAAACAAGTCAACAAAACCTAATTGCTTTACTCAGAATTCGAAAACTTTAATATCCGCTTGCTTTTAAAATAAGAAGCAACATTACTTAAAGTCACTACTTCTATTCTCAGTGGACCGCTGAGCACTGTTCCTTTGTTGCAAACAACAATACCTGAGTATTCTCCGTTTTTCTTTCTAGGAAAACGGTCATTTTGGACCCAGGTCACGCCAGGAAAAGTACCTACCTAGTACTTTTCCGGCCACACAGGTAAAAAGTAGTAGAGACATAGATTTCGTTCGACCCTTTAAAACACACATTTGATTAGAGCCGAGTAGGTTCTGTAAAGTCATTAAAAACTAGTGTCGTATGTTATCGAATTTGTTATATACTTATCTATATTTATAAAAGCGATGTAACATAAATCTAAATATATAAAATTCAATGCCACTTTTCGTTGTAATTTTATAAATCAAGAACCGGCTCACCTATCCAAACCAAACGTTTAGGCTTTGTTCGTACAATTTAGTTGATGGTTTATGTGAAGTTGGCACAAAATCGGTCGAGTTGTTCTTCATTTATCACATTTTTTTTATTTCACTTTATAAGTAGCGAAGCACGTACCGGGCCGCTAGTTGGTTATAAAGAATTTTTAATGCACCGAAATCTCATGTTTCATTTTATTTTTACAAGCCTCCGAATGCAATATTGTCAATTACATCGGGGACCGTCAAAGCGGACGGCCTTCAAAGGCATGTAATAAGTTCATCTCCAATTCTGTTAAAAAAAAATAAAGTTATTAACTACTGTTAACACTTTTAAAATGCAATTTATGGTTACTAGTAGGTAGGTAACTATAAATTGCATTTCAAAAGTGTCGTAGTAGGGAAAACACTGAATTGCAAATTCAAATTTTGATTGCCTCAATTTGAAGCCTGAAAGCTCTCAGCTTTGTGGGTGCACTTGAATTTAAAGTTCTTTGTAAGTTGTTAGGTCTAATCATCTTGGTTTACCACAGTTTCAGTTAACAGTTCCACGAGTTTTAAGTATTTACGGGACAACGTTGTCGTAAAATTCCTTAACTTAAGCCCTAGAGTCTAATTTACCTAAACACTTCGGTATTTTGTAAAATTAACAGTTACTTCGACTTTGTCCCAAGACTTGTTTGTGATTTCAACCTAGAAATTATAACAATTTAAATTAATAAAATAAAAACAGAGATAATTGTTATTTTAGTAAAAAAAAGAAACAATTATGCTGTTGTATTAAATACAACCACAGTTTACCAAATTGTTGCTGCGCCTCGGCGCGGGTACAACACTCACACTTGTGTATAAAAGGGATGGTAGGTACACACAATGGCAATGACTGGGTCTAGTATTTCGATATGTACCTTCCTGTCACTGGGTTAGGCGAAATTATAGGACACTGGACCTACGTACTGATTTCCTTTGTGTAAACCGTGAATGAACACCTTGACAGCGTTGAGAACGTGCCTCGCTCTGTGTTCGCTGCCCGCCTGCCTCAGCGTCGCATCGTCGTCGCATAGTCGTCGCCTTAGCGTCGCGTCGTCATCGTCTTCTCATAAAGATGATCTAGTTGGTGCTTTATACATATTTAATTGTCAATTATGTCTTTAAGGTGTACTTAGTGACTTTTGAATGTAAGGAGCCACGTAAGTAGAACAATTCGATTCGGAGCAAAAACTTTTCAATTCACCTCATAAACGTTTACTTAGGTTTGACTTTGGTTGATTTCGAACTTTACTTGCCTAATTGAATTTCTAAGAATAAAATTGGGTTTTGACATTGTTTGTTTCACTGAATGTTACCACGCTTTGAATGTTTTCTTAAAACATAAATAACCTTTGAAGATAATTTATTTATCCTGTAGCACTTACCTGGAACAAATAAAAAAAACATGATTAAATGCATAATAACGGCGTAAAAATCATACTACTACTATGTTTTTTCGATGGAACTAACGATCGATAATTTTGTACTATTAAATTGTTTCAGACAAATTTTAAATTTTCATCGTTCGAAAAAAGCTAGTACACCACCGTAGGTACCTATTAAAACCACCGTAGGCACCTGCATATTATTTGTAAAATAGGTAATGTGATATATTTCTTTGAAATCAAATCATACAACAGTTATTAAAATATATACCTGAGTTAAAAATACAAAATCGTTTTTGTTGCTAATTTCTATTTCTGAATTTAATAACCAGTAGCTAACTAAAACAACTAATTTTGATATAATATCCAAAGGCACGTCCCCAAGTAATCTCTGTGGTTAAAAGGCAAGAAATATGTATCCATTGGCAGGGATATAATCTATAAATCGCATTTTGTATGGTTTGGTCGGTTGCTAGCTTTAATTATAAAATTTTGTCACTAAATTCCTTCCTTTTTCTTAGCACTTGGATCAAAGAATATGTTTTTTTTAAACGATCTAATACGAAAGTGTTGATATGGTCGAAGATGAAGCACGCTTCTCTAGAAGAAGGTAATGGATCAAGATCCAACCCGACAGGCTGTTCCGGTCTACATATCGGAACACGGACGAGTCCTCTTGGCGACTTAGGCTGGTGGGTGTTAACAAGCCGCGGCCGAAGTCACTATTTAAGAAACCCCTTTTGGTCGCCTTTTACGACTGGTAGAGAATACCATAGCCATATTCATATTTTACTCAAAACCAAGTAGTACAAGAATTTATCACTTTCGATTTGGATAAAACGGCTTGCAACATTGAAAACACTGAAATACAAAGTTGGAGACAAGACGCGGAAGCACAGAATAAATAATTGGCGGAAGCGGACGACGTGTTGCGGCGACACTACTGGTTCCTATGTATTTCTATGGAACTCCCTACGTAGTCAGCCACACGAAGCTAGCGACCCTTTGGGTACGAAACCCTAGCCTTATTAATAACCGTGGAATAAGGTCGAAGTAATTTTACCACTTTTTGTTTCTGTCTCTTAACTTTGAAAGTACTTGTCACGGAAAAAGACAAAGCATGTTCTCTCTACTCCGACCTTACTCCACGTTTATTAATAAGGCTATAAGTGTTTGTTAGCACAGCATAATAATGCTGTTGCAGCATGGTTTAGTGGGTAATAAAAGTCCATTACACGAAAAAACTAAAGTCGCCTTTATTCACCTGGGTGAATAAATTCCGAGGTGATCATAGGACACTACTTTTGTCGACTTATTTCACCTGGGTGATATGATTTCAAGGTGATTTGAGGACACTAAAATTTCCATTTCATTCACCCAGGTGACCAAAGTGGAATAAACCGTTTCATAGAAATACATAGAAACCAGTAGTGTCGCCGCGACACGTCGTCCGCTGCCGCCTCATATCGCCCGTTGTCAACTCGTACCTTAAAACGGCTTGCAACATTGAAAACACTGAAATACAAACTTAACCAACTCGTCGTATTTCAAGCCAGACGGTGGGTAACCTGACGCTTGTGGATTTAACTTTAGAGATAAATCAAAAGATAATTATTATTGTAGCTCCTGTTTTAGAGATCTATTTTCACAGGTTTGCCTTGTCTCACCTGGATCCTTTTGTTCGAAAAGGGTTGTCACAATTTATTTTTAAAGTTTTGAGTAATCTTCCACTTCGGTAGGTTTACGAGTGCCCGTTAAACTAACCCATCTAATCTTCTAACAACAACGTTGGTTTATTAATTGACGGTGTATTTGGGTCGTCTGACTAGTCTTACCTATTTTTCAGGATTATAAAGTGTACCTAAGTGTATGACAAAATCGAAGAACACAGACTTACTTACGGGTGTTTTCTATGTATCTTGTATGTTTATATAAAACAAAAGTATAATAACCGTTATACCCGTTGTTTAGTACCAATATTACAAGTCTAGTGCTTAGTTTGGGGCTAGTTTAAGCTGTGTGCAACGTCGTGCAATTTTTATTATTATTATTTATTTATTCATAACAACCCACTTTTTCTGTCGGTAGTTAAAATTCTACTATATCAGTATTTTTTTGGTATTCGTTTTGCTTGAGTCACCCCTGGGTGGTGCTGCATCTCCTGCAGCTTGTCACTACTCACGAACTAAATCATGTCATGAATGCGGGTATTCCTTGTTCCGATATGTAGGTCGGGGAAGCAACGTTTTCCTTAGTGCCACAGCACTAAGAAAGACAATTCGGAGCTCGTTCCACTGCTGTCTTCTTAGCCTCAAGTGTCCAACAATTATTGTAGATTACCTTCTAGAATATTGTAAATGGTCGTGCTTCATATTGGACTACATAGTCATTTACTGTTATCGTCATCTTGTACTAAGGTTAGACGCTCACTTAATTAAGTATTAAAAATCTATAATTATAATAAGTGTTCACATTATAACTTATTTGTATTTGTCAATAATCTTCTTTATGCATTGGTTGCCCTAAGGTGATAGGCCGTTTATTTAATTTTGTGTTTGGGATATTAATTACGTTTTTGTTTTTGACAGAATAAAGTTCACTTTTCAAAAAATGCTTTGTAAAGTTCTGTACTCGACAGGATTTCAATCGACCACCCCTACAAATTCCTTGTAGTGCGGCTCCCACTTGCACAATAAAGTAAAAGAAAGAAACTATACATATTTATAAGAACAAGCACACAGCAACAAATTAATACAGAAAGTACAAAAACAAAAGTAAATAGGTAAATCAAATTTAAAAAATAAAATAAGATTATCTTTATTATAAATATCAGATAGCGATAATTTTGTCGTCTTTTACTAATTGGATACCTTCAATGAACCCTATCACAAACAGTTAATTTAAGAGATTAACACTGAATTCGGAAACAGTCCGTGACCTGGATTAAAATCTTAAACTACTATTTGTCTACTACATTAGGAAGATTAATTGGCCCCAACTTTACTTAATGTAAACAGAGGAATCGTTAATTAAACTAACGAAACGAAATTAAATCGAAGACTCTCCTGTTGCTTAATGCTTGGTTGTTTATTTGTCGTGGAAATTCTGATAAACAAGTAAATAACAACAGCTCCCTACAAATAAAATTTACCTACGTACCTAGACTATAGATATTTAGTTGTATGTTTAAGAGTGAAAGGAAAGAAAGAAGATGTATAAAGAAAGAGGGAAGAGGGACTGACTGGGTGTTGCTAACAAAAACACCCAACGCGATTGATTAATGAGAATCTCGTTATTTAAGTAACGTTATTTAGTTTAACCCCGGGCCGGGGTATTATTAGCTTCTTATTGATACTGTAAAAAATCTGAACAACTAAATTTAGCGCCGTGTGATACCACGACACTGCGTACGTTAAAAGAACTGTACAACGCAACTTAAGGTGAAGCTTTGATAAACTAAAAACCCATAACCGCGCGGTAGTTAGCTGCAGTTACGACATCGCAACTCTAAAACAGTATTTTTTTCATTTAATTTTAATTATATTGCAAATCAGGTATTGCTAAATTGGTATTGTATTGGTATGCTGCTAGCATCTTCGGCTCCTTTGCGCCGGGTACGATTAGGGGCGGTTTATTTAATTGACTTTTTTTTTATTTATTTGATATTTGTTTGTGTTTATTTTAATTATAACGAAATGTATTGCCAAACTGTTATTACCAATATAAAGTGCAGATGACTACTTATCAATACAGGAAAAACCAATGGTCAAATATATCCCGTTTCGTTGTAAAATGAAAATCTCTGTTTTAAACGAGGTTTTCTAATTATATTTGTTTGTGTTGTAAAAGGATAAATGAAATACCAAAATATGGTTTCCGTATTTTTTGTCATTGCTGAGATATATTGACTTCCAATCTACAAATTCTTCAAGTCGTCATCTTAAGTGTAACCGAGCGGTCGAGACGGTAATTACGTTGTATCGTTACCACAATTACTATGGACAACCAACGCCCGATCGGCGCCGTGTGTTCGTAATTATACCCTTATCCGATGTTTTTCAATTAATTATTGTTGTTTACTTCTATAGATATTTATTGTATCTAGGTTCAAACGCTTAGGAGGGTTTGATTACTTTTTATGTCCGAACACAATGGTCAGAGACGACCCTTTGGTACCGGCTGCGATTAGGGTATTCACAAGCAACATCGGTTTAGCAGACCGCAATGGGGCTTAAAGTATAGAGTTACCACAAACGTAATGTACCTAGTTACTTTGTCTAGCTTATTAATGAACTTGGTGCAACAAAAAGTTATATTAATCAATAAAGCAGTACTGATGTAATGTTTAATATAATATGTATAATATGCGTATTTTACATGCGTAACATGCGTATTTTCATTAGAAATATTGTTTGTTAAAATGATATTTAGGTACTAGAAATATGTTTAAGGAAAAATACACCCTCATAAATTCGCGCGCGGCGAGGATTGAACTCGGGTCTCTTGGTCTGAACCCGTGTCTTAACGAATTAGACTAGGTACGCGAGTTCCCACTCCTGGGCGATGAATTTAAGAATATGTACCTACCTATATTTTTCTACAAATATGAGAGAGAGCACTAAAAAATCTAATTACGAAAAATAATGCTTGTACTATTGGGATTTTACACGTACATTTTTTACTTGTAAATATTTATAGAAGCACCAAGAATCAGAAACATACATTTAGGATCCATTTGCTAATTAGGATTTACCTACATAAGTTTCGGATAGGTACACAAGACAGCACACCCAACTAGCAAATTTGTCTTGGAAACGAGTCCTTTAAAGTGCTACAGTATTATAAAAAGCTTATATGTATCTTGATTAAGAGATCAAATCTTATAAATGCATAGATTATGACATTTTGCACTCAAAGAACATACACTCGTTATACATTCTCTTATAGATATATTTAAGAAGTTATTTAAAGATATTTATCAGAATGGAGGTATTAGAAGTATCTTTGATATGACAAATTGCTCTTCAGGATTAATGTACACTTAATTAAGCCTTACAGAAGGAAATTCGGTCTCAGTAAAGATTGCACTAAATACTTCATAATGCTTTTGTACTTACTAAACCCTTGCTTAAAACTGTTTTAAGATCAACAATCAGTAAATTCAATTTGTCTTGGCAAAGTCGTATTTAAGAACTAAGGTATGGAAATAGATTTGTTTAAGGTCATTTTGTCTAGGAAGATTCACTTGAGATCTTTAATTTGCTTTGCTTGAGACCATTTGCTCTAGCTAGTCTCTTGTAAATTCTTTAGTAAGAGTCCTATAAGAATATCCTCACTAGCAATTGTCTTGTGAATTCTTTCATAAGAAGCAATTATTTTAAAAATTAGGCAAGTGCGTGCCTGGTGTGATCACGCGCAGTGTTGGGTTTCGTAGTTTCCATAAAACAATACAGATGCAATTTGAAAAAAGCCGTTGCAACTGACAACAACAGTCTAGTATGTAATCTGGCATTTGTTGCGAAATTACATTTATATTAATTTATTTTAACATAAATTTGAAAAGTCTGTTAAGCTGTAATATTTATTCTTGAAACTTATCGTGAATACATATGCTGTATCCAAGTACTGCCATTTGGTTTTTGGAAGAGCCACATAGGTATAAATCTATAAAATGGCACTTTTAAAAGAGCTTTCCAACGATATCCCACACGACAGGATAGAGGATGAAAAGCATCGTCCAGTTTACATGTTAGGGAGGTATATCAAAACATGTTTTTACAGCTACCATTCTGTCGTATACAATATGTATACTCATGCAAAGTTACAACTACTTAGTAGCTCTTTGAGCATCTAAGAAGTTGTTACTTCTTTAAGCTAGACCGCGGACATATAACAAAACTTTTCTTGTAGACAACAAAACCCTAAAAAGCGGAACCCTAAAATTATTAAAATGGCTACAAGACTTTGTCTCACCCAAGAGCGTCATTCTTTTACGCGACTTAATAATTATAACAAAAGATCTATTAACCTTATGCTTATCTTGGATAAGAAGAAAACTACTCGAAAAAATTTACTCCGCAAGTTTATTAGTTGCAACACAAGGACATAATAAATTAAAAAATGCACGACATGGGTACAATTTTTAAACAAAATGGATTTCATCTCCATTATCATATTATATACTAGCTGTGCCCGCGACTTCGTCAGCGTTTTTCGGACTACCTACCCATCGCTGTGCTTGAAGGACGACCAGGGAAGTATATTGCTGAGCAGAAGATAATCATGGCAGGGTCTATTTAAGTGTAGATTTAGCACAGCGCAGCGGTAGGTAACGTGTTGCATGCTTATAAGAAGTAGCTTTTATCGAAAAAATAAAAAAATCGAAACCCGACTTCGAACAAAAGGACAAAACAATAAAATTGAGCTCTCCTAAATACAGTGCAACCGATCTGTTATGTAAGCTGAAGTCGGGCAGCTTAACTACATGATATCTTTTTTTTACGTGGCTAATGTCCGACACCGTCAGGCCAATCTCGTTGGGCTCCCTACCATGGGCTTATAATGTAAACCCCCATGGTGTCCCTCGCTCCACAAGTGTCAAAGCCAGTGGAAATTCCTCATGGACTACATCCCGACAACGACGGCCTTTCCAAGCCTCATCTCTGCATCTGCCCGATAGACAACCCCTCTCCGTCTCTCCTCCCTCGGCACGGTCACGCCACCGTCTCGAGGTCCCCAAAGCCGGTGATAACCTCCCCCCCCCAATTCACCACCAGAGGCGGAGGTGATTTTTATAGTGGTTGTCTACCACGCGGGCCCTTTCTTGCGGAAAGGACCCCCGAGCCCGCTGACGCGGGATTACGGGTTAGAAGCCAGGCAAGCCCGGTTTCCCACCTCGTACGCCTCTTAGCTTTCAGCTACTGAGTCCCCTCACAACGGCAAGGTGGACGACCATCTGGAGGGTAAAACGTAACGTCGTGTCCGGGACTCGTGACTCGAACGCGCAGCCGTCGAATCGGAAGCCATCACTCGGCTCGGTAGGCCACCGTTCCTTAAAAAGGGAATGCACCGGTCTGTGATTCGAACGCGGAACCCTCGACTCGGAATCCATAGCTGCCATTGTGCCACGTAAACTACATGCAATCTGCATCTACCCAGTAAAACTGCCCGATTACAGATATATTTTTTTAATCCATTTTATTGCATTTTCAAGATTGTAACCGTAACGTTAATCACTGAGGAATTTTCAAGAAGGTCGTTTCAGGTGGTTCATCAATTTGTACCTAGTTCTTTATAAGCCGATTCTATTGATGGAAGTCCAAAAATTAGTAATTAACATCATTGTGAGATGCTATTCTGCTCATCATTCCGAAGGTTCTCATCAGATCTTCACCAACAATTTATGAGACCAACTCGGGACTCTTACTTTCCAAATTAAAAAAGAATTATCGAAATCGGACTTTATATGCCGGAGTACGGCGTGAACATCTTCTTCTTCTTCTTCAACAGCATGTGTTTGCCCACTGCAGGGCATATGCCTCTCCAACATCTCTCCATGCTTCCCTATCACCAGTCTTCCTGGACCACGCTGTACCTGCATAAGTCTTTATGTCGTCGGACCATCTGGCAGGTGGTCTGCCCACGCTCCTCTTTCCGAGTCTCGGTCTCCACTCTAAGACGTCTTTGCTCCATCTTTCGTCACACCTTCGGCACACATGTCCGGCCCATGCCCACTTTAGCTTGCGGCGTGAACATATTCACATACAAATAATATGCGGGTAGAATTGAGCAGCTCCCCTTTTTTTTAAAGTCGGTTAAAAACAGCCATTATAAAGAATTTCCGTATGTCCAAAGGATCCGGATATATGGACAGACATAGGTATACGGTATTTGAGGAATTTCCTGAAAAAAAAACCGAATATCCGGTTTTTTATTTTCGACCGGTTATCCGGTTAATCATGTTTTGATTCCACACAACATATTTCTTCAATACAACATTCAAACCAATTAAGTAATAGCAAAAGAAGCACTTTATCCGGATAACCGGACTAAATATCCGGATAAAAAATAGCCTATATGTCAATCGGGGTCTAGAGCTATCTGCATTCCAAATTTGGTCAAAATCGGTTAAGCCGTTTCTGAGATTAGCGGGCACAAAGGCACAGACAAACAGACAAACAGACAAACGGACAAACAGACAACCAGAAAAACAGAGAAATGGGTTCTACTGCGTTAGTAGGTATATCCAATTTATATTTTTTTTATATCTTTCAAAAACAGACACCGCTGAGTTACGATTTTATTATATGTAGTATATAGATGATACTATACTTTCATTTTCAATAAAATTATGGCAACACGGTTTTTCTCGAACGTTAAAAAAATAATACACTTACAATAAACTTACCGAGTGTATCATAAGTAAAATTACACTTAAGATGGTTTTAGTAAGAGCTTTCAAAGACTGATTGCCTTTACGACATCCTTAAGCAAGGCTCTACGAAGTATAAAAAGGTCTCACAGTGGAATTAGCAATATAGGTGTAAGATAGAATACCCTTAATGAAGACCACTGTATAACATTCATAAAGGGTAAATTCCCTTAGAAAGTGCGCCCAAATCGACACTTACAGATATCTTGAAGTGTATTATAAGTATCTATAATTTTTGATCTTAGGATATCTATAGGACAACATTTTGCTAGTTGGGCAAGTTCCGGCTACATAGTGCAAGTGCGACGCTGGTCATTCGATAGATTCATCCTGATGTTTCAAGCAAAAGGATTCCTACGGGACAAATTCAATACCTAAGCAAAGAGACTGGCTTATCTTTGGTTTGAAATTGGCTTTCGCACTTTGTAAGAGGCTTAATCCCGAACTGTCAATAACCCGACGTTCCGCAAATCTTAGTTCGCAAACAAGGATCACACCTATTCATATAAATAGGTAAGTTTTTGTGTACTTGTACCATCCACTAGTCGGAAATCACGCAAGCCAATTTCCACGGCTTAGTGGATTATGCCGGTGGCGATGAATTTTAAATATTAGTCGACGTAACACCAGACAACACTACAAATTAGTCTTGGTCTAATTTACTAGTTTAAGTCGCCCAACTTGTTTTTAATTTTGTGTCACATTTTTCTTGTCTCGCGGATAAGATACTTCTACAAGGTTGCAGGTTATCTTTTTTAGGGTTCCGTGCCTCAAAAGGTACAAAAAGAAACTTTATTTTCATCTAGGGGCACATTCCGAAACGTAGGTACACACTATGATTACTCTGAAGTTGTTTTTAGTGTACTACCTATTTATACTTCAGAGGAAATTTGTATGTAGAAAAAAAAAATTGTTCCAAAATTCAAAGTTCCCTGCAGGACTTGAACCCAGGACTTCCCCTTC
Organism: Idaea biselata; assembly: GCA_958496205.1. NCBI lineage: Eukaryota > Metazoa > Arthropoda > Insecta > Lepidoptera > Geometridae > Idaea > Idaea biselata. The sequence goes on along the minus strand of OY292399.1, from coordinate 24,097,320 downwards.
TCTAGGGTTATCTTATCTTTTAATTAACCTTTAAAAATTACAAACAAAAAATATTTACCTTTGTCATTATTTGTGTTTCTGTTTGACTCAGCTATGGGTATATAAATATTTTGCTACATTTTAGCAGACTTTGATTTATCAATCACTCACGAGAGCGAAACAAAGTAGTACCTACCTATTCCTTAGCCAAAGCTTTCCTTAGAAACATTTTGAATACGGCCATTAATTTCCATTTTGTACTTAATAAGTTTAAACGTTTTAGGTGACGATGTTTTTGTAACTCGAATCGACCTACTTTTCTCTTCTCAACCTATTTTAAATTGCTTTTGGCCAAATATCATCAATATTGCAGCACCGCCGTCGCCGACGACGTTTAAATGCCTGTCCAAATTCGATGCCGACGCCGAGTCGTTTTTGATTGGAAAATGTTGAATTTTCCAATCACATACTTTAAACTTTTAGTGGAAAAGTTTTTAGTTATAATGAACTCACGAGTAAAGTAGCAACTTCACGATACAGTTCTTATGAGCAAAACAAGAAATATCGGAAAATGTATGCCTTATACTCCATACTCAATAGATACTGTCGCTGTAGTTTCTCTATCACATCTATTGTATTATAAAGATCGAATTTAATAAAATTCTAAATCCTATTCTAAAGATCTTACTACCGATTTGTGTTCATAATAATCACTCTTCATAGTTTTATTTTTCATACTTTTTTTACTCAGTATTTTTTATTACTACCATCGGAACTCATAACAGTTAGTAATGTTTTTTTTTATTAATATTTTTTTTTCATAATGTTGTACGTCACGCTTTTTTTATTCATAGTATTAGGCGCTGCGTGTAATCATGTTCTAACATAAACCTAACCTATCCCGGTCGGTGTGCGCCGTATATTTTATTCGAAGTTCGAGTAAAACGCCCGTTAATATGACTATAGTAGGTGAGTTTTCCGGTATTTATGTCAAACATTTTAATGCGTAATGAGTATTATGGCTAAAATGTTTATGCAAATGTCGGTTATGTGTAAAATATTTGTGACAAAAGTGGTTATGCCTAAAATATTTATGACAAAAGTTATTATGCGTTATTAGTAGTATGGAAAAAAATTGTTTATGAAGAATGATCATTATGATTTTAAATGGTATGAGAAACATTTTCGGACAAACACACAACAAACTTTTTGAAAAGTTATGTAAGACGATCCGCCCCCCATTTTAGTATGGCTTAGGGGGCTTCTCACACACAAAAAATCTCACATGCTGTGAGTATTGCGTATTTACGTTTACAGCAAAAAGTCGCCTGCTATTTAATAAAGTTGTTTCGTTATTCTGCCAACCAACACATTTATTTCACCACCTAAGTGTAAAAGTATTGGCTCAAACACAGCAAAATTGAGACTAGTGCTGCTAAATTCACAGTTCGCTGGTTACATTAATTTAATTTATCCGGTGAATTTGCAAATTATTTCATGTTTTAGTGAAAGTCGCATGAATAGGGGTTTGGGCATGAAAAGCTGACTGACATTAAAGGCTTCGGTTAAGCTTATCCCTAATTAAAGTCGTATCATTATTTACAATACGGTGCTGCATTCAAAATGTTTAATCTCGTAGTGGCTCTACAACACTCCAGTGACTCCAGTGACCAATGAAGATCTTTCCGAGATTAGGTTCAGTGGAAGTTCGTTACTCAAGTTTTCTTTGAAACTTTACATAAATGACATGAAATATGCTCATGTGGTTAAATAAATAAATAAATAAATCATTTATTTCAGGCTACTAAGGCCCATAGATACATACCTTATAAACTAACATACATATTTTATAAAAAGAGAAATGTGTTATTAATAGTAGCTTAAAACTAAGAGGATAAGAGGATGGTCTCCATTCTCTTTCTCCATACAAACGTAGCTTAAATTTTCCTCCGTGGATAAAGACATTAGTGCAAATATGTTTATGCCATAAAACCTATATCTGTCATGCATGACAATGCATCTATCTTTTTATTTTTTTTATTTTCTAATTAAAAAAAATAAAAAGGTAGATGCATAGTCATGGCAGATATAAGTTTTATGGCATAAACATATTTGCTCTAATGTCTTTATCCAGGGAGGAAAATGTAAACTACTTTTGTATGGAGAAAGAGAATGGAGACTATTCTCTTAAGGGTATCTTGTGTAGTTATGACCACAGCTTAGTTAGTAGTTCGCGATGGGTCAGTTCTGTGTTACGGATATTAAACAAAGTTACTTATTTGATAATTAACTTAACGAGTATCTACGAGTTATTTACCATTTACTCCATAGCTTTCTAAATAAATGTTTATAAGCTTTTCTACCTTTAGGTACTAGTGACGGTGAGCGTACAACATCTTAGACCACATAGTTTAAAATCGGGTAAGATAGTAATATACTTTTATGTAGGCTCCGTGAATGTAGGCATAGATAAATAAGTACGAAGTAGGTTAAGTTAAAAGACATATCTAGACAAAACTCAGGTATTTTTACCAAAAGTTATTCGTAACTTCGTTTCTCTTATTAAATATAAAAAAAATGTTACCTATACATTACATGACTACTTCGTGAAACAACACTGATATAATTTGGTTTGTTGAACTTCGGATATTGTTACGAATTCAGGAACCAATTTGCGAAAATAATATACCATATTACGTGATTTCATGATCTGTTGGATATAATAAACTTCTGCATTCTCATAGGTAAGGATTTAACAAGCTTCCTGCGTGGTCAATGGAATCAGTTGCCTGAGTCTGTCTTACTTTTATACTTTTTATACTTTTACTGTGTGTTTCCGCAACTAGCCCTATAACTGAGCCTTTTTGCGTGACTTTAAGTCGTAGGTTTCCTCACGATATTTTCCTTTACCTTAAGAGCGATTAAAAGAAGAATTTCTAAAAGAAAAGACAAGAAAAAGATCTTCAAATTTCGATTCACAGATACTATAATGTAGATAAGCTACATTTTAGACTCCATACTTCACAATTCAGTCTCTCCACATGTTTTTGATCACAATTCTAACGACCGAATATTAAATCGCTATTAACGTTTGATGGCTATTTTAACATTAAGCAGCTTCGAAACTTAAAATTCTCATACTAATTTAGAAACTGCTCAATTATTTAAGTAACTCTCACATTTGGAACAGCGTAGCACAGAATGTAGTGTTGGTTAGAGCGTAAACGCTTTCTGGTTGTATTCGTAGCAACTTTTACCGTAGCGTAGTGATTAGTATTCCAGCGTATACGTAATACGCCTCGATCTACGCTGCAGAACACGTAGCGTAGCTTAGCAAAACGCTACGCTACGCTGTTTGCGGTCCCCTCACACAGACCGACTCGGAGAAGAGAGCAGATTTTTTATCGCGTTTAAAACATAGTTTTGAGTTATTGAATTAAGGTTTATTTTAACATGTCACTTTTTACTATTGAGATTGCTTGAGAGCAATCCTTGAAAGAAGTGACATGTAAAAATAAACCTTATTACAATAACTCTAAACTCTGTTTTAACGTGATAAAACATCTGCTCTCCTCTCCGAGTCGGTCTATGTGATCGGACCCTAAGACTGCACACCTACTTCACAATTTATAGGAACTTATTTTTCCACATCGTCAAGTCTAGGTGTATCAATCTAGATATATCTGTGAATCTATTGTTTTCAAATAATGTAAGTACTGTAGGTAGAGCATCCGTTTCATTTGGACTAAAAGCTTTTCAAGTGGCATCTATACAAACGTCTTCTGGGAATGGTTCGCTGACAACAGTGATAAGGAATGTTACTTAGGTATTTCAATAAGTGCCACTGTATTAAGCCATACAAATAATTTTACCCTTTTAGACTCTAATAACAAAAAGTTAAAAGACACTATAAAAAAATCTAAGTACTGACTGTCTGACTGAATATGTATATCAACAGCAACAATGTCATGCAATTAGGACCGATGGTCCTAATTGCATGACATTTGTAGAGTGTAGGTATACTTTGTGATGGGTAGACAGGCATCCACTAAAAGAGGATTCTTGTGATCGGGATTTACGTGAATGAAACCTAGACTATTATAGTCTCTAATGATTATACATTTACGGTGAATACTTTTATACCATTATTTTCTTCCCATGGTCTAAGTAGATTTTCTGCATTTTAAATCACTTAAGCAAGTTAGACTCAAAGCGCACTGATAAGTAAGGCAGAGGCACAAAACCTTTTTAACCTTATTAATAAACGTGGAGTCAGGTCGGAGTCATTTTACCACTTTTTGTTTCTGTCTGTCAACTTTGAAAGTTGTTGTCACGGAAAAAGACAAAGCATGTTTTCACTACTTCCGACCTTACTCCACATTTATTAATAAGGCTATTTGTGAGTATCACTTATACTGTGGTTATGTCACACGATGCGCCTCCGATGCGACTTATTACTGAGCAATAATCCTAAAGTGGATAAGGAATAATTGTATTTCGTTTACGAAGAACCAATTTCATTGTTTTATCTCCCCCTCTCTACGTTTTTCATCCTTACTTAAGAGGACAGTCTCCATTCTCTTTCTTCATACAAACGTAGTTTACATTTTCCTCCCTGGATAAAGACATTAGAGCAAATATGTTTATGCCACAAAACCTATATCTGTCATGCATGACTATGCATCTTCCTTTTGATTTTTTTTATTTTATTATTTTTTCATTTTGTAATATTATTCTAATTAGAAAATGAAAAAAATAAAAAGGTAGATGCATAGTCATGACAGATATAGGTTTTATGGCGTAAACATATTTGCTCTAATGTCTTTATCCAGGGAGGAAAATGTAAACTACGTTTGTATGGAGAAAGAGAATGGAGACTATCCTCTTAAAGTTCGAAGCTGATATTAATTTAAAGTTTCTTAAGATTCTAATACTTTGATTGGCGGGCAATTTTCTTTATTAAACTCGCAACGCAGATCCTAAGTAAACAATTTAACATTGACGGATTACTTGAAAGCTGATGGACGGTGAACATGTAGACTTTTCAGGATGATTTTAAAGTAGATGGGCCAACAGAATTAAAAATAAGCTGAGATTTAGTTAGTTTTATTTTTATCAGTTTTATTAAGCTATTGCATAGTTTTTTTCGCGGGCCTTAAGCTTTGATTGAACAAATTTCGTAAATGATCGCTACATGGTAATTATGGCAACGTGGTACAAAACTAAACAATAAAATTATAATTGCATAAGTATTTTAAATTAGCCGAGCATCAGCTCAGTCGATTTTTAGAAATAAGCCGAGCTACATCGTAGGCGGAATTTTAAAAAAAATATTATTATTTTTCTTTTAATTAAAATGCTATGCAATAGCTTAACCGCGACAGTCCCCAAGTGCCACACGTTTTTTTTTTTTTATTTAGTTTTTAATATTCATTATGTTTTATAAGTTTTGGTTTCAATAAATACTAACTTTATTAAAAATTATAGGATTATAGGACGTTGCACACATCGCCATCTAGTCTCAAACTAACAAACTATTAGGCTTGTTATATGGGAATGTGTACATAGATCACACAAAAATTTGTTTCACGGCTGAAATCGAACTCGAAACCTTATGCGTCGTCGTCGATTTTTGCCCATAGAGATATGGTTGATTAACTAAAAACTCATACTCAACTAGTTTAGTGCAATTAGACTATAGAAACTGTCTAGTGAGAAAGTTTTCGGAAAGTTTTAATTTCTTTAATTTTTCATGTATTTTGGGGTGCTAAATCCGAATCTGAGGTTTGCGGACAACATATCGTTTCGCAAAAAAAGGAAACATTTTCTGCTGCTTTCCTGATTTTTTGCTTAAAACTCGTAAACCTTTGAGTTTTAGTTAATGGTTTGTTTGCAGGAATTAAAGAACCTTAATTTCTACACAAATATCATTATTTAGTTTTTTTTTATTCAGATAACTATTCGGTCTCAAGTTCGACTTGAAAATTGCAATATTTCAGCGGTCTCTGCAAACCTTACTTTTTACATACAACTGAAACTTTTGTTGTTACTTGAGCTCACTTCGAAACTGAGACCTTACAAATTCGAGTTGAACTTTCGTTTACCCCACAGGATAGTTAATAGCAGTTTCAACCTTGATCCAATAGCGAAACGAAAGAGGCACACAAAAGTGAATTTATAGACAGTCCTCGCAATACGAACTCCTAAAGCACATACATACATACGTACGTCTTAATTATTCATGGTAGTATCGATCCCATCTGAGGCAGCCATCTGGTGCGCGCCTTGTTTCTTTATGAACTTACGTGCTACAATCATATTTATCTATTAGGTGCAATTTCCCAAAACATACTTTCGATGAATTTATTTACTTTTATTTTAAACTAGCGGCCCGCCCTGACTTTGCACGGGTGCTAGGGTGTGTATTATACATATAAACCTTCCTCTTGAGTCAGTCTATCTATTTTAAGAAAACGCACTAATATTCGTTGCATAGTTTTCAAGATCTAAGCATTCATAGGGACAGACAGACAGACAGCGGGAAGCGAGTTTGTTTTATAATATGTACCTAGTGCTTGAAAGAAAATGGTTCCACTTATATTCCCTCAATTCGTGCATATAATTTAAAAAGTCAGCAACTTACTGCAGTAAATTATAATTGAGGAGCAATTCTGGTATCGCTCCGATTATTCTCCTTTACTATATTTCAAGTATAAAAAGAACTGCTTAAATCGGATCTTATACTGCGGAGATATGATACCTAATCCTCTATTTAAAGGATATCTCTTCGAAGCAAAAATCCACTAGAGCAAAAAAATAGTCGCACAACCTGCTCCCTCAATTCTCAATTTGAAAAACCTACCTAATTTTGGTAAAATACCCAACTTCAAAGCAAATTTTACCAGACTTGAAGCAAGGACTCACTCGCTTTGCTCGCTCAGTCAACAAATAACTATTACACTCGTAGATTACATACCTATAGCGCAGTGACGGCAGATGATTGGTATTACTCGTAGCGTGAAGCGTGTGGTAATGTAGCGGATATTAAACAATTTCATGTGGTTATATAACGGGTTGCAGTTTACAGTGTTGTAACTGTTCCCTAGGGAACTGTATTCTGTTACTTAGACTGTGGAACACGTCTTTGAATTATTAACTTCATTCATCAAACGGAGTGTATAATACAGGGTGTTCGAGTTTAAAGGAACCACTGCATATACCTACACGTTATTGTACTCGTCCTAGCGAACAGTGTTTACTATTTTTTTTAATCGAACTTTTTAAGTTCAAAAATGCCAAAGCTATCTTTTACTGTACAACAGCTGTTTTTGAAAATAAAGGCAATTAATGTTAATATTGTCGTAGTCCATAAAGGGGCAATACGCGGGGGTAAGTCGACCCCTTAAAAGTTTACTAAACAGGTTTAAGTGGGTATTGAAAAATCTGAAAATATTACAAAGCCTTTATTAATATTTCGCAACTTTATAAATACTCAACAAAAAACAAAAGGCCTCAAAGGGCAACGTTATTTAAAGCCACGTGCAAATCATTGTGTAAGGACCTAAAAGAAAAATACACCCTTTGTAAAACCGTAAACATTGTTGTCAACCCTCACTGTAACTTTTGAATCCGTTTCAGATCCAATAACAATAAGTTTTTGTATGTAAACATTGATTCATTTACCCTCTACCCTATCGGGTTATTTTTTGTCTTTACTAGACAATATAAATATTTTGAATCCTTTGTAATGAATTTTGTTTATTGAGTACAGATTCCCGCGGTTTCACCCGCGTAAGTCCCGATCCCCTGGGAATATCGGGATCAAGAGTAGCCTATGTTACTCAGGGTGAATGTAGCTTTCTAATGGTGGAAGAATTTTTGAAATCGGTCCAGTAGTTTCGGAGATTACCCCCAATATACAGACATACATACATGTTACCAACGTTACCTCTTTATAATATTAGTATAGAAAACAATTTCGAATTGTATTAGTAAGGAGTAAACAAAAGTAGGTACATTTTATACAATGTATATAACTTCTAAACAGATTGCGATGAATCTTAGTTTATTATGGAACTAAAGATAGAGTCCTAGAATAATAATTAATGATTTGTCCTGAATAACTGTTGGATCAAGGCACAGCCTAAACCGCTGATACTAAGGAGGTGAAATTTTAACTATGCGTTCTTTATATGATGTAAGCAAGAATGAGTTTTCGAAATACCCACGGGATCGGGGCTTGCGCGGGCCTAGGTAGGTAGTAATAAATACAGGACTTCTTTTTTTTAATTTAAGTACTCGTAGGTAAACTTAGTCGCTTACCACGGGGCTAGATGGCGCTGTGTGTTGTTCAGGGAATTTATTTTATTTTCTTTATTTTAATTTTATTCAACTACGGAGCCAGCTTGTTGTTAATGTTTAGATAAGTACATCTTAAAAAAATAACTTACGGCGAGGCTCGAACTCGCGCCTCTGGGCCAGTACCCCAGCGTCTTAACGAACTAGACCACGCAGTAAATGTTGTAGTAAAAGTTAAAATAAAAACCGGTCAAATGCGCGTTGGACTCGCGCACGAAGGGTTCCGTACCAATATCACAATTGGGTACGGAACCCTAAAATAAACACAAACACACCACAACAAACACACACAATACATCTTCGTGAACATTTCAACTGCCTGGCTATTACGGTTCATGAGATACAGCCTGGTGACAGACAGACAAACAGTGGAGCCTCAGTAATAGGGTCCCGTTTTTACCCTTTGGGTACGGAACCCTAACCATGAGTTGTCCAGCGTTTTATCCTTGTTAAAGTCTTAATTAAATTGATACTTTTATTTGATTCGAACAATTGTTTGTTATTTCATTTCTGTCCTAATTAAAATAGGCAGTACCATTATTTGGCATATTAGGCATCCAAGTATTTGAAGCGTCTTTCATTTCTGTAGTATGAGCTGCGCTGTGTCATTAGCAAGCGTTTTGCTTCTAATTTAAGTATACCTTGCCTCGCGTTGTTCTGTTTTAAGTTGAGAGTCAACTTGAATTATTAAAATGGGCTGACTTTTGCGGAAGGTACCTTTTGATGAGTAATTTAGTTTCTTTGATACAGAACGGGCAATAGCTTATATCCAAACTTCACTTCAACGCCTTTATATATACGCCTAGATAACAGAGCTGAAGCAGCCACCTAATATGTGACAAACATGACCATCATAGAGGACCAGCTACAGAAACAAGCATAGATTCTGATGGAAGGATGGCGTCAAACAAAAGAAGACTCTGGACCGAACCTACCCGCTGCTGTTGCAACGCGAACTCCATGATGATATAAAAGTAAATATTTCTTGCTGTGATGTCCCCTACATTTCTTTACGTATTCTCGTAGCCACCTATAAGTACTTTATCAAAACAGTATATTTTAAACTTTGGACTTGATTCTTGGTTATAAAATTGGCTTTCAAATTCAGTATACAATACCTACCTCTTTATTTATTTCGAAATATAGAGACGGATTTGCTTATTATCTTTATTGGATATCCATCGCTCACCGCGACTCAGAGTACCCGACCCGTATCCCTGAAAATAGTTAACCCTTGAATATTAAACTTGATACTGTATTAATTAAATACCCTATTGAGATGACGGCTTGATTATTAAATGATTTGATACTTGGCAGTAAACCAATTTCCCTTGTTATAGTCAATACTCATTCATTTACCTATTTATACGGAACACGGGCAATTAAATCGCTGAATAAGGATAGTTTGGATTACAGGATTACAGAAGTGTTTGTGTTTAGATTGATATATTTGATTGATATGGATAATGATAATAATTGGCCTTAGCATCTATTTTTTAGATGATTTATCCAGCGCTAGCAACTTTTTAATCAATGATATTTTATGGCGCTGTAGTGCCCGGGACATTGTTAGGTGCAGTAGTCTTGCCCAGCACCTATACCACCCTTCCAGCTTAGTCAGCCATCTCCAGAGGAAAGAACAGGTCAATACGTCTGGAGCTAACTAGGCCGTGGGTTTCCTCACGATGTTTTCCTTCACCGTAAGAGCGATTTTATTATAATAACGCACATAGCTGTTCCTTAAAGAAAAAGACATTGCCTGGTCGGCCAGGATTCGAACATATGACCTTCGGAATGAAAGTCGAGGTATCTACCACTAGACCAACACTAAATCCCGTATAACAATTATTGTCTAAAATTTCATTTTAACATCAATAAAATTTCATATGAACTGCAATAGATTCCTTTTCGATATACAACTGGACTTGGTGACTCCAAAATGTGTAAAATAACCAAACCGTTTCGAATGCAGCTCAATAATTGCAATTATTGTAATGCTAATTAAATGATTAGTTTGACAATTCTAAAACGGAAATCGTGACTCTTATCTGCGGCCCGGATTTATTGTCGAAATTCTTCATACTCAAGCTTTGTAATTCCTTATATTCACCTCCTGGCATGTGTCATTCCAGACGATTTGGGAATTCTTAAGACCCGAGCGAGCAGAGATCTTCTAAAGTTAATTTCAGAGTAAGTCACGAATCATAATTAGTAGAAGTAAGTGGAATGGCAAATCGTAAAAGAGAATCTGTAACAATTCCATTGAAGATTGTAGAGTTTGTGCAAATAAATCTCGAAACTTTGAACGATGTTGACAAAAACGGATCATTGAGTCAAACATTGATTGTAGCGATACAAACACTACTAATTACTTCTCAATTTATCCTTAACAACTCGATCGAATTTCTTTATTATATAAATGTTTATTTATTACAAACATTAACGAGTATTTGAACTAGCAAGAACCAAAGTTGTTCACTTTATCTTTTACTAGCCGCGTCCCGCGGTTTCACCCGCATAAGTCCCGATCCCGTGGGAATATCGGGATCAAAAGTAGCCTTTGTTACTCAGGGAGAATGTAGCTTTCTATGTTAAAAGAATTTTTGAAATCAGTCCAGTAGTTTTTGAGTTTATTCATAACAAACATACAGAGAGACATACACACAAAAATACAAATCTTTCCTCTTTATAATATAAGTATAGATATAGACTTGATAGATATAGATAACAAATCCCCTTTACTTCTTCTTAGTATATTCACCGAAACAAGTGATTTTACGATTCCATCACAGTAAACCGGTAGTTATCTACCGACCTACCCAGACTTATATGTAAGTATATTCGTTTTCTTTAGATATCGTTCATCTTCATCAAGTAACATAACATAAGTTTGCGGGCGCACAAAGTTTGATGGCTTTAAAGTAAACTTACATTGAGGAGCGAACTCAAGAATTTCACGAATGGAAGCATCTAGATTGAGTTGAAAGGGATAATGTATCATCAAATAACTTTATTGGGTACTGAGATAAGATATTTCAGTAAGCACCTCCCTCTCAGTAAGTAAGTTCTCTTAAATTCTTGTTCTTCTATCGACAAAATACATACCTAAAATACGACGAAGGTAGGTTCTACATAGTAACTCAATGGAATAGGAACTTACTTGTTGATCTACCTACTTAGTAAGTCATTCATAATACGTACCATTACTTAAACCCCAGAAATTATGATAGAATAAATACATTTAACGGCTAACGTAATAGGTTCCTACAAAAAAAAAAATATTAATTTTTTAAAGTATCTTTAGTGCCAAAATGTTAAAGGGAAACACCCACAAGAAATCCACTAACTGAGTTCTTCTATTAAATTGAAAACTTAATTAAGATTATTTTTAAAGGTATTTTGAGAAAACAGTAATCCTACCTATATAATTAACAAAAAAATATTATGTTGTGAATAGGCTCTTGATCAATTTTAATTTACTTGCGTCGTAAGTAGGTATACTGACAGAAAACATATTCTTAGTTTAGGTTTAGGTAATTCACTCAACTGACAATTCTCGCTTTCAAGGGAAATTAGATACAAAAAATCTTTTTTTTCTCTTCAGCGAAACTAGAGAAACAAGATTGTTACTGGCAAGTAGGTAAGTACATTAGTAAGTTTACGACAACGAGACCCGTCTCGTCTCAAGCGTCTCAGGAGGACCATGGACTTAAGTAGTTGCAGTGAGCACAAAGCAAGAACTTCACCAAGATATAAACATTTTAACAAAAATAAAAATAATCATTGGGATTATAGATGTTAAAATCATTAGAATTTTTTGATGGTTTATCCCATCTCATTAATATAAAGTTGAGTTGATTGTTAAGATGTTTGTATGTTAATTACGCAAAAATTTGGCACACAGGTAGTTTATAACTTGGATTAGCACATATAATACTTTTTGTCCCGGATATTTCCACGGAAACGGGAACTAAAACCGTAGGTTTATCTTTTTTATTTATCGAATCGTCATGATATGTTACGTTTTTCGACGACAGATATTTTTTATTTTGTTTTGAATCTAAAAGTGACTTTATATTCTGCTTACTTAGGAATTAATTGGCATCGCTTTGCACGTTATGATTAAGTTGAGCTCATTTTTATTTCTCGTTGCAGACGTCATTCGGGGTATGAGAGATTTCTTTTGAAGAATCCCATGGGGTCGCATCAGTACCTAAATAGGCTAATAGGATCCCAAGGCGGTGTACTGAAGCATAGGCCCCTCAACACCCGCATGCTGTATCAACTAAGATATACATAGATGGAACACTTTCATTACTTATTATCTCGTATTTGGAGATTCCCTTAAATTGCTGTATAAAGACTGAGTTAACGACCAATGAAAATAAGCCATAAACGTAACGTATCAAATAATTTGTTAGACTAATGTCATAATGATTTGAATGGCTTTGAAATTATATATCATAGGTTCATTACCCGCAAGTCCCGATCCCGTGCACAGGAATTTTCAAAAATCCTTTCTAATCGGATGCTTATAGCCTACATCGCTTTGAGAACACACTCTAAAATCAGTGATTTAGTCTGGGCGATGATCAGTCAGTCAGTCAGGATCAGGAGAAAGCAATTTATAGGTAGATTTAGATTATAAAGGAAATGAAACTGCCAACAATGAAACAAAAACAACAACCCTACACGTGATAATCCAGAAATCAGCTGCTACCACTACTAAGTAGATACGTAAATGTGTTGACGTGATGAAAATGAACCTTATGATAAGCTCGCTTATTTTCCGCGAATAATTTGAAGATTTCAAAACTACTGACTCAGGTGCACCGTCCCTTTATAGTATTTAACAGTCTAGTCTAGTACAGGTATCTTTGTTCATAAAGACGGCAGTCAAGTCGAGATAAGGCTCGCAGGGATCTGGGACACAATCTACGTTCAAATCTACTTGTAGTGTAGCGCAAAACGGGTGGCTCGAGCTTCAGACTACAGACAGCTGACAAACTTGAACGTGGTTCAGACTTAATTGAACTTCTTATTTATAGCACCGTGTTATAAGACTTTAAGTTTCTCTCGAGCCGTTTATTAGTTAGGCGGTACTGTTTGGAAAATGGATGATGGAAAGTTTCTGTAGAGTCAGTTAATATTTTTTTAAAGTATGATGTGTAAAGGTACTTTAACTATTGTTATAGGTACCTATATGTTTAAAAACCTTTTAAGTAACATCATAAATATTTACTAATTGAACGTAAAAGAAACGTTTCACAGTCACAACTGAAAATTAGAACTCAGAGTGACAACAGGGAAAACGTTGTGCGAAAAAAACAGATAGACAGACAAGCGAGCGATCTTATACCGAATAGGTTCCTTTTTTTCCTTCCAAATAGGTACGGAACCTTAAATATAGATAAACAGAAGACGTAGTGCTTCGCCAAGCCAAGACAAGCCAAGACTCAAGCCATTTAAATTGTAGGGTAAAATAATGGCGGATAAAACATTTACAAACACCACACGTTCATTGTTAAGTAGGTAATCACAACTGAAAATTAGAACTGTCCTGTGTGACAACAGGAAAAACGTTGAAAAAAATGGGACAGAAGACGTAGTGTTACAGTTACAGCGAGTCAAGCCAGCCCAAGTAGTATGAAGGGTAGGATAGGGTAGGGTAAGGTAGGGACTCAGTGCTGCGCCGCGCGTCGACCGTATCGACCGCACAGCCTGTTGAATGCCATCCCCCTCACACCCCGCAGTTCACCCCACCCTACACTTTTCACGTGCTTAAAATAGAAGCGTGAAATGTCGATATTTGTAACATTAGCCCGCCACAGGACACTAGGCATAATTAATTCTCTGAGATTTGAATACGTTTCTGATCCTCTTGTTCGTTATTTAAGACTCGGCTAAAAATGTTGGGTAAGTTATGCCGGTTGGTATCCATTCGCACGGAATGTTCAGAGGGTAAAATGGTAAATGTCATTAATTATTATTTTACATTAATATTAGAAAAGGTCTATGCGACGAAGGTTTGTCCTTAAATAACCATATTTTAATTGATGAAATATAACGGTCGGTAAAATGTACATAACAAAACTAGTTTGGGAGAAATGATTTGTTTTTTATATTAACAATAATATAGGACAATCTTTTTTACACCTTTAGATAACTTTAAGATGCCCGACAAATCCAGGCAAATCGTAAAGATTTCGCAACAAATTTAAGCGCCCATAAAATTGATGTAATTGTACCATTTAGAACAGAAAGTAGTTAAAAAAGATGATAATATATAAATTAACGACTGTAGAAAATTACTTCCGTTTTAATGTAAGCTTTGAAAGAACAGTTTTATTAATTTGTTAGGTCGTTATTAGAAGGAAATGCTAATTGAGATTAACTCAAATAAGTGTAATATAAGAGGACATTTTTTCTTTTTATTAGCCCTTACTCATTGAAAAGTTTACCGGTCCTTTTAAACCCGGAAGCATAATCTCGCAAGTCCAGGTGAAAGGAATTAAATTAAGTTTCCTACCTCTTCCCGAGCTCTGATATATTGTCGCCGGCGCGACTTTGCACTACCGGCGAGTCCAATTATGTGAAAACATCTATCTTACTCTTTCACCGCTTTTCCGTCATATAAATGGAATAATATTAACACGTTTATATGTGTGTCACGTAATAATCATAACTCAGGCTAACCACGAGGATCACACGAAGTTGGGAGAGCCAGAATGACATGTAATTTCATAGGTCCATATGAATGCGTAACCACTTAGAAAGGCGAAAGCGAAATAAAAAACCTATTACGTATTGTTTTATGAACGACTTGTTAATGCGTACACATTCTATTACTTATCTAAGTTATTTCTGCGTCTAGAGTCTCGGACTTCGAGACACAGGCGTAAATTATTATTATTTTCATGGATAAGTTGTAAAATTTTACCACATACCTAACTATTGAAAAATCAGTAGACCGCTATCGAATGAAAGAAGTAATTAGGTACATATAACATCATCGTCTAACTAAAGCAAATTTTTATGCGTCGTGTTTCAGATACTTTAATATAAAGCCAAAGGGTTCTAGACGTCTAGGTGAATAATTAGTTTTCTATAAGTTTTGGTAATTCGTACTATTTTCCGAATAGAGAAATCAGCTGTTTCTTTCCCACATCTCTAGTCTAGTCTTGCATCTTCTAATAGATTATTAAAAATAACCAAATATATAAATTTCGAATTTCCAAAAGTCGTAGAACAAAAGTTGTTCGAACTACCCACTTTCGGCTTTTATTACCGTCTTAATAATCAATTAAATACCACCCTAATAAGCACACTGCATTCCTGAATTAATGAACTGAATTGTGAATTGATATTTATCACGATGAGAAAGTTACGCAAGTTGCTAGTCAATTGTGGTTTTCACAAATTTTCTTTTTTTTCCTTTTGAATAGACAATTTAAAAATTATGTTTGAGAAATCGTTGTTATCGTGGTACCACTTTAATTTTTTTTTTTCAAGAAAAGACAAAAAATGTCAAGGTAACTTTAGGAGAAGCAGTAGAATACATGAATGTAATTATTATCTAATATAGAAAAACTAACACTGAGTCAATACAAGAAATTCTTTTTATTTGAAAAATATCTTCCACTTTTTCGCGCTCTAGTTGTTTTTAAATTAATTTTATTAGCCAGACATTGACTAAAGATAGGTAATACAAAATCTAACTATTGGCGATTTCGAAAGCGACGGCGACGACGAGTTACGATTACTATAATTTCCTAGTTTTACAGTAATCAATAATAGATTTCGCGTAAAGGGTAATAACAAAACATTAACATATCAACGTCCTAAATCCTCACAAACTTTCCTGTTTATATATCTATTTGTTTTTGTTCCACTTAAAAATATTTCGTAGAAAGTAGCAGCAGAAACACATCAACGACATCTTTCAGATCTTCTCGTCCTCAGCAACAAGTGAACCACTAACGCCATCTAGGGGAATTTTCATCAAACAAATGAACATCTGCGAACTTTTACACCCTACACGAATTTTCCAAATGGCAGGTCTGTTCAACAGATGGCGCGATTATAAATAAACTTCTAATATGGTTATTTTTAGTTTGACCTACATTTTGATCATGTCTATCTTGTTCATAAAATCTAGTTCACTGATAGTAAGAATGTAAGTAAGATATTCAAGATTTATAATTTCTCTTCAATTAAATAATTAATTAATAATTCAAAATGCGAGCTGAGCAGCAGATAGCAGTAAGTTACTTCAGTTGCATATTGCAGCTTATTAAGTTAATTAAGTGGCCCAATTTCGTCCTAAACTAGGCTTTAGCTAAATGCTTATGGTTACGCCCAAAGATTCCATTTATTATCTCCATGCTAACTTCTACCACAGTGAATTACATACACAAATATTTCCTCTTTAAAATATAAAATACTAGGGTCAGCATGGGGTCAGCTAGTATTTCATATTTTAAAGAGACAGCCCGTTAACCTACTCTAATAGTATTTGCTACCCTTCTACTACTCACCGTACTACTACTCTTTTAAAAAAAAAGTATCCCATGTCCTTCTCCTGGTTATAAACTTGAGTTTTAAATAGTGTAACTAATACGACTTTCTTTTATATATGTACATATATACTAGCTGACCCGGCAAACGTTGTTTTGCCTTATAAATTATAGATAGTAGCCGATTCTCAGACCTACTGAATACGCATATAAAATTTGGTAAAAATCGGTCAAGCCGTTTCGGAGGAGAACGGTAACTAACATTGTGACATGGAAATTTTATATATAAGAAAGATCATAGATAGATTATTATGTTTATTTTGTTTGAAGGCTTTGGCGGCCGCCCACAGTTTATGTTCCAATAAGTAGTCCGCTGCAGCCTCATAAGATTGCATTTTTGAGCTCCCCTCCCCTTCCAGTAGGAAGATAGGTAGGTAGGTTTACGTGCCTGTAAGAGTACTTACAGGCACGTGAACTGTATATATCGTCACTTGTCATCTCGAAAGCGGTCAGTAAGTCAGTCGATTTTACCTTTCCAGTCCTTCCATCTTCGGTTGTTAAGTTTATGTTCAATCATTATAAGATAGAACAAGTAGTTTGTTGGTATAGATAGCTAACACTATTGTTTGTTTACTAATAGTGCCTAACAAATTTCGTATGAGTGGGGTACAAGGATATTCCGTACGTATGAATATCACGTTTCTATGAGATGCGGATCTATTTGTATAAAAAGCTCACACCATTATAACGGGATGGAGAAAAATCCTTTCGTAAATTATAAGTAAGTACCTATACCTATAAGAAAGATTCCTCGGAAACAGAGTTGTGTTGCTTGTTTGTTGAAGAGCAAAATGTACCTCGAAAGTGGGTGAAAACTCAACTTGACCCTCGCTGGAGTGTGTACGATACAACACTCAAGTAAGTGAAGATAGTAAATTGAAAACCCGTAGGTAACGAGGCCTCATCGTATTGTCCTCTTCTTTTTTGTCACCTAGATATAATTTGTAAGATATTTCAACATTTAAATTTTTATGCCAGTCCATTTAGGTCATAATAAGCTTATCATAAATAACCAAATGGTTCTCATGGGAGTATGCCGACAAGACGGTTCAGGAAACGGTTTTCCTGGCTATGCAAAGTAAAGTAAATGAAAACGCCAAATATGGATAATTTCTTCTTCTTCAGCAGTATGTGTGTCTACCGCTATAATGTATCTATCTTGATGAGGCGCTAGCTCTATCGCCGGCCTTTCTTCCGGCAGCAAGTTCTAGGGTTATCTTGCTGCTTTTATTTTACATGCCCCATACAATATTTTATTAGATAATACGTTTCTTCCAGAACGTAGAATTGAATAAAGAACAGATTTTGGAATTTACCTATTTGCATAGGTACATATTACAAGTTTGAGTTTTAACTTCGGTTGAGGCAAAGTGCATATTTCGATCATAATTTACTAGGTACAATTTCTGCATCTGGTTATCTACGAAATGCTTTGGCAGACTGCTGACTGACTAATGGATCAAGATCAACCCACAGCCTAATCCGCTAATAGTGGAAAGCTAAAATTAGGAGAGGGTATTTTATGTAAACATCCGATAAGAAAGCGATTTTCAAAATCCCTACAGGATCGGGACTTACGCATCCCATATTAATTAAGAGATGATAAAATGTTTGGCATGCACAAAGTGTATAACTTAATATTGGTTGCAGAATCATTCTAATTGGGTAGTACATTCGTAATAACGGGTTTCAATACTTACGTAGTAGATAAATAATATTAAAAACCTTAGCGCTCGATCTTCTTAATAATTATAAGTGTAAAGGATCGAAAGTCGTCGATCACAATGTGACTGAAGTAATAAACAAACCTTGGGAATAATAAATTAGATATTAGTCTGTGGCAACCCTCACATATTTTTAGTTATGCAATATAGCTATTATCCGAAGTAGATGTCGGTGAGGAAGATGGGTCGGATCTTGTTCTACTGCCAACTTCCTATCTTCTAGACGAGCGTGCTACCTCTTAGACCATATCAACACTTACCATCAGGTGAGATAGTAGTCAAACGCTCGTCCATCGATTATGAAAAGGTGCTGATTCCAAAATAGCCGATTATATGTTCTCGTCCAGGAATATTAGGGGTTTCAACTCGGAATGATAGATAATCGGCTATTAAGTTGCATAAATCTTTATTTTGGCACCCTTAAACTTGTCTTAAAACCTACTTATATATGTGTAAAAAATCGACCTTTGACCTTGAAATATCTAGACGCGGACACTCTACGATAAGTAGGTTTTCAGACAAGTGTTAGGATGCCAAAATAAAGGATTATACAACTTTATGGGCAACGATCTCTCGTTCCAAGATTCTGCCCTCATTTGACCTGGACTCATTAATAAATAACGGGGTATTTTATCATGTTCAAATTTGTTTTAAAGTCGAGTCTCCTATACAAGCAAGTTGAAATTACTGGCGACAAATATCGAGCTTAGTCAAAAACTTTAAATTACCATGTTTATATCCCGTTATTTAATCATATTCGTAGTGAAAACAACCACGCAAGTTTAAAATCGTAAGCCGATTCTCTGTTTTCAATTAATTTGTTTCTACCTCTGGTTTTCAAGCGCTTTGCCAACGTTTGTTTAATTTGTACTGTTACATACTTTACATATGATAAATTCACGTTGTTTTTCAGACAGAATTTTTAAAGGAATTCCGTATTGAAGTCTACCTAAGACGTGAAGTTGGATATCGATTTCCGGCCGACCCTTCCAAGAAATTCTATAAATTTTTCGTCAAAGTCAAACTTTCCTCGTTGAAAGATTGAAAGTGAAAACTTGCCATTGGATGTGAGGAAGAAATTCTCAATAGTTGTGAACCAGGTTCTAAAGTAAATTAATTCCCGTGATTTCTGGTACGGTTATTAAATACGGTACCTATTCGAATATTTTAGAAACACCTGTGGAATTGGCTAAATTAAGAAAATTGGTCTGAATAAATTGTAAGTAATTTTGAATATTCAGTTCATTTGGTGAATTCTCTTCCAAAATTACTACCTACTGCTAGAATCGACTTCACTTCCATATTAGAAACTCCAATTTCTTATATTTCTTTACCCGGTTGTGGATGTTTTTGTTACTAGGTCAGTAAAGTACTTTTTCATTATTAGTGCTTATCTAGGTATAACCGTTTTTCCTATAAGTAAGCCCTATGAAAAGTAGCCATTTTTAGGGTTCCGTAGCCAAATGGCAAAAAACGGAATCCTTATAGATTCGTCATGTCTGTCTGTCTGTCTGTCCGTCCGTCCGTATGTCACAGCCACTTTTTTCCGAAACTATAAGAGCTATAGTATTGAAACTTGGTAAGTAGATGTATTCGGTGAACCGCGTTTAGATTTTCACACAAAAATAGAAAAAAGTATCAAATTTTTGGGGTTCCCCATACTTAGAACTGAAACTCAATTTTTTTTTCATTAAACCTATACATGTGGGGTGTTTATGGATAGGTCTTCAAAAATTATATTGAGGTTTCTAATATCATTTTTTTCTCTACTGAAAAGTTTGCGCAAGAGACGCTCCCAAAGTGGTAAAATGTGTGTCCCCCGCCCCTTGTAACTTCTAAAATAATGGAATGATAAAAGTAAAAATTATATATGATGTACATTAATTACTATGCAAACTTCCAACGAAAATTAGTTTGAACGAGATCTATTAAGTAGTTTTTTTTTTAAACGTCCAAAACTTACCTTTCAAAACAAAATCTGTTGTATAGATAATGGTACGGAACCCTTCATGCGCGAGTCCGACTCGCACTTGGCCGGTTTTTTATATGCCTATTTTATCTAAAATTACTAAACAGCAGCTTACATTTTCACTCCATATTTTATAAATGTTCATAATCCATACTAAAGTAATCACTATACCCATTAAATTAATTAAACTCCTCTGGAACTTAACGATGTCGGTCATCTAATGCTGCTCGATACCTTGTTAAAGAGGAAACAAATTAACAATATAATATAGTCGCTATACAAACAGGATTGATTCAGAACCAATTTGCAATCACTTTGTCTTCGAAATTTCAAACAAAGTGTACCCTGTTTTCGTCTTGTCTAAGCTATGTAATATGAACGTGGAATTTTAATCAAATGTATCTATCCTTGTTATAAGTTGCAAATTGACAGCTTGTTAAAAAGTTTTAATAACATTAATATACCTTACACCTTGGGAATTGGGCCTAAATTCATGAAATCAGACTCTACCTTTAAATATTGAATATTTTATCCAACACAAACTAAACTAGGTGGGTATTCATTACCTTGGGATTTCTGTTTCGATGTTTTGATATGCTCCATGATACATAAATCAAACGATGCGATCACAAAATTTTGAGATTCAACATTTTGGGAATTCAACATTTTGGGAAATTCAACCTTTTGGGAATTCAACATTTTGGCACTAAAGGAAAATAAGTACCTTTTAACTATTATAATTTTGGTTACGTTTGTAATTTGTACAAATACCAACTTTCAAGTTACAAGTTAAATTGCAACTGCAATATAAGGTGGCGGAAACTACATTTTACCAAAAATCAAACACCTTGTTATTGAACCAGTATGGCATCAAACTACTATACTACTACTATTATACCTATTATAATCCTATTTCGTAATAACTATTCTATAGAAATGTAACACAGTGGGGAAAACATGAGCATCTGCCCATACTTACGGATACCATAGGCTGAGCTGGTGTCGCCTTATATGCCCATACATCCGGATAATATAGGCTGGTGTCGCCCTGTTTGTATCGATGTAGTTTTGTAAGAGCTAATCTTTATGAAAACAGTTACGACTCTCATAAATATTGGCATGAATCTTGTTAATCAACATGGGCTACATTTTATACCAATACCTTTGGAGTCGGAGGCAGGTGGAAATATGCGTTTCAAACCCCAAACTACAGCTTACAAAATGAATGAAACTAAGGAATGAAAAATATAGGTACTGGAAAGGAAAGATATACATTGTAAAAATGGTCATTGATAGTTTCTGCGAATACTATAGTGCGTTTCATCTTTAAATTCCTATGCCGTTATGTTGGTAGCAAAACAAATAGGTGCTGCCTCTCACTTGCCTTAATACCTTGAATGTGCTATACCTTGAATTCAGGGAGATTCATTCTTGATTCATTCATATACAAATCTCCACAAATTCAAGGTAGCACCACGTAACACGTACCTATTTAGGCAGCACTTATTTGTTTTGCTACCAACATAATGTCATAAGAATTTAAAGATGAAACGCACTATAACCAAATTGATTCGTTTTGACTATCAATGCAAATGAAATCCGGGTTCCTCACAATGATTATTTTTAACGCGATCTAGACCCGTGTCTAATAATAATGTGTAATCGTGTAAGTTTAAAAAGTGTGTTCCTCATTAGAAAACAGTTAACTGAGAGTCGTTTAACGTCACGTCGTGTAAGGAGAGACCGGTGAACCCTTCCTAATTCGTGATAGATGCCCAATTTTCCTGAAAGCAATTTAACAAAAACACTGTAATTTGTATATACTATATTTATTTAGGCACCATCCGTGTACGAAGTATAATTACATAGTCGTGGAAATGTTTATTTTTTACACGTTAAGTTCTAGAGTATTTTGTGGGGCATTTAAAGAGTCTGTTATAGCGTGCTATAAGGATTGTTAACCATATGCCATGCGGTCGTTTTCAGAGGTAGTCGATGGGTCCGAATACGGAGAACGAGAGTTATAATATGACCTCAATAGTTTTCCGGGTATATTCACATGCTGCGTACCGACTGAGACGGTGGCGCACTTCCCTTGTTGTTAATCCCATTCGGGGACCCGTCGAATACGAGATAGGGCAATTAATGATGAGACGAATTGAATGATACCTTAATTAAAGAAATCTATCGAGTTCTTTGGAAGATATAAAGGAATAAAGAATATTACAAACATACAAGATAAGCGCGGAAAACATAACCCTTTCCTCGCAGTCGGGCAAATAGAAGCAATATAGTTGGTAATAATTATTATAGGTAACCTATTATTTATTTTAACTCAAAAGCTCTAAGAAAATGAGATATTCTAACAAAATCTGGTTACTTATAAAATATTTTTTTGTTTCGAAACCAGGTTAGATTATTAGATTTTGTGGTGAAATACGTTAGATTTTTCGTTACAATTTGACTTAATTTGCTTATTTCAGCGTTTCGTTGTCAAAGTTAAGGTGATCTATTTGTTTTATCTAAAGGTATCTTTTCGTGACGTTTTATTTTTCTTTTCTGTATTCTAATCAACAACGAACGATAGTGTTAAAAAGACAAAAATGTCTCAACAGTATACAGCAAGTTACATTATTTGTTATTATTAACTGGTCATCATCATCATCTTTAACTTGTACTATTATGTATTCTTTGGTGTTAATGAATTTTGAAAAAGTTGTCGAAAGACGATTTTTTTGATGGCACTCGTTTATTAAATTACAATTATTTTTTGGAAATAATACGGACTATTAAACCAGGTGTTCACAAGAGATAAGTGATAGATAGATAGATAGATAGAAATACTGAAATCCTTTCATTATAAAGAAAAATAACGTGCACATTTTATAACAACGAAAATATTAGACAACCTAGACATCAAGCGATCAATAAAGTCCCTACTTATAAAATTAAAATATAATTATACTGCCTATATACAAATTGTAGGCAGTTATAGGTTGTACTTGCATGACGAATATGAATACTAAGACACTCGACTTACTCCCATCCACCCCGCTGGCTCTGCCCCGTCAACGGGGCAGGTGGGAAAAGTTGTGCCAACGACCCCGTTAGCGTGGACTTCGGTGTTTAGCGGGGTAGATGGCACAGATCTAGTGCCATGTACCCCGTTATTGCGGTTTACGGGGAAGATGGCACAGATTAAGTTTCATGTACCCCGTTACTGCATGTCACGGCGAGGATACACTGAAAAAAATGATTAACCGAACTTGTTTTGTTAACGCTTATTTTAAGCAAACTTTGGTTATAACTAAATATACTTTGAGAGCATACTACAAACCTAATTTAGTTAGGTAGGTATGCAAAAGGAGTTTTACAATAATGTTTGCTGGCTAGTAAACTAAGTATTAGTAACCATTAACTGAAAATAAGTCTGAAATAGTTCAATTTGTAGATTAACTGGTACGGTGAAAGCAACAAAACCTATTTATAAAAAAATAATTTAACCAATTCGTTGGAAATAGATTACGCTCTATTTATAATTTAACGAACTGTATGTGTATTATTTAATCCTATAATTGGTAAGAAACAATCTAACTACTATTTTTAGTTAAACTTTTAATAAAAATATATAACTTTTATGACAATACCTATTCAAACTTTTGTTATTTGTAACGAAACGTAATTTGTTAGAAGGTACCGAATGCACCCGAACGCGGTCTCTTGGAGCGTGTGCGAAGCGAACGTGTTCGAACTTGTTTCATTTGCCATCCGTCTGATCTTGGCGTCGGTTATAATTTTAGTAAAAGCGACAGAAAAATACATAATACCTAGTGAAACCACAAAAAAACACATGGTTCTCGTTAAAAAACTTCATTGAACGTGTGGACATTTAAGGAACATGAGTGAATTTGTAGCGGCGTCAGTGCCGGACCCCAGCCCAAATCTCAGTATAGACTACCTATCTAAAGTTGTGGGGTCTTAGCATATGTATCTATCTACATAGAGAAATTCAAAGGTATGTACCTAACTTATCTTTCTCTGATTTAATTATAAAGATCTAACTTTGTCTGTTCACTAAAAAGTTTTAATGGCCTAGGTATGTATGTATTTTCATTCACTTTACTTTTTTAGTTTATTCACATTCTTAATTACCAGAAAATGAAACTAAATATTGATAAACTAACGATCATCCTCAGGCTGTGACATTTTGGAATTTGTAGCGAAAAAATAAACCTAATTACATATTGTCTGTTTTTCAGGTCCAGGTCTACATTAGAAAACAATCAAATGATGCAGAAGCACAATTAGACACACATTCCGTACCTACGTATAAACTTAACAAGTTGATTGTAAAGATAATTTTGATAAGTAAGTATATATTATTGTATATAATTATTATAATTGTTGAAATAAATATAAGGAATTTATAAATCGAAAAAGATAATTTTATTTTACATTAATTATAAAACAAAAATGTAAATAGTTCACGAAATCTGTCAGATAAGTATCTATAATTAGTTTTTATTAATAGATAAGATAATGTAATCAACTTGAAACTTTTTCAGTTTTAGGTAAATTACATTAAATATTAATAAAAACTAATTATAGTTACTATCTGACAGATTTCTTGAACTATTTACATTTTCCTGCAAAAAATATTTTGCTATTGATTACCAAACTAGGTTTTGTTACTAGTAACCAAACCAGCTTTATTAACATTAATCAAACAGTCTTCTAAACATTAATTAAGTCGTTGCATTAATATCAACAAAACTGTTCAATATATCAACAAAACTGTTTAATTAATATTAAAAGTCGAAGAAGTAATTAGTGGGGTAAAGGATTTATTTGTATAGGTATACTTAATGTTAATGTAGGTTGTTGATTTTTTGTCAAATACCTACTTTTTTTTTAATTAAGGGGACAGTCTACCTACTCTTTTCTCCGTACAAACTTTACAAACGTAGTCGACTGTTTCCTCCCTGGATAAAAAGAAATATGTTCATGCAATAAGTCCTTTAGTAGCCATGACTATGCCCCTACTTTCTAAACATATTGTTGATTATTATATTATTATTTATATTTTATTACTCAATAAAAACTGATTATGACACACTCCTACAAACCATTTCATTTGCCAATATTCCTTTTTCGACAAAGTAATAGGTATTGCCTCTAATTTGTAACTTGTATGTATATCCTTGATTTGTGCTATCCTCGCCGTGACATGCAGTAACGGGGTACATGAACGACGACCTCAGTGGCGCGTCGTGCGAAAGCACGGCTGCAATGCAGAAGGT
Source organism: Idaea biselata (assembly GCA_958496205.1). Lineage (NCBI taxonomy): Eukaryota > Metazoa > Arthropoda > Insecta > Lepidoptera > Geometridae > Idaea > Idaea biselata. Next base: position 24,071,414 of record OY292399.1, on the reverse strand, counting down.
TGCGGGTTCGATTCCCGCCGGGTGCAAATATTTATGCTTAAAAATAAATATTTGTGTCTGGTCTGGGTGTCCTTCTATGTATAATATGTATGTATTTACAAAAGAAAAATAAATACAAGTATTATATCCGTTGTCTAGTCACCGTAACACAAGCTTAGTCGCTTACCACGGGGCTAGATAGTGCTGTGTGTTGTTCACAGAATTTATTTATTTATTTTATTTATGAAACTTAATCTGTGCCATATTCCCCGTTAACCGCAATAACGGGGTACATGGCACTAGATCTGTGCCATCTACCCCGTTAACCGCAATAACGGGGTACATGGCACTAGATCTGTGCCATCTACCCCGCTGAACACCGATGTCCTCGCTAACGGGGTCGATGGCACAACTTTTCCCACCTGCCCCGTTGACGGGGCAGAGCCAGCGGGGTGGATGGGAGTAAGTCAGACACTCTACAGATAAGACTTTTGCCCGATAAAACGCTCAGTTGTCGATAATTTTAAGTATGAACTCTCGGAAGCTACCAAATCGGTGAAATATTTGCACTTTTATACATTTTCATACTTGTGATATTATTGGTAGATAGATAGTCATTTAATCGGGTAAAAATCTGTAGCCTGCGAGGCTTTAAGATGTTAGGTACTCGTACGGAAAACCTTTAGCGCTTAATTTGAACGCGTACAAGAAGGTCTCCAAATGAAGGTGTTAAGAAAGTGAAATGGGATTAAAAGGACCCATATAAACTTGAGTCGATCCTATGGGTATAAAATATCCGGACTTTGTAGTATTTTTTTTATATGTAAGCTACATGGGGATTTTACCACATATATTATTCAATATAATATCCATTCACACAAATAAGCAAACCTACCGCACCGTGTAAGTCGCTCTACAAACATTGATTTAAATCTTTGTTATTTTTAGTCCGATGCGCAAGAAAAGTGTTCAAGGATGGCCGGTGGGCACATCGAGCCGCATTGCCATGAACGGTAGCGTGTCATCGGTTGCGGCACGTTTTGGTTACAGATACAAAACACTATTGAGCGATAATATGTAGTGTTTTGCATTTTGGAACTATACCTATATACTAGAGATGGGCCGACTATGGCCTTAGCCGACTAGCAGACTAGCCGACTAGTCGGCAATGGAAATAATTACAATTCGGAGATATTCGGGTCAGTCGTCATCAAAACTTCCAAAAATGGTTAAACCGTTTAAAAAAAAAAAAAATTAAAAGAGCCAAGTGCTCCTGGTTATGAGGGGTTTGTTGACGTTTTTCTGACTAACTGTACTAAAAAATTTCAATAAATATTGTTTTTTTTGCTTAATTGTTAGTTGACGGCTAGTCGGCACAATTTGCCTATAGCCGTTAATGGCGATGGGGTTTGATGTGCCCATCGGCCTTTCTTAAACATTAATTTGCGAAGTCCACTAATGTCTAACTCAATCCCAATCGGAGCCCATTTATTTGTCAAGGTCTGAAGTCGAGGTCTTAATTATAATCGTTACTTGACCCTAATATCTTCCAATATTGATTAAAATGGATTACTTATCCATAATTCGAAGACAAATTGACAAGTAGATTTGTGGAATTTCAGAACAATGTTTTGGATAGATACAAAGCAGGTTGTGGAGTGTGCGAAGTAGATAATATTCATTAGTAGGTTGGTAGATGTTATTCAGGTCAGTGATACATAATATTATTTATGTAATAGGACATATTAACTTATTAGGTACTTATATAACAGAAAATGTGGAAGATATTTGACGTCAAGTCATAATTTAGTGCTTATCTAAAGAGAGGAAAAGGCAATATATTCAACAACATAGGTACATATTTCTGTATACCTATTATGTAGAACAATTTTACGTTAACTAACAGCACCTTGCGGTTTTACCAGTGCAAGTCCTGATCCCGTGACAATATTGTTATAAAAATTAGACTATGTCTTACGCAGCGTACTACGTGGACGATTGGATGCGAACGCGATTGCGAAGCGATCCGATCCGGTGCGGTGCGGAAACAAGGAACAGTCGATAGCTATTGAAGTGTCCTACGTGACCAAATGCACGTAAAGTGCGATGCGGCGCGATTCTCGACTGTTCAATAATAAAAAAGAGTCTATCGGTTATTCCAAGTCTATTCCGTAGGAATATTAGGATAACAATTAGCCTATATGTTATTCCAGGTCTATCCCATAAGAATATTGGGATAAAAAGCAGCCTATGTGTTTTTCCAGGTCTCCAGCTGTCTACATACCGAGTGTCACAGCAAACGGTTCGTGAATTTTTGCGTGAACAACATACAAATACACAAACTGTGCCTAAGTAATATGAGTAGGGTTTGATAAAAGTAGGTAAGTAGTTACTAGTTAGGATGAACATCGAACTAAGTTCATCCTTGAAATATCTATCTGCAACAACCTATATCACAGACATTTGCGATCAGAAGTCTAAAGGTTGATTTACACCAAACGAACAAAGAGCTAGAGCTAGATCAAGAGCATTCTTAGAATGTTCTAAGTATAGAATCATTGCGAACGTAGATAGACAGAATAACGAATGAATGCTATGTCTGGAGGGTTACTGCGGTTCGTTTCGATACGACATCGATACGATAATACGATGATTCTACTGTCACATTCTGATAGTAGGGTGACAGTAGAACCATCGTATTATCGTATCTTTATAGTATCGAAACGAACCGAAGTAACCCTCCTGTTTACATTAAAATAATTTGATAGCGTGGGGATAGAATGAGCATTCGCTCGTTTGGTGTAAATCCACCTTTAGAAGATCCCATGTTATGTAGATCACAAGCAGATAATTTAATTCAAACCTGCCTGCTTTAGAATGTTTTAGACACGAACTTGCAGAACGACTGAAATGAGCCCCAATAACGCCCTAATAACGCTCAATTTTCCTTCATTGCGTTCCACAGTAAGATAATATTCTCCCTTTATTAACTTTGAAGTAAAAACTCGGATATGTCTTTAAAGAAAATTTAGTGCCTACTTTGCACCTACTGATTACGTTTTTTCATTTGTGAAAAAAATAGACACCTATTCTTTAGGTTGGAGTGAAAATGATTTAATTTCTTACTCTGCAGAGAGAACAATATAATGAAATTGGCGAATGATTAATTTAACGGCTTCTGTGTTGATAGAATGTTTTGACGACCTATGTGACTTGTCAGGAAAATGGCCGAATCTACTGCAGAAGGCTGCGGGTTCAATTATCGATGGGAACGCGCCGTATTTATGCTTAAAAATAAATAATTGTTTTTGGTACTCTATGTATTTACAAAAGATAAATAAATAGGTATAAGTACCTATTACATCCGTTTTCTAAACAGCGTTACACAAACTTAGTAGCTTACCATGGGACTAGATAGTACTGTGTGATGTTCACAGAATGAACAGGATTCGAACCTGTGCCCCTCGCTTGCCGGGAGTAAGCTAACCACTGCACTGCGCCGCACGGGAACCCACGTGACACGGTAAATTAACGATTAAGCTTCTTCCTTTCTTTTTGAACGTTGATGCCTTAAGCAAAATTCCTTGAGCATTAAAAACATAAAGAAATGTTGAATTAATAATACGTTAAAACAGTGAAAAAAAAACGATTTGAATTAACAATGGCTTTGGCAGCATTAATCTAAAATTAAATTAAACAAATATCAAAGTAACAATAAAAGTATACAATACAATTTTTGTTACGTAGTTATTTTTTGTTAATTAAACATTTTATACTCAACATGGCACATTTAATTAAACACTTCACTTTACAGTCTGTCAACGTGGAAAAAACGGCACAAGCACTTAACTCGTATTGGGGGTTGGTTAGAAAAACTTTACTCGACCTAATTGGGTATTAAGTAGTTTAACAGCTCTCGACTTGATCGTAAACAGCTTTGATGGGACATGGACGGTCGATGACGCAGTTCAAGTGAGAAAGCAGACGACATACGGTCACTCGTTTGTAATAAAACAGTCGCGTCGCAAAATATATTTGTAACTATAGTACTATATGGTAAAATCAAACGAATTCACGAAGCGACGACGACGCACCTTCGACGCAACTAAACTTGGTTGTCTACTCCAAGAAAAACTTGCAAGTAAGTACCAAAATGTACATTAATTTTGTAAAAGCATGCAAAGCGGCACAAATAAATGAAAAGCAATTTTAAATTTTGAAAGAGTGGATGAACCAAGGGTGAACTACAAATAAAAACCGCGCACGAAGGGTTCCGTACCATTATCTATACAACAGATTTTGTTTTGAAAGGTAAATTGCGGTTTACGATTTATGACGTTTTAAAAAAAAACTACTTACTAGATCTCGTTCAAACCAATTTTCCTTGGAAGTTTGCATAGTAATGTACATCATATACTTTTTTAATTTTATCATTCCATTATTTTTAGAAGTTACAGGGGGGGGACACACATTTCACCACTTTGGAAGTGTTTTTCGCGCAAACTATTCAGTTTAGAAAAAAGTGATATTAGAAACCCCACACGTATAGATTTGATGAAATTTTTTATTTGTTTTTTTTTTATCTATTGTATTTCCTATTAACATCGACCAAAAACATAATACCTATCGACCGATTAAGATATGTGAAGTCTGTGTTCACCTTTAATGTATAGTTAATTAAGAAATTGACATGATTACATTTAATTCAATTACATTTTGATTACTGCGCCCCGTAATTTCGAGAGGCATTAATACCTTGCCTAACGTTTTTGGCAAACGCAATGTTGCATCAGAAACCAATGAAAAGCACACTTTAAGCCTTTTCCTGTAAGAGTTCTGACAGGAAAAGGCTTTTCATTGGTCTCTCTAGATTCACGTGTTAGATTGTTGTAAAACTAACCAAGGCTCGGACAAATTAAGCTTATGGTTTTCAGTTCCAGTTCTGTTTAGCTTATTTTATGTTATTACTATACCACGCTTGTCATCAAGTTTGATAGCTTCGTCTAGTTTTATTATATTCTACTACAGCAATAAACGGTCGGTTTTTTTAACCTATTAAAAACAGTAATAAAATGTGCGTTTAGGTATAGGATAATAAAAATGGTGTATTTTTATTAGTCCGGGTAAGTAATGTACATACAACTTCAAATTCAAATCAGTTTTGTTGACTTTTTTGTTGGCATAATGCCATACAGAGTACAGAGTCAACTTCATAACTTACTGTAGGCTAACTCAGGGTCCAGTATTCTTATAAGCTATTGCATAGCTTTTATCGCGGGCTTTGAGCGCGGCCACCGAATCAGGAAATTTCGTAACGTAAATAAAACCTAAAACCCCCACTCCGCCTACCGAGCTACATGGTAACCATGGCAACATGGTACAAAATAAATAAATAATTATAATTGCATAAGTTGATAAAAAATGCTATGCAATAATAGCTTTACCGCGGCAGTCCCCGAGTGCCACACATTTTTTTTATTTCACTTTTTTAGCACGAATAAACCCGTGACAAGTTAATTAAAGTGTGCTATGTAAATGACTTGAATTCGTGAATGATTAATTTTATACAATAGTTCTGCGGACTTGCAAACGTTTTCGTAAGTAGTCTGTTCTCATAATTAATTCATCCTTTACTAACATTATACTGAATCATTTAAGGATTGGGCCAAACTGGCATTGTGTTTGCGGACCTTAGTGGCTTTGAACTAACTGATAACTGTACTTCGTTTTTTAATTGTAGACTCAGATTTGACATAACTTTCTGAAGAAAAAAAATTGAAATAGAATGAACCAAAACGTCAGATTTTAGACTAAAATTAAAAAAATAGTGTAATAGTCGGTCGTGCGGCTAAAGTCACACGATATCAGATACACGAATAAGATATACTGCTTATACTACAAGAACAATATGACATACTATGTCAGACAAGCTAAATCGTGGCCTTCCCTAGGTGAAGCAAAGGGGTGCGGGCGAGTATACCCCACCTACACCACAACGTATCTTGTAGCTAATTTATCTATACTAATATTATAAAGAGGTAACGTTGGTAACATATATGTATGTATACTGGGGGTAATCTCAGAAACTACTATACCGATTTTAAAAATTCTTTCACCATTACCATTAGTATGTTACTCAGGGTGAATGTAGCTTTCTAATGGTGAAAGAATTTTTGAAATCGGTCCAGTAGTTTCGGAGATTACCCCCAATATACATACATACATACATGTTACCAACGTTACCTCTTTATAATCTTAGTATAGATATAGATATAGATATATCTCTCTCTCTCTTGCCAACTTGTTCAATCCGATTATAAAATTGTTTGAGTTTTTGGTAGTTATACGGATAAAAGCTCTTACAGACAAAAGTATAGTTTATAATAAATTGAAAAACAAATAAAAATACCTACCTATTCCTCAAAATTAGGTATAGGAAAATTTGGGGCTTCCTAGCTTTCTCTTTCAACGTTTTATAGAGTTAAAATAAAAAACAAAAAAGTTTACCTCACAATCTGTGAAATTTCATTTGAACTCTTTTAATAACTTGGTTTAAGCTTTTCAGAGATTTCTTTATAAAACTTTCTACATCTACAAAATTTCATCAATATCAGAACAATATTTAAAATACTTTACCTTCGCTTCCTACATCTAATTAAGTTAGGTGGGTTGTCCTATATTTTGACGTTGATTTATTGAAGTCATTCGTTCCGGTCCCAATTTTCTTAATTTCACAAGAATTTCAAACAGTTCGACGGCTTTGTAAAGTAAGATAATTAATTGAGAATCAATAACTCTCTGACATAACTCTTCCTATTGTTTTATAATTTAGCTTTTTAAATAAATAATAAATGTATTTGTGGATGCTCGACCATTATCTCATCAGATTACATGTGATATATTGTACTAAACTGTAGCACGCTCACTCTCATCTAGCTAGAAGATAAAAGACGGTAGTGAAACAAGTTCGGAACACAGACTAGTCTGCTTGGTTACACCGTAGGTTGGTTGTGGCGTGGTTGTGGCCCGTAGGGGCGGACTCGCGGAGGTTCGTCCCCGTCCGTCAGGCCCGAGACAGCGGTGGCGTGTCCTACGCCGTTTCTCGAGAGGATCCCTGTTCCGGAACCTGCTTTGCGGCAGAAAAAAGCCGCACAGTAGATTTTGGGAAGGGGTCAGACGTGACTCCTGGGTATGAAACAACTAAGGGCTTAATCCCAGAAACGCCAGCATCACGAACGTAAAGGTAAGAAGCAAGCTTACACTTTAGAGTTTCTAGATTTTAAATTGCAATGTTTACTATAATCTAGTACTCAATGGAATGACGAAAACAGAAAATAATAATTCTTACACAAGAAAAGCTTTACACGACTATGTGTTGTATATACTTACCTATATGGTACATAAATACAGTAAGTCATAAGGTGAGACCAGACATCGCAAGGTGTGCGCGGCGAGTAGGTCGCCGGTGGCAACATGCGCTCACAAACCGTCCACGCGAGCCATATACTCGGTTGTGGTTCGGACCTTCCTCGCGAGCCCATGCGCCCCATATGTGTTCAGGAGTTAGGTGGATACCACCTAACTCCTGAGGACATATGCCTCAACCTGAGCATGCATTCCGAACAACACAAATCACTTGGAGCACTCAAACAAAATGCCGCGCCACCGCCGCTCAGATGAATGGTCACTGTGACCACCCACGTCTAGATAACCGAGGCATGCGTGACGAACCAAAATTCGCGGCACACGCCTCCCAATGTCTGTACGCACCTTTAGGCAGGTGAAAGCATTCACAATGCTTCATATCATAATGTCAAAAGTTTTGAAATACGGTTGGAGTGGCACAATATTTTGACAGGAAAAATAAACATATCCTGGAGTAAAAGCGTCTGTTTCAGATCATCAACGACTTGTGTTGCCTACCTGCAAAGGTGTTGAATTTAACTTTGGCTTATGTACTATATACAACATAAAACATACTGTCCTGTTTCATTTTGAACTCAGACTAATTTTAGGTGGGAGCGGAAATTGAAATAAATTTTGATACAAAGATGTTTTAGATAAACTTTATCTACATATTTCTACTTTCCTGTATAAAACAAACCTGAAAAACATATTCATGCAATAAAAGTAAATTACCTACCTTTGTTGCATACATGAAAACTGTTTCATACGTATAGTAACAAGATGGCGTGTCATAGTATAATATATGTTGTAGGTACTAGTACGTACTAACAATGCAATTAATAAACTTTTGTTTTATCGTCGTTATATTCGCAAGTAACGTGAACGTTTTTATGGCAAGAAAGATCCGCTAGGAAACGAGAAACCCGTTTCATTTAGAGTTCACTACGAAAGTCAGTATTAATTATTAATACTAAATAGCTTCAGTAAGGCAACTATGCTGAGAAATGTAACAGTAGTGTTGTTCTAGTGGTAGATACTACGACTTTAAGTCTAATGGTCGACTACTATTTTTTAACTGAAAAAAAAACCGGAAATCTAATTTTGACCGAGATATTTTTTAGGCTATTATTTAAAGAGCTTTTACCAAACGAACGGTAATGTCGCACTGTTAAAACATCGCCGCACCTCAGTGTCTACGCAACCCCAAAAAAATAAGTTGGTAAAGCGCCAAAGCTTCCTCACAGAGGGCAAGCCAGAGCGTCCACCACACCTCCGACCAGACACATGTTAAAACTTAATCTAGATAACATTGCAAATCGCTGATCCTCATTCCGAACACATCCATCATAAGATGAGTACAATTCCACACTCTGAACAATTCGGAGAAGGAACTTTTCCCATAAGAAATGCGAATTTATTCAATGGAATCTGTCTGGAATGAAGGCGAAAGGCTAAAACAATGACTTGTCTGCTTAATTTAGACTGCTTAAACCAGGGATGATTACACGATTTAGACTAGTTTTGATTATAATTTACCTGCGATAAGATTGCGGGGCCACAGGCCAGCTCCGCCTAGAACGCAGCACCAGCCCCACGCGCGGCATGGACCCATGCAGGTTGCTGCTCATCTGTGGTGCCGAAGTGCGCTTGCGACTCCAACCCCTTTTGCTATTGTTGGCACCCCAAAGGTGGGACGTCCCGTGCTCTGTGAACAAAGACATGTCGTTAACTACCAGATACAAGACATCTACTGGCGCTACATAAGCTAATTTAGAACATTTTCCAGTGACATAAATAGCACAGAACAGGCGACAGTACCTAGCACTTCGGGTCGTTGAGCCTTAGGAATGAGTTGCAGTAGTAATTAATATCCAGAGAATTTAGCTCTAATATAGTGATGTCGTCTCGACTTGAATCAAGCTAGGCCAATAAGCCAGTGCAAAATAGCTGGACGGACATATTATCTGATTGACCAGTTGGCTATTTAAAAAGATTTTGCCATTCACACGATACTTTTTGTGTCGCCTTGCTGGAATGGCTTGACAATCCACACCGTTTAAAAGGACGATAATATAAAAAGAATATAGGTAACAAAAAGCAGCATTTTCTCATTGTTTTACATTCTTACATTTGTCTTAGCGTCAAGAAAATCAGTGTTCACAAGAACCTTCCACGCAACTAAGCGTATAAATGGTAAACAAGTCACGGAAGACTATGTTTAGCATTTTAACTAAACATCGGCAATGCGGCTTTAGTCAGTTCTTACTTGGATAAATATAAAGGAAAATGAAGATCTTAAGCTTGCTGAATTTACTTTTAGCTATTTTACTGACATACAAAGCAAGTGAACGCTAACTATTGGTTAGATACAGATTGGATATTATTGCTAATGAAAGAGGATTCGGTAGTAATAGATGTAGATTACCTAACAATGAGAATACCCTCTTCCCTGCCCAATGACGTGGCTGTTTTTGCAATGATAGGATTACTTACGCCTGTATTACAGGATACATAGTTGGCACTATATGTTCACAAAAAAAAATTGAATAGGTATGAAATAGGTATATTTATTTAGTATAATTTGGAACTCATACCTCTGTAAGCATGAGTTCTGTTCTGTATGAGAACAGAATAAGTAAGTTTAATTTACAATTTCTTTTCTAATAAAATTTGACATTTACATGTCTACCTGTCCAAAACCTAAACAAAAACGTAATCTATTAACACTAAACATAAAATGTTGCTTCCGATATCGATCAGTAGCAATAGTAAACAGTTTTTATTGTCCTTTCACAGGCAAATTTTAAAAACAGTCGTGTTAAAAATTTAACAACGTAGTTCATTCTTCCCCACATACTTTAATAACGTTTTCAAAATGTTAAACAATATAACAAATTAAAACGAAATAAGCGACTTTCGTAAGTAATGTAAAACAATATCAAGAGATCGCAATAATGGTTATTTTATAAGCTTTGCCCGAGCTTGATTAATTTAATATAACAGATTTTCTTGTGATTGCGAGACTGTTGAACCGTTGAGTTTGTAAAATACAATTTTGTAAAGTTCATGTTTGGCAAAGCTCAAGATTTATATAGATGATTTAATTTTGATTAGAGTAAGGTTAAAATGTGGGTGGTAAATTCATGGCCTCGTCTACTTTTTTGTCTATCAGGTGAAATCGTCCTTGACAGACGACATCAAGCAACACTGCAGTGCAACAGTGGCCACTCGGCCGCTTGACTTGGCGGTGACTACTGCAGTCACTTTGGATCTCTATAGAAAAGTTGATACTATAGTCAATGTATACTATAGATAGACTAAGTGATAAGTGCTAAATCGTGTGGAGCGATGACCAAGCGCTAGTTCGATTACCGCCGCGAAACTATCTAGTTGTGTATCTATTTTAAAAGTAGGTATAATAGTATTTTATGTTCCACCGACTTATCTATGTTCAGGTTGTAGGTACTATTTATGTATTTTGTGGATTAGACGGAAAAATCAAAACTAAAGGTAGGTTAATAGAAAAAAAACTTGAGAGGTGTCAAGAGACACCCGGATGGAACAAAGTTCCAAGCAAGTGTCGTTACAACTTTTGGTCTTAATTTTTCCGTCTAGCCCCCTTTCGCAATGCGCGATAAGGAACTTCATTCCAATCTATCATTTACACTACCTGTAGGCCTAAAGCATGATTTAAGCTAGACCAGGCCATGTCCGGGCCGGGGTGCGGACGGGCTACTTTTGTATGAAGACAGCACGGACGCGGCACGGACAACATGCAAAACAAAAGCTGTCTTCATAGAAAAGTAGCCCGTCCCCGCCCCGGTCCGGTCATGGCCCGGTCTAGTCGTTTGATAAATTCAAATGCTGTCGTTGGGCGTGCAACGATGAACACACACGTGTCACGTTCAAGCAGTTTTGAAGTCGGTGAATGCATTTTTCAAGTCGACATTTTGATTACAGAATGGCATTTTTAGAAGAAGCATTTATAAAGCATGTGCAGAGCAGTTGAAATGTATTTGAAGCATTTCAACTGCTCTGCACATGCTTTATAAATGCTTCTTCTTACAGAATGATCCTGTTATTGCTCCTAAAAGAACCTTATTAAAACCCTTGCACAGATATCTCGGGTGGAGTGTGAGTATGATTTATTTTATTCCGATCCATTAGCTCACGTACGCCTTGTACATTCACAGTAATAGTTATTACAAAGACCAGGTGCACGTTTCAATATGCAGTGTACATGGAATAGCTTTCGGTTTTATTATAGTGCGCGCTAGCTAACATAAAACCAAAATAAAAACAAAGCCAACTAATAGGTACATATAAATAAATATATATTTAAAAATAACATGGGTAAGAAAAAAAGTTCTGATAGTGACAGAAAATTATTATGGTAAAACTATTTTATTTACATTTCCGCCTTCTTAACTGCTAGATAAGCATGTTATATCTTAAACACATGGTGGGATAACGCTTCGAGCAAAAACGGGTCCGACCACAGCCACTGGTGGCCAGCGACATCGACTTTTAACATGCCTTTTATATATTTTGTAAAGAAACGCGGCGCTTCTATACAAAATATATGGCCATCAGTGGCTGTGCTCCGTCGTCGTCGGTGGCCCGTTTGCTCGAAGCCTTATCCCGTGTAGTCGGTAGCGGCCACTCGCTACAGCCGTGAAAAGTCGCTGGCCACCAGTGGCCTTACATAATATTTTAAAAAATCCGTTTACATTACCAGTTTAAAACCGAACAAAATATTTTCCCGACAAGAAAGGTACTTTCCTCAATTATAATTTTAACAATATATCGCGTTATATTATTTGTTGGCAACAAACGAAGGCTTAACCTTTGCTATTACCCGCTAAACACAATAACTAAGTAGGGACGGACGAGACATCGAACACCCACGGCCACGTAATTATAAATGATTTCATTAAAATTCCTTAGTTATATTTAGAAATATAGTCTGCGATTCTAAGGAACAATTTTTAAACAATAATAATAATAAACTAGCTGCGCTCCGCAGTTTTACCCGCGTAGGTCCCGATCCCGTCGGAATTTTCAAAAATCTTTATCGGATGTCTAGATCGTATAAAGAAAACACTCAACAATTTTCAGCCCACTGCTATCAGCAGTAACCATCAGGGATCTGTTTTAGACAGATCGTGTCCCCAAATGCTAGATTCGGTTCTCTTCCCTGGGGGTGGCCTGATGGTACAGCGGACCCCTCTCTTTATACCTTTGCTAGTCACAGTTGGGGACGCCATAACATACATATATGCGTAGGTTTAGAGAACTGGGTCCCGTTGCTATCAGCGGTTTAGGCTGTAAATGATCAGTCAGTCAGCCAGGACAAAGCCTTTTATAGATATAGAAGATTGCACATCCTGATTATATTTCCTTTAAGTTATACCTAGTTTACGTAAACGTTGCAAACTATTGTCCACAGACCTTGTATGATGATTCACTTTAAACATACCCTTGCTTTTGTTACGCAACCCAACTCGTACGTAGTTGTTATCTACCGTATTCTGTTCCCCATTTAGGGTATTCTGTTGAAACTGAATGATAACTACAATAAATGAACCCCGAATGTATATTTTTGGAACAAAACTATAGGACAATAATATGTAATGTAGTACAGTGACTTAACCAATAATAGATGGGCCTGTACTATTGATTGCATGAAGCTTTAAATAAAAGAGCAGCTTGGGTAAACTAAAATAGGTTCTTGCTTATATAATAGACCATGTTACCTATTTCTAATTCTCAGAAAATAATACGTTTCCATATTACAACTTTTGTAAGACGATAAAAAACTAATCTATACATATAATAAAATCGTAACTCAGCGGTGTCTGTTTTTGAAAGATATAAAAAAATATAAATTGGATACCTACTAACGCAGTAGAACCCATTTCTCTGTTTTTCTGGTTGTCTGTTTGTCTGTTTGTCCGTTTGTCTGTTTGTCTGTGCCTTTGTGCCCGCTAATCTCAGAAACGGCTTAACCCATTTTGACCATATTTGGAATGCAGATAGCTTTAGACCCCGATTGACATATAGGCTATTTTTTATCCGGATATTTAGTCCGGTTATCCGGATAAAGTGTTTTTTTTGCTATTACTTAATTAGTTTGAATGTTGTATTGAAGAAATATGTTGTGTGGAATCAACACATGATTAACCGGATATCTGGTCGAAAATAAAAAACCGGATATCCGGTTTTTTTCCGGGAAATTCCTCAAATACCGTATACCTATGTCTGTCCATATATCCGGATCCTTTGGACATACGGAAATTCTTTATAATGGCTGTTTTTAACCGACTTTAAAAAAAAAGAGGAGCTGCTCAATTCTACCCGCATATTATTTGTATGTGAATATGTTTACGCCGTACTCCGGCATATAAAGTCCGATTTCGATCATTATTTTTTAATTTGGAAAGTGAGAGTCCCGAGTTGGTCCCATAAATTGTTGGGGAAGATCTGATGATAACCTTCGGAATGATGAGCAGAATAGCATCTCACAATGATGTTAATTACTAATTTTTAGACTTCCATCAATAGAATCGGCTTATAAAGAACTAGGTACAAATTGATGAACCACCTGAAATCACCTTCTCAAAAATTCCTCAGTTAATCACTGAGGAATTTTTGAGAAGGTGGTGGAGAAGTTACGGTTACAATCTTGAAAATGCAATAAAATGGATTTAAAAAATATATCTGTAATCGGGCAGTTTTACTGGGTAGATGCAGATTGCATGTAGTTTACGTGGCACAATGGCAGCTATGGATTCCGAGTCGAGGGTTCCGCGTTCGAATCACAGACCGGCGCATTCCCTTTTTAAGGTACGGTGGCTACCGAGCCGAGTGATGGCTTCCGATTCGACGGCTGCGCGTTCGAGTCACGAGTCCCGGACACGACGTTACGTTTTACCCTCCAGATGGTCGTCCACCTTGCCGTTGTGAAGGGACTCAGTAGCTGAAAGCTAAGAGGCGCAGGAGGTGGGAAACCGGGCTTGCCTGGCTTCTAACCCGTAACCCCGCGTCAGCGGGCTCGGGGTCCTTTCCACAAGAAAGGGCCCGCGTGGTAGACAACTACTATAAAAATCACCTCAGCCTCTGGTGGTGAATGGGGGGGGGGAGGTTATCACCGACTTTGGGGACCTCGAGACGGTGGCGTGACCGTGCCGAGGGAGGGGAGACAGAGAGGGGTTGTCTATCGGGAAGATGCAGAGATGAGGCTTGGAAAGGCCGTCGTTGTCGGGATGTAGTCCATGAGGAATTTCCACTGGCTTTGACACTTGTGGAGCGAGGGACACCATGGGGGTTTACATTATAAGCCTATGGTAGGGAGCCCAACGAGATTGGCCTGACGGTGACGGACATTAGCCACGTAAAAAAAAAGATATCATGTAGTTAAGCTGCCCGACTTCAGCTTACATAAGAGATAAGTCGGTTGCACTGTATTTAGGAGAGCTCGATATTATTGTTTTGTCCTTTTGTTCGAAGTCGGGTTTCGATTTTTTTTATTTTTTCGATAAAGGCTACTTCTTATAAGCATGCAACACGTTACCTACCGCTGCGCTGTGCTAAATCTACACTTAAATAGACTCTGCCATGATTATCTTCTGCTCAGCAACATACTTCCCTGGTCGTCCGTTCAAGCACAGCGATGGGTAGGTAGTCCGAAAAACGCTGACGAAGTCGCGGGCACAGCTAGTTATTAATATGATTTTACAACATAACAATATTTTTTGCAGTATTTTTGCAGTGTTAATCTAACATCATAGAGAATTTAGAATTGTCCTTGAAATTGACGATGCCATTTCAAAATAAGCTAAGTTCATAGGGACGGATGGAGGCATTACTTCTGCATGTAATTTTATATAAATTACATGCAGAAGTAATGCCTCCACGACAAGACAATACAAGTTATCCATGGACTAAAATTATAAATTCGGAAATTGTCAAAAGATGTTTATAAATGAAAAAATGATTTTTAATGGTCTTCCAAAAGAGGAGGAAAATATGATTACAAAATTCAGTTTTACTAGCGGGACTCGAACCCACAACGATCAATAGCCGGGCTTTCCTTCTTCCTTCTACCCTCTGACTTATTCGTTGGTTGAATTTGTGGAAAGCATTTCTCTAATTTACGAGTGAGTCTAATTCAGGGCGCTATCTTCCGTGAATTCTTTACAGGATCTTACGCGACCCACTTGCGAACCAACGAGAGATGATTCGCCGTATTCCATTTTCGTCATTTACAATAGATTGTAGGGCCCAGGACTATCGAGATGGGCCATTGACCAAGATGGTTGGATAGAAGGACATTATGTAAATAACTAGCAGAGTCTCGCGGCCTTACCCGCGTAAGATCCAGATCCAGCGGGATTTTCTAACAACCCTTAGTGGATGCTTACACATCACAAAGAACACACTCTCCAAATTTCATGTCTCTAGGACCCGCCGTTTGGGCTCTGCGTTGATATATAGACCAGTCAGGACTTTTAATTTTATTTTTATAGATAAAGATAATAATAAAACCATTTATTTCAGGCAACCAAGGCCCATAAATACATACCATATAGACTAACATACTTATTTTATAATAATTGAAATGTGTTAAACCCACAGACACACACAGGATCTACCATTTTTGTTTGAACAACCAAAAATGACATCAACCAACGTCTACAGTAACAGCTATACACCCCATCTCGACCCAATGTCTTGTACGTTCCTACTTTATACTTACGCAGAGGTAGAGACGGATGTGGTCCCTGCTCGGAGCAGGCTCTTCTGCCTCTCGCACTGAGCAGCACCTCCCTCCGCGGCCTCTCTACCATGGCCTCGTCCGTGCTACTCCCCGACTCGCACAAATCACTACCGCCCCCTTCTTCCCTCCCTTCCTCTACTACACACGCCGACATTACTATTTTAAAAACAACAGTTCACTTAGTTACGACACTGTTTACTATTATCTTAATTAACACTTGGAGTTGTCACTTTTCTAGATGTAGAGTTTCATCTGTAACAATGAAAAAATTATTATTTATTTCAGATCATAAATCAAGTGAAGTTTGATTTTTTTTCTAAGTAGGTACGTCTACAAATGGTCTACAACGATAAAAAATGACACACAAATCCCCTAGTAACAAAAGTGGATTCTATTGGGGAAAATTATTCTACCATTTTTCATAATATACGAGTACCTACGTATACAAACGCCGAATGAAGTTACAATATTGTGAGTTTTCACGCGTGGAAGTACACAAAGAATTTACGAAGCTAATAATTCAGGTTGTTAGGGAAAACATTTTACTCTCATATTTTATAGAGAGCAACCAAGTAGCAGAGAGGGTGGGAATCATTCTGGAGTAACAAGTAGTTCCTGCGGGAAAAGCAACAAAGGCACGGGAGTGCTCACTTAATCGCAATTACACCATGAGGAAAATTTGTAACAGCTTATTGAATTACCTTGATTTGATTGAAAGTTTCTAACCACTTACGTAATTACATAGATGAAACTTGTGAATTCAACTACAGTTATTAGTACAATCATACCCACACGGCAATACGAAAGTTAGCTACCTAACTACCTACACAGCCACGTACCGGGAAATGTGCGTTTATAGTTCTGAGGTTTTCGAGATTCCAACTTAAGAGAAACCTATTTTAACGGATTTAATCTCCTTTTTCTGTACACAACCTTAACTTTTGAAAAGCATCAAGCTTTAATGGTCACACTCGACGTGACATAAGCCTAACAAACTATTATAATCATAGGTCGGATAATCGGATGCATATTTACCTAAAGTGAATTTTTGGCTGAGAAATTATGGAAACGGCTTCTTAAAGCATATTTTTTAGTACAAATTCCGGGATTCCAAAAAAATTCGGGAATGTCGAACTAATCGGATGCATATTTACCTAAAGTTAATTTTTGGCTGGGAAATTATGGAAGCGGCTTCTTAAAACATATTTTTTAATACAAATTCCGGGATTCCAAAATAATTCGGGAATGTCGAACTAATCGATGCATATTTACCTAAAGTTAATTTTTGCCTAGGAAATTATGGAAGCAGCTTCTTAACACATATTCTCTAAATTCGAATTCCGGGATTCTAAACAATTCGGGAATGCCAAACTAATTGGATGCATATTTATCTAAAGTTAATTTTTGGCTGGGAAATTATGGAAGCGGCTTCTTAAAACATACTTTTTAAAATATAAATCCAGGGATTACAGAAACTAATCGGTAACATGGTAACATAGCGACGAATGTCATTAAATGAACAAAAAGAACTATTTTCGTGTCACTACCTGCACACAAGCAGGTATATAATTTGCCGTCTCACTCGCACTCATTACGAAATGCATATCAGACTCAAGACACCGAGTTGTTTGTTGCTATGTGGAGAGAAGAAAGAAAATTACTCACGTGACCTTTGCTATGCTAGTTTCGCAACCTGCTTTACAAAATTAGCTGGCATCCGATTCCATAGTTAAAAAGCATTTGATCGGAATTGCGAGATTTTTACAATCGATACAAAAATGCATTTCATATTAGCCAACACCTGAACGTAAGTAAATATACACCCGACCCGATTTGATTTTACAATCAAATCACAAAATTTTGTCGATTCCAGAATTCCGGGATTTTTTCGATACAAAAGTGCATTCCATTTTAGCCAACACCTGAACTTAAGTAAATATACACCCGACCCGATTTGATTCTATAATCAAAACACAAAATTTTGTAGATTCCGGAATCCCGGGATTTTTCCGATACAAAAGTGCATTCCATATTACCCAATACCTGAACGTAAGTATATATACACCCGACCCGATTTGATTCATCATCATCCGAGCGTTGTTCCCGGTTGCATCCCTCTCGAGAGCCCGGGGTCCGCTTTCCTACTTTTACGTCTCCACTTCGCACGATCTTCGGCATCCCGTGTAGTGAGGCCATTTGCACGCATATCCGATCTTACAACGTCAAGCCAGCACTTCTTGGGTCTTCCCAATCTGCCGCGGCCGGGCGGAGGCGCCATGGCAAGACATTTGTTTCCCACGTAACTAGCCGGTTTTCGTAGAACGTGGCCGTACCACCGTAAGCGGCATTCTTGCAGTTTGTCTGCAATGTCTCGGACATGAAGGCTGCCCCTGATGCGGGAGTTTCTGACGCGGTCTTTTCGCGTCACTCCACACATCCAGCGCAGCATCTTCATCTCCGTGACACGCAGCTCCTGCTTATGTCGCTCAAGCAATGGCCACGCCTCACTACCATACAAAAGGACAGGTCTAATGATCGTTTTATAGACCTGTCCCTTCAGTTTAACCGGCATTTTCGGGTCACAAATGACACCAGTTACCTCTCGCCACTTGGCCCAAGCTGCCGAAATGCGGGACTTGACGTCACAATCGATGTCGCCGGACTCGTGAAGCACAGATCCCAAGTACTTAAACTGGTCTGTCCGCTCGACCATGTGACCGTCAACGCAGACAGGTGTGGGATCTGTGGTATTGCTAGCCAAGTATTCGGTCTTCGCTACGTTGAGTTGCAAACCGCCGTTCTCAAGTGACTCTTTCCAAGCATTTACACGCCTTCCAAGCCGTCCCTTATCCGAGTCCGCTAGCGCAATATCATCAGCATACATGAGCATCCACGGGGGCTGCTCGTGTGCGTCTCGGATGACTACGGACAGTGCGTCCAGTATTACGCTAAACAGAAACGGACTTAGGACGGATCCTTGGTGGACTCCGACTGTAATGGGAAAAGATTTAGTGTCACCAACAGCAGTTCGCACCACTGAATCGGAATTTCGGTACATGTCCCGGATGGTTTCAATATAAGTTTCAGGCACCCCTTTGGACCGCAGCGCCCACCAGATCATCACGCGAGGAACACAGTCGAAGGCCTTCTGCAAGTCCAGGAACAGAAAATGCAGAGGCGTATTCTTCGTTCTGTATTTCTCCATAACGATCCTTAGGGCGAAAACAGGGTCCATGGTACCATGACCGGGGCGGAAACCATACTGGCCCTCCGAGACAGTGCACTCCTGCCGGATCCGAGAGTCAACTATACGCTCGTAGAGCTTCATGGTGTGGGACATGACCTTTATACCACGATAACTTCCACACTCCTGCACAGATCCCTTGCCCTTGAACACTGGAGTGATAACACTCAGTCTCCATTGGGCGGGGATTCTGCCGGTCTCGAGTATGCGGTTAAAAAGGTTGGTTAAGATGCCCACACCACGAGAACCCATAGCCTTCCATACTTCGATGGGGACTCCATCGGCGCCGACAGCTTTCCGATTCTTCATGCAGCGAAGAGCCTTGCGCACCTCCTCAGGCGTAATCAGTGGCACAAGTCCTAGATTCGGAGGGAGTTCCGGTGGCTGCACCTCTTTATACTGCTTATTGAGCAGTTCGTGGAAATAAGAGCGCCACCTCTCCTTCACCGCGAGGTCCTCGCATAGCAGGTTACCATTAGGATCTTTTACACAGCGGCACTTGGATATATCCTGTGCCGCTTTGATCCTAGAACGTGCCAACTTATAAATAAGCTTCTGCCCCTCAGACGTTTCCAACTTATCGTACAGTGGCTGTAAGTGGTCCCGTCTGGCTCTGGCTACTGCTCTCTTTGTGGCACGTTTGGCAGACCTGTACGCGTCGCGATCTTCAGGAGAGTTGGACGCTTGCCACTTTTTAAAGAGGGCTTTCTTCACCCTAGTCTCCCTCTGGACTGTGTCGTTCCACCACCAAGTTTCCTTGTCACACTTGCGTCCTCCCTTAGACATACCGAGGACCGACCGCGCCGAATCAGCGATAGACACCTGAATCCGGTCCCAGTGTTCCTGCACCGATTCGCCTTCAGCATTGGCACATTTGTCGCCGATTGCTGAGGCGAGCATCTGGGACTTGACTTCATCAAGCCTCCACCATCTGATTCGGCGCTGACATGGTTCCGGTCGTTTGTCTTTGGTCTTTACACAGAGATCCATGACAAGGATACGGTGTTGGGCAGTGAGACTCTCACCGGGTATGACTTTGCAGTTGGCCACGTTGCCGATGTGGTGTCTCCTAGTGATTAGAAAATCGATTTGGGTAGCGCGCCCCCCGCTCCTGTAGGTGATCAAGTGGTCGGGCTTCTTTTTGAAATAAGTGTTCACGAGTGCCAGGTCGGCAGTGGCACACGTACGCAGAATTTCTTCCCCTTCCGCATTCCGACTGCCATACCCGAAGCCTCCATGAACACGTTCAAATTCCACCCCCATCTCACCCACATGACCGTTCAGGTCACCACCCAAAACGATTCCCTGCGACAACGGGATTGCCCCAAGTACCTCGCCGAGTTTATCCCAAAACGACCTCTTATCAGCGTCGCTACAACCGACCTGTGGCGCGTAAGCACTTACTAGGTGAGTAGGAACCCCCCCAATAAGCACCTTCACGCACATAAGTCGGTCGCTAAAGCGATTCACCTCCAAGATATCGTCATGCAACCCCTCAGCGAGCACCACAGCCACCCCGTTCTCTCCACCAGGTGCACCCGTGTAGATCAGCTTGTAGCCATTCCCAATAAGCCGGGATCTGCTGCCTTTCCATCGAGTCTCCTGCAGGAACGCCACGGCCACCTTCCGCCTGGAAAGTACGTCGGCTAGCTCCCTCGCGCGTCCGGTTAGCGTGCCAATGTTCCACGTTGCGAAGCGGAGTTTCGGGGCTCGCGTCTTTAACCGTGCCCGCCCGTGGCACGGTAGCCCTAGTCCACTTGCCACAGGAGTCAGGCGAAACTCCTGCGCGCCGTTATGCGGCGGCGCCCTATCCCTGTGACCATAAACTCTTTTACTACTTTCCATAAAGATTTGGCAAATTTCAACTTTCACGGGAGCGACTGCCGTCTGACCTCCCAACCCCGAAGGGAAAGTCTGCGCCAGAGCCTCGTCCGTTTTTCAGCAGGTGCACCGGCTAGCAGGTGAGGTTGGCTTGGGCCCAACGATCTTAGTGGGCCCCATACACACCCTAGTGGGCCCCATACACACCCGACCCGATTTGATTCTATAATCAAAACACAAAATTTTGTAGATTCCGGAATTCCGGGATTTTTTCGATACAAAAGTGCATTCCATTTTAGCCAACACCTGAACTTAAGTAAATATACACCCGACCCGATTTGATTCTATAATCAAAACACAAAATTTTGTAGATTCCGGAATCCCGGGATTTTTCCGATACAAAAGTGCATTCCATATTAGCCAATACCTGAACGTAAGTATATATACACCCGACCCGATTTGATTCTATAATCAAAACACAAAATTTTGTAGATTCCGGAATCCCGGGATTTTTCCGATACAAAAGTGCATTCCATAACTGCGAACATCTCAACTTTAGGTAAATATGCATCCGATTATCCGACCTATAATTATAATTGTCACTAAAATATTGTTTTAATTATTAAGATTTTTTCTTTATTTATTCAATTATACTTACTTACATATTTATAAAAATAGAACTTTGATTTTATTTTTAAAGTGTTTCCTACACTTGGATAATTGATTTTAATTTAAGAAATGTTTTTCAAAAATTGCACCCGACAGGACTTGAACCCGCAACCTCGACATTCCGTGTCGCGCGCTTACCAATTGCGCTACGGGTGCTTGTTCTGTCGTGATGAAATTATGAACCACATCTCTTCGTTTTTCTTACGACTAAGGCACGTAGAAAAACATTTCTTCAATTAAAATCAATTATCCAAGTGTAGGAAACACTTTAAAAATAAAATCAAGGTAAAATGGAAGTCACATCTCAATGTTGTGTTTATTTCCATGTAAATGGGAAAACGCAAGCCGGTAAACTGCAGAGTGACCGGTAGATGTCGCTACGTGCCTTAGTCGTAAGAAAAACGAAGAGATGTGGTTCATAATTTCATCACGACAGAACAAGCACCCGTAGCGCAATTGGTAAGCGCGCGACCACGGAATGTCGAGGTTGCAGGTTCAAGTCCTGTCGGGTGCAATTTTTGAAAAACATTTCTTCAATTAAAATCAAAATAGAACTTATTCTAATAACTATTGGTTTGTACCCGGTTGTTATCTCTGATAGCAGTCTTTAGCTTAATTTGGATGCCATATAGCGACCTAACACTCTAACATTTGGTGACCAACACCACTACACGAAAAGAATAAGAAGATTTCCAGGCAGATCCTTACAGATGTTACGGTGTTACGGTGACTAGACAACGGATATAATACTTATATTTATTTTCTTTTGTAAATACATACATATTATACATAGAGAACACCCAGACCAGATACAAATATTTATTTTTTAAGCATAAATACTTGCACCCGGCGGGAATCGAACCCGCAACCTTCTGCATTGCAGTCGCGCTTTCGCACGACGAGCCACAGAGGTCGTCAAATATATAGAATAGTGTTGGATCTCTCAACCATTTAGGCACATTCCTTTAAAACCATTCAATAAAATGACCATTCATTCTTTCATTCTATTTATTCATTCCATTTTTCTTCGATTTTGTTTAAAATTAGTTAACAAGAGAGGCTTAGGTGCCATTTTTTTAAAAAGCTGTCGTCATTTCTTAATCGTGGTTTCATTTATATGCAAACGAAAACCCTCTTTGACTTAATTAAAGCTAAAGTTTCCTACTCATGTTACTCTAAGATAATTCTAAATGCCACATCTTGAGCAGGTAGGTTACTACGTGATCTTTATTCTGTTTGTTTTTGCAAAGTAGCTTTTTCATCCTAGTTGAGCATAAAATATATTGTATTGTAGGTACTTGTAAAATGTCGGAAATAACCTAGAAAAGCCCACAATCCATATACAAAAAAACAATATTATTCCATTATGAAATACTTAATTAACAACTTTCGAAGACCCCGCGATTTGTATTTTGAATTTAGCGGCTATATACCTACCCGTTAATAAAATGAATCATAATTATAAATAAAGAATAAAACTGAAACTACGGTTAAATCAATAAGAATAATTATCTATGTTCTGTTTAATATTTTTTGAGTGTCAACAACAGATAATACAATAATCTATTTTATTGGACTACAATATTCTCCAAATTAAATCGAAGGGTTCCATGTTGACAATAAAATCATAAATATGAGGAAAAATCGCCATCGTTTATATCAAAGGACCAATAAAGTAAATAGAACACGTTTACTGTCTAAAAAGACAGTGATATAATAAAAAAGGGTTTCAAGAAAGGGCCTTTTAAAAAGAACAATTTGATTAGTGAACGTTCCCTTAATATTAAAAGTAACTTGTAACTGTGAGATACTCTCTTTGAAACATGACGGGTTAAATTAATTTAAATTAGACAATGAGGAACCCAACCTTTTTTATTTATCTAAGTACCTACTTATAAATTACGATACAGGTACCGTTTGGTAATAATGTAATCCTTTTATGTTACATGTGGATCTCCGGGTCTTACCCAGACAAAACGGTAGAGCATTTTCATGTGTTAATCAATACCATTATTTACCTATTGTTTCCCTCAACGTACCAATGTTATAGTTTTTTCACTGTTGAGAATTCTCTATTGGATGGGAAATCTACACTCTACACTAATATTATAAAGAGGAAAGATTTGTATTTGTGTGTGTGTGTGTCGTATGTTTATAATGAATGAACTCACTCCTGGACCGGTTTTAAAAATTCTTTTACCAATAGAAAGCTACATTCACCCTGAGTAACATAAGCTACTTTTTAATCCCGATATTCCCACGGGATTGGAACTTACGCGGGTGAAACCGCGGGACGCTAGGTCTCTAATAAAGCACCAAGCGCTACCAAACGCTAATAATTCCCAGTCCCTCGCAACCAAGACCAATGTAAAATGGTTGAAACATCGAGGTAAGAAAAATAAATAACAATATACGATTAAGACCCGGTAAAATGTAACTATGGCAAATTCCCTATCTAGATTCCACTATTATAGTTCCAGTTTCAGCATTTAAAGGAAGAAGACTCTGGATTTTTGATAGCTACCGTCTATTTTACGTTACGATATAAATCTCACACACAACGCCTTATTACTACATAAATCAGGGTTAAACAATAACACTGCGGTTCCGCAAGCAGTGGAACAAAAGCCGGTTTATGTACAAGCGATAGTTAAATAAACTTGGTTTAACGGTGCGGTTGTTAAGGGTGAAAATAGACTACAGAATTTTCTATTGACTTTTATGTTTTATTTTTCGTTTGCCTTCTTTGATAGTCGTAAACCAATTCTAAAACAAGAGATATTTTTATTTAGAACTGCGTGCTATATTATACTTGGACTGAAACCTAATTTTTGAATCCCTCGTGTCAGTTTAATTTAAATAGCTCCTGTGGTTGAGACCACTCGTTGCGGTAGTGCGATTTACTTTGATAAAATTAATTGAAAACTCTCGAAGAGGCACGAGCGATTAAAAAGTGTTATTTACATCTAGCCTTTATGGCGCATCATTTGGATCATACAGTAAAGGTCGCAAATACGCATAAAATCAAAACCTCACTAAGTCAAAAACGCCCAAAGTTTTTAATATTGGGCGTGTTTGATTTTGTGGTTACGCAAATAATCCAAAAACGGATGAACTGGAAACAAAAGATGACCGAAAAAAAGTTATGATCAAAAAAAAAATATTTTAACGAAGTGCAAAACGCACTCACTATTGTAATAATACGACAATAAAACCTATGATGATTAAATGGTAATGAAAAATATATCTTAGCGTATGTACGTGACACGTTTGACAAACTTATTAGTTCTTAACCAACGACTCCTCATGCGGTCTTTCAACAACCCTCTTTCATTTAATCGAATTAGTTTCAGAGAACGACAATTTTATTATTGTTTAACTTCAATTAGGGAAAAGAAACTACCTATTTTATCCTATCAAAGACAAAATTATTAAGGTTAGATATTCGACGACCTCTGTGGCGCGTCGTGCGAAAGCGCGATTGCAATGCAGAAGGTTGCGGGTTTGATTCCCGCCGGGTGCAAGTATTTATGCTTAAAAAATAAATATTTGTGTTTGGTCTGGGTGTCCCTGGGTGTCTATGTATAATATGTATGTATTTACAAAAGAAAAATGAATATAAGTATTTATCCGTTGTCTAGTCACCGTAACACAAGTTTAATAACTTACCACGGAGCTAGAGGACGCTGTGTGTTGTTCACAGAATTTATTTATTTAGATATAGACCAGATTTGTCTACCAATTCAACAATTAAACAACAATTAACTCAGTTTCTGTGTGATGTGTGTTGTATTGTTCCACTTTAGCGCAAAAAAGTTTTTGTATGAAAATTTTGTTTTGGTTAATGTTATTAAATCCATTGTATAATACGTGAAGACCCGAAAATTGCGACGTTTTTCCTATAAAATGATAAGATGAATAAAATATAAGGAACACTTTATTGCGATTTTGTATAACATTTAATGAAAGTAGGTTTTTAGCTGTTTTCATCTGCCTGTTTCTCTTCTTCTCATCCGAACGATGTTCCCAGTTGCATCCCTCTCAGAAGCCCGGGGTCCGCTAAACCCCAAATTAATTTGGGGTCGGCGCAGTAGGTAAGTCATCATTGACCATACCTTCTGCAAATAGATTTGGCAATATTATTACGGCCGGCCGCCTGCCTGACACCAACCCTCCTCCGCGGTGGCGGATAAACTGCTTGGTCCCTAGCAGTTTATCCGCCACCGCGCGGAGAGAACTTAAGGTTTGCTAGACTCCCTCAGATCCCTTAGTCGCCTTTTATGACACCCACGGGAAGAGATGAGGTAGCCCTATTCTATGCCGGCGCTACACGGCATCTGCCGGTTTCTCCTAAAATTCCTAAACAAGTTATCGGATTTTAATATGGTTTTCTTAGTTATTGGCGCGTCGTCGGGTGAACCCCCGATTACGACGCAGAAGTATGCTGGTTCGATTCCCGCCGGGGACAACCATATGCTGACTATAATGTGTGTGTCTAGTTCTGGGTGTTTTCTTGCTGTTTCTATTATGAATTTACGAAGATACCTGTTCAAAAAAAATTACCTATATTACAAGCCTACTTGCTAAGTTTGGGGTGCTAGATTGCGCTGTGTCCAATGTCTAGCAATAATTCATTTTGTTTATTTGCTGGAATGTGGGATACAAGCCTGACAGCTTAGTTCAGACCCAGATTTAACAAAGTTTGTAAACCTGTTTACTGAAATAAACTATTGTTATTATTTACCTATTAATATTCTTTAAATATTCCATTGTTAATTTTAATTACTTAATGATTAATGTAATGTAAGTTTAATCTTTACCACTGCCTTGTAAATCAAAATAATATTCAAGTACAAATGATTGAATCACGCAACAAACAAAACAGCTGAAGAAAGTTTTACGTTCTTTAGGGAAATCACTTGTAAAAACTTGTATATGTACTTACCTACTTATAATACTAGTTTATAAACGAAAGTAGGTAAATAATATCATTTTTTCATAATCAGGTAAATCGCACGCTGGACTTTGCGTTCAAACTTGGCTCATACGTTTTTTTACACATGAGGTTACCGTTATAATGTATCGAAAACGATCTCAAGTTGTACTATATATATATATATATATACATATATGTACAGTACGGCTTGTGGTCGTTTATGAACCAGCTCTAGACTGTAACCCTCAAGGCAAAGGAAATAAGGGATAACCCAAACGAGCCTAGCGACGGACGCGACGGTGACAACAAAAGCAGAGAGCATCGACTAAACGTGAAACGTTTAGCCGTGTATCCCCGGCATAGAATAGGGTTACCCCATCTCTTTCCGTGGGTGTCTAAAAGGCGACTAAGGGATTTAGGGGGGACTAGCAAAACTTAAGTTCTCCCCTCGCGGTGGCATATAAACTGCTTGGTCCCTAGAAGGGTTGGTGTCAGGCAGGCGGCCGGCCGTAAAAATATTGCCAATTCTATTAGCAGAAGGATGGTCAATGATGACTTACCAACTGCACCAACCCCAAATATGTGTTTAGCTGACCCCGGGCTCCCGAGAGGGATGCAACCGGGAACAGCACTTGGATGAGAGAGATTGACTAAACGTGAAACGAAATAAAAACTGAACACGATGGTGGAACACCGAGGATGCTCCCTGTGCCCTACGTAGTGACATAGGAAATTGAACGAAGTTAGTGAGTCACACACACATACACATAGACGCGACGTAACAAAGACATACCTAGACCTACTCGTAGCAGGTAACTGTAGGCATATATTAAAAGCTTTCACTGAAAACTCCACCGAAAACCCAAAGCAGTTTTACTTTTAAAACTTCGTTGCTCCGTGAAATTCACTCCTTTGTCCTGAATCTTTTGTGACTTCCACGTTCTTTATTCATAGTAAAACTTTTATCTTTCAATTGAAGTGCTGAAATCGCCTAATAAATTCGCTTGTATCGTGGTAGCGGCCCGATTCGTGCTAAACGGTATAAAATTAGGTTAAGTAATTTGCTGCAGTCATTGCATTCTGGGGTGAATAGTCCAGGGAAGGCCTTTAACCCTTGGCTTAAAAACCAAAGCAGACTGCAGACATTCTATCGAACGATACTTTGTCATACAAATGCATATGTGTATGTATGTAATGTATGTAGAAATAACATCACCCATTGTGACGACAAACACTGTTTATGCCCATGACCATGACCAATGACCATGCCCCTATGTTGTGTTTTTTTTTAATTATTTTCTAGTTAAAATAGAAATACAATTTCGAAAAATTAGAATAAGAAAAAAAAACAGGTTTTATGACATAAACATATGATATTAGGTATTCAGGGAGGAAATAATCGACTACGCTTCTAAAGTTTATATGGAGAAATGAATAGGTATCCTTTACCCTTAAGAGAGAGAATAACATTAGATAAAATGAATTAATTCTAATCAAAAATCAGTAAACACTATAAAAAGCACTTTTTTACTTTCAGTACTTTTTTTATGTAGGTATATCTAGTATAGTTAGACCAAAATACACACTTTTTAAAAACTTTATACAATTTCCGTCCATATTAATATTAGAACTTCGGGTCTGGGTTAAAATATTATAGTTGGTCAATATTTGACTTTATAATTAGGTGTGCTCTAGTTTGTGAAGTGCTCCCATGCTATCGGCCGAGTGATTTTTTGCAGTCAGCGAAACCTCTAAAGGCAAAACGGTCGTGGTATCCGACCTACTTGTTCACTTTAAAACTTTGAATTGTAAAGTTTTATTATAATACTTCGTGTACCTACTCCATTTTTGTGCAAATTAAACTGTCAATTTACAAGATTTACACCTGGGGGTTTTGGGACGTTCCTCAACTAATTCTACTATGTAATGCCTACTAATGTGCTGCACTTTCGGCCGTAATGGACTAAGTCAATAGAAATTTCACTTCATATTTATTGTGTTTATTTTTAATAGCTGCATCCCGCGGTCACACCCGCGTAAGTCCCGATCCCGTGGGAATATCGGGATCAAAAACAGCCGCAGCTAGTTACATATATAGGGGAGAGAGGGGCAAGACGGGGTTGCGGGCAAGACGGGGACTTGGCCTTAGAGCCCAAACCAATTGACCAATAACAATCGTAAAAACGCGAAAAGGTGCGACGGGTAGGGGGTCATATTATGACGCAGTGATTGAGTGATAAAACCACGAGTATTTTTTTTTTTTAGAAAAAACTGATATTTGTCGATCACCTTGTGATTTTCACATTTTCATTAGATCGTGGCAGCATGAGACACAAGAGCATTTCAATTTAGGTTTAATGTGATTTGTTTGTGGCAATGACTACTACAACAGGTAGGAACTTGCTTATCTTCGTATTGCATGGCAGTTTTTTTCTGTTCGATTTTTTATTTAAAATGACCGAAGTGGGCATGATGGGGTATAGGGTACCCCATCTAAAATAGTTTTGAAAAAAATATAAAGATGAAGAAACTGGCAACGGAAAATAAGCACAAGAAAAGAACAATGAGAACTTAAGAAAATTGAGATGATTATAAACCAAAACAACAATCACTAAAAAGAAAAGGTCCAAAAAAGTATTGGTTAAGTCATCATCATACAAAAGTGACTCTACGAGCCTCGGTATTTGAACTACGATAAAGTTTATGCTGCTTTTGCTGTATGCAGCAAATGGGCTCACTGTAGCTGTGTTGGTATGATCAATAAAGACAATGAAGCACCTGTAACTTGTTGTATCCCATTATACCCCTAGGGGGTACCCCATTTCACCCCGTGGGTAGGGCAAGGCGGGGTGTTAGGCACTTTCCTAGTTTTTCACTGTTTTTTATTAAATCCATATTATAATGAGGTTATAAGTACTAAATTATTAAAAACTGATTGCCAACGAAGAATATGTGGATAAAAAAAGTTATGAAAACACAATACTGTCAATGTTATTGAGCTTCAAACCTTAAGGTCCCCATCATGCCCCCCTCTCCCCTACTTACCTACTACTTTATTGATCTTTAATGTTCAAAATCTGGTTTATGTAATCACAATAAAAAAAAAATCTTCTTTATCACCGCTCTCTTTGTTATACAAAGTCTTTCGATGACGGAAATATAACCTGAAAGGGGGTTTTCCAAATTATAACATAAAATGACAATTTTGGCTTAAATGTGCGTAGGCCTCAACACTATTTGACATATTGGTCTGGAAACTGCACTAAAATGTAGAAAACAATGTCAGCACAATCCATACACCAAAAAAATCGACATTTCGTCATGAAATAATCAACAATTTTCGATGAACCTGACATGGATTTTGAATTTAGCGGCTGTATATGATCCCTTAGCACAGAGGAAATCGAGAAAGTTTTTTTTGCTACATAAATTATCGGTCACCCATCCAAGTAATGGCCGCGACAAGCGTCGCTTAACCCACACGAGCATAATATGGCGTTGTTTACAGAAAACCTGTCTTCATTACTAGTAGCATTGGTACCGACCTGCCTAGACCCTAGACAATGATTGTATAACCCCTAACCAAGGCGCAGAGGAAACTATAAAATCCTTTGACACTTTGGAAATAATAAATTGATTAGGAAAACTTTTACCCGCGTCTTCGATCATATATAACCTACATAGATGCACGGTCGCCGCTCTAGAAATGGAGCCGTCAAAACAAGGCATATTTCAGCCGGTTACAGCGAAACAAGGCATATCGCTGTCAGTCGTGCATAAGTGTTTTACAACCTTATTGCCCAGTGATTAAGGTTTACATTAAACTGTACTATGTCCGTATAAGTAAGCGTTGAAGTAGTGCCGATTTTTGATTTCGATTTTGTATGGGACCGTGTATCTATAGTTTATATATGATCGAAGACCCGCGTTATCTAAATACTTATCTATGATACCCTAGCGTACAGTAACTTCGATATGCCTAACATATCATAAGTGCCTACAGTGGGTCTATATTGATCTCTCTCTCCCTCTTATATTTCTGGTAGGTCTGTGTGATGAACTGAAATAAAACATTGATTTTCTTAAAACATAGTAGGTACAATTTGGTTTCGAGGAATTTTTCAAAATCTATAAGATAATTTTTTGTTGTGTATTAAATATTATTGATGTCTAAACCAAATAAAAAATACTTAATACAAAAATTAAAGACATTTTTCGGTTTGAATCGCGTAGTGGTCGTGTGGCGCGTGGCGTTAATACATTAGAATGACAAATCACATCTTAGTCTATCCTGAAGAAGAGACCTGGAAAGGTCTCGAAACGTTGAGCGTTGTTGTAACAATGCTAAAAGTAATAAAAACCACGCGATTCAAACCGAAAAATGTCTTTAATTTCAATACAACATCGCGAAAACAGAAGAAGAATCTCTATACTTAATACAAATTAGGCAAGTACGTGTGCCACAATCCACACGTAGTTTTTGTAAATACGGCTTCATGTGCGTACCAATGTACGCACTGTCCGTGCCACAGGTCCGTACGCACCTTTCAACTATTGTAATCAATGTAATAAAAGAGTTATAAATGGGATTATAATATTAGTAATGTAAAAACCGTGGCCAAAGTACTAACAAAAAGTATGGAATTTCGAAATACCGAACAGCCACAGCGTGGATACCAATTTCGAAAAGTTGTTACACCTACCTGTAATTTTCATTGGAATCTGTTTGATATTTTACCTTATACTACCTACTTAGTTTCCTAAGTACTAAGCGTCTTTTAGCTAAGCCGGCCACGAACAGACGGACATGATGAAACATCGGAAACCCTAGAAATGGACGACGTAAAACCTATACATACCTACCGTACAAAATCTAATCCACTAATAACTTCAAAAATTCATGACTACCAGAATTGAAACGAACTTCGGTAGATATAGAACTTTTACAACCCTTCTGTAATCATTACCTCCATCAATCCTTCACCACACCTGCTATTTTAGCTGTTTTATTCATTTACGTAGATCACAAACAAGTAGGTACTTACTGTAACTTATACTTACACAGCTCCGTAATTTCGCATAGTTCACTGAAGTAGAAACTCATAAAAACAAAAGAACGTAGGCAGTCTGTAAACTTGTGTAGAACTTTGTTAGAGTTTGAAAATTATCGATATCGCATCGTTATAAGTTACCTTAAGTACTCAGACAATAAGTGAACAAATACTGATTAATTATTTTCAACTAATCTCTAACTAGACTCATCACACGTGTTCAATGGCGTAAATCAAATAAGCAAAGCCAGGAGGAGCCTTGCCGTATGCTGGAGTGGGTGGATCTAACACGGTCAAAACATGTGCCATCGACACGACGAATAAGAAGAAGAATAGCGTAAATTGGACGTCAAGCAATAACTCCAAAAGCCATCCAAATCTATCTAAAATTTTAAGCATGACGGAGCACCTACAAATAATGCGTACTCAAGGCTTTACTATACGATATCAGAGCTCGGTTATACGGGAGTCAGTGATAAAAGCCAGTGCCGTAGGTTTTCAAACAAGCCAGTGTCTTGAATCGAATTTTCCGAGACGATATCATCGTCTAGCACGATAAATCGTGGCGAAGGCGAGATTCCGTAGCGTTCGAATTCATTTGTGACTATCGCCTTTCTGTGTTTATGCCAAAGGAATTCGCAATGCCCTCGCCAGCGACTTATCAGTGCGCGTATAGTCTTACTCACTAAACCAATAGACCACCCCAAAGATTAGTTGGATATAAACTCTGGCTATTTACTTGATCATTCCTATTTTCCAGTGAGTTCTATTTTCCATTTTCCTTCCAACCCAAAAACCCCATGGCTGTAACTTGTCCAATTTCCCGGCCCAGTTAGCCTGTATATTTTTGGAATGTTTATTACAAATATCATATAACTTCCGATATCTCTGTTCTCATTTATTTTACACAATAGGCAAAGAGAACATATTGTTTCATTTCAAGTGATTCTCAACAATACATTGTGTTTATCACAAATCATACAAAGTTTACAATAAAACAAAATACAATACAAATTCTGTAGCAGGACGGTAGGAATGTTGATTTCAATTCTTTCAAACGTTAAGGTTTTGATTTCTTTCTTACATAATAATATCTTTTCGAAATAAAAAATGTGTCTATATTTTATATTTATATCTGCATATGTTGTAAGAGCAGTGTTGGTCAAATGGTAGATACCCAGACTTTCATTCGTAGGGTCGTTCTAAAAGATTGGAATCCTTGCAGACCTCGTACCAATGGCTTTTCCTTTATGAAACAATTATGTGCGCTATTAACATCGCTCTTACGATAAAATAAAACATCGTGAGGAAACCGATAGTCCTAGAACTCATCAGAATTCGAAGGCATCGGACATTCGCCAATCCGGAGTCGGCTCTCGGTGCGTTTTTACTGCTAAAAGCCTTGCCTGCCTTGCTCTACAGTGGGACAAATTAGCGGGCTAATAAAAATATATAAATATTATAATTTATATATATATATATATATATATATTTGAATCTTTGAATCTTTGGATAGGTAGATTGTTGTTGTCTGTCACCTATATAAATCAATTTTTAAAAGCTTTTGTTGTTTCTTATGTATTTGACTATTTGTTTCGTATTAAACTCGTTTATAATTCAGAAATGTACGTTATTAAACACTAGCTATAGTAAAAAAACCTAATTATGTAGCTACGGTTGGAGATGCCAAGACAAACCATTGAGGTTTACGTGGCATTTGTTTATATATAACCATTGTATGAATTGTAATTATGTCATTTAATAAATAAATAAATAAATATAAATAGACAAAAATCAAGCCCATTTACAATCTCTGAATGAGAATCTAATTCGCAATTACAATTTAATGTCCTGACGGATTGATTGATTGACTGAAGACTGAACTATATGTATATCAACGCAGAGCCCAAACAGCTGGTGATTCTAGGTACCTATATGAAATTTGGAGATGTGGAGGCATCTACTAATAAAGGGTTTTAGAAATTCCCACGGAATCGGGACTAACTACTAGTTCCATAATATAATATAGAAATGTAAACAATGCAACACATTGGTTCTACGAGTATTAGCTCCAGTTTTTATGTTATCCAATCGGAATAATTTTCCATTAAAGAGTTCCATTAAGATTATGATATTTTGCCGCAAACATACGAATAAAAATCAGAATATTGGATACTAGGAGCAAGTGGTTAAGTTAATAGAACCAATAACTAACTTCATAAACTCGTTATTACTTCATCATTAATTCCGTAGACTCGTAGAGCACATGCCTATAATAGAATATGCATAAATTCCATACTTAATTAAGTCCCCTAACTATATAACTTAACTATCCATTAGTTATGTTTTCATTGTTGTATTACTTTGTCAAACTTGTAACTTATTTCTCAATATTCCCAATTTGACGAATGATTGTTGAAAATAGACCTATTATCATGATTTATTTTCTACAAAAGAAAACTCAGAAAATCTTGAATTAGATAGAAATGTGAAGGCAAAATGGGTTGAAAATCCCTTTCAGTACCTACCTATTGTGGTTAAGGTAGATTCGGTACTTAGTGTATCTGTCCTATCTTACCTTCTAAACTTTTACAATATTCGAATACTCTAGCGATATTCAAAGATTTATAATCTCGAAGAAATATTTACGAGAAGATATTTATCTATTTTAATTAATTATCATTGAAAGCGGCTGAAACTTAATCCAGATAATTTAGCAAAAGGATGGCCACATTATTGAAGAATATACTCGTAGTAAGTAATAGATGAGATTTTTTGGCAAAACTAGTTATACGTTATAACAAATTGTAAGTACTTAGATACCTATACTAAATCATGAATTAATTTTATCTTACTATATCAAAATTAATCTTTATAAAACAAATTATAGGTACCATATGTTTTACAAAGAGTGATATATTTGATTTCTTAAAAGACTAGTAAAAAAAGATTTCCTACAATACACCATAACAATTCCCAAAACTAATTAAAATTAAAAATCCAAAAATGAGTCCCTAGGTATGGTGCCAAGAAGGCTGGCTGCATTACCTCTTTGGATAGCAATATCTATTCGTTGGTCAAAGCAGCAGCCAGTCCTTTGGTCATCAGAAGTAAAACTAATAATTTTGAAACATTTTTATAAAACTCTAAAGCCTCAGGTCCCACGGGAACAAAGTACCTTAGTACCATATTTGCATTTTCGTTCAAAATCGAACTGTTGGCAATTTTCGTTGTAATCCTTTGAGATACTGCGATGTAACCATGGCTTAGACGACATTCACTCTAGTTTGGCCAGTTATATTCAGAAAATAAACAGATATCTATACTAATATTATAACTGGATAGCGTTGGTAACATTTATGTATGTATAGCATATAAATAGGTATCTAAATATAAGCAGAATTTACCTACGTTAACATCCCTACTGAAACAAGAACACCTGGCTCAGCACTTGATTTGTATGAAAATAATATTCACAAATGACTGCGAAACTATATAATGTGTATGTGCAAATTACACAGATTCTAACCTGTATTAATTACAGAGGTTAGAAATTACACAGAAGAAATACCTACTTAACGTGTTTTGTATACGCAATACAAAATCTTTCTATATCTATACTAAAATATTATAAAGAGGAAAGATTAGTATTTGTGTGTGTGTGTGTGCGTCTGTATGGTTGTTATGAATAAACTCAAAAACTACTGGACCTATTTCAAAAAATATTTCATTTTCACCATTAGAAAGCTACATTCACCCTGAGTAACATAGTCTACTTTTGATCCCGATATTCCCACGGGATCGGGACTTACGCGGGTGAAACCGCGGGACGCAGCTAGTTTTACATAAAGTCGACATACAAATCTTACATTACAACCAAACGGGACAATATTGACGCACGAATGCATTACGTTGAATGTATTATAAAAACCGGGATTTACCAACTCGGGTATCATCGACCCAAGAGGCACTGTAAGGTTCTCTAAACGTCAGTCGTTAAAATGCTAAAAATAATAATAACCGAAAACTAAGTTTAATTTCAAATCAAAAGTTTATTAAGCTAAATTTTAAAATATAGTAAAAGTGATTTAAAAATATGTAGAACAGCATTAGGTAGAAGCAGCTTTTTAATTAATTTTGTAATCTCTAATAATGACCTGTTACAGTACTTTAATTAAAAACCATGGGGTGGAGCAGAGCAATCTTCCGAGTAAAGCTAGGCTTACCTACCACTTATTTCTACATTATAAGTAGGTAAGTATTGGTGTAGATAATAGAGTTTACAGTTTATAGAGTTTACAGTTTGATCGTTACAATGAAGATTAATCCTATTATTTTAAAGGGGTTAATGGCTGTTGTGTATGATGGCTTTTTTTTTGTTAGGTACTTATTCGTTGATTAAAAACGAATCTGTAGTTTGCAAAAGTATTTAGAGACATAAAGCTTCAAATACACGACGGCACTGACACTGACACTACCTAAAACAGACAACACCGCACAACACCTAGAGCACACTTATAAAAAAATCGTAGATGTGTGCTGCAGGTCTGGCCTGTTTTGGATAAAGTGTTAAGTGTCATCGTGTATTTGAAGCTTTAATGGTCAATTTCTATTTTATAATAATCTTTATTTACGGGCTTAGATAACATTATCTCAGTTATATGTATATCTATAGAGTCTTTGATTATAGAAGTGTCTTACATAATCGAGGACCGAGATTAAGATATAATAAATAAATACTTCGCAATAAGATCATACTGGGATGAGCTCTGAGACCTATATTGTATCCGGGTATATTGTTCCTAAGACATCGACGTAGGTAGAGCAATGGCAACGCAAGTATACGCACCTACCCTTAACTTTTCTCATTAATGTGTTGTTTACCGAAGGACCCAGGATAAGTATGTAGGTATAGGCAATAGGAATGCTCAGCTAAGAAATTACTTTATATCATTTTCGTTTGAACATAGGACGAACTTTATTATAGCGTCGTGTTTATATGGTTTTCTCTGGAAGTCCTTAACCAGTTTTATTAGTTTGAATCCACTATACCGCAAATAGCTATTTCCAGTTATTGCGCGCTTTTGCTCGTAACGTAACTAACTGGAAAATTAGTTTTGCACGGCCTTAGTTATGCATTTTAAAACATAGATAATTTAAATCATTTGCACCTTTTTTGAAGTCGGTTTTTGATCTTAAATCTTGCTTTTTCGAAATTCAGTAGGTTGCTTACCTACGTCCTAAGTAAAATCTTGACTAAAAGTGGCAATATTATGTATACAACATTTTTTATAAGGATAAATCTTTATCTGATCTCTATCTATACCAACGATACAAACAATTAGGGTGGACAGTCCCCTATTTGAAATTTAGACTAATGTCTTACGAAAATTTACAAATTTAACTAACTTTAGAATCTCCGCAGGGAGAGATTAAGAAAGGACCTTTCCTTTTAGAACGTTTACTCAACAGATAAGCAAAGGTATCCAGGACGTTTTTTTTTTTATAAAAGATATCCAGCATAATATAAAATAAAGTAGGTAAGTGTAAGTAAATGAGGCGTTTTGGGATTAATTTGGACTCTATTCTGTAAAAATGTTAATTTACCCGCGACTACGGGAGGGTTATATCTTTGCCTTATTTTATTATGTAGGTATGCGCGTGGAATAATTGATGTAAACTCGCAGCTATGTATAGTCATTAAATGGCTGAACCGATTTTGAGTGAGAATTAGATTAGATAACTAGATGATCGTTTGACTATTATCTCACCTGATGGTATCACCTGTTGATTAATGATATGATATGTGATGTAGCAGCCTATCTAGAAGATAGGAAAACAGCAGTGGAACAAGATCCAAGAGGATCGTCTGCCTTCTCGGTGGCTGCACCGGTCTACATTTCGGAACTCAGATGAGTCCACTTGGCCCTACTATTAAGCTGGGGTCGAAGCCTGCTACCAAGAAACCCTGTTTAAAACAGATCCCTGACGGTTGGTCCTTGGAGTGGCCTGACGGTACAGCGGACCCCTATCTGCATGCCCAAAGTGCCCATAGTCGGGGACGCTATAACATATAGGTATAAATAGGTTTTAGTGTTCGACGTCCCGTTACCAAGAAACCCGCTTTTGGTCGCCTTTTAGAGAGAGATACTGTAGCCTTATTGTCTTCCACCCGGGCGACAGGGTGCAATTTAGTTAAGGGCCCTATTCTGAAAAACTGAAAATCC
This sequence comes from Idaea biselata, assembly GCA_958496205.1. Classification (NCBI taxonomy): domain Eukaryota; kingdom Metazoa; phylum Arthropoda; class Insecta; order Lepidoptera; family Geometridae; genus Idaea; species Idaea biselata. The sequence continues at coordinate 24,033,301 of OY292399.1, read as the reverse complement.
ATGTCGGGCGCATCGAAAATTGTTGATAATTTCATGACGGAATGTCGTAGAACTTTTTTTTGTGTACAGATTGTAGGCGACATTGTTTCCGATATTTTAGTGCAGTTTCCATACAAATATGTCTAAACGTATTGAAGCCTATCGACATTTTAGCCAAATCAGACATTTTTTGTCTAAAATTTGGATAGGCTTTGCACCAATAGGAGGTTCTTGTCTTAAAACTACACCAAAATGTAGGAAACAATGTCACCTACAATCTGTGCACAAAAAAAAGTTCTACGACATTCCGTCATGAAATAATCAACAACTTTCGATGAGCCCGACAGGGATTTTCAGTTTCAAGGTCGTTGGCGTATATACTCCTCTTAAAGGTAATTTAGCTAGTACGACCTAGTATGCATTTCAATAACTCTGTTAGCAGGCAACGACGGTAGCAGTCAGTTTATTTTACTTTGCCACGTGCCGACATCACTCGGTCTTGTTGTAAATCTTTTCAAGGTGTGCATTTTCAATTTAAAAGCAGCTAATAAATTGTTCTTGAAACAAATGGCGAGTTGTCGAGTGAAGTGGCATGCTCTATGTTCTATTGTTGGAGCGAAGGTGTTCCATCTCTGCTTTCAGCAAAATTACTGTCGCAAGTATCTTTGTACCTACTTTCGGGATAATATAGGAAAGTGTTATTACGACTAATTGCAAGCGATCTAAGCATTTCTTTGCGTAAATCAAAAATATGATATTGCACACAGCACTACCCCAAATCGTTCTTACCCCAAAGTCCAGATATCTTCAAACTCTTTAAAAAAATACATCATCATCATCATGCGGGCGATGATCCCGGTTGCATCCCTCTCGGGAGACCGGGGTCAGCTTAATATACATACTATTAAGTAAGCGATGTTCGTCTAGTGGTAGATACCGCGACTTTCATTCCGAAGGTCGTGGTTTCGAATCCTAGCCGACGGCGCACCAATGTCTTTTTCTTTAAGAAAAAAATATGTGCGCTACTAACATCGCTCTTACTATGAAGGAAAACATCCCGAAGAAACCTACAGCATAAAGTCAATAACACAATAACATTTCAGATCAGAAACAAATGACTACAAACAAAATACAAGGCGTGTTTTCGTCACAATATTCGTCGTCGGATACTCATAAATAGGTACTTGTAATAGTTTGTACATTGTAAGTAAAACTCCGAAATGGATATAAGAGTTTCAAACACAAGTCTGAAGCAAGAGCGATATGGCACGATAATACCAACATAATACTACGTCCTGTTTTATAGGAAACCACAATCGACCCAGTCAGACGGAAATAATGGAACGAACTCGATTCCAATGTGAAGGACGGCTGAAATAACGTAAACCTACGGAATCGAATCACTGTAACGTAATATTACATGTCAGCGACATAATTCAAATACCTACTATTGTTTACAAACATTTTAAATAGAACTCAGTGAAAGTCAAATTTTGTCAGAATTTCGGACGCGTGAATAATGAAACTATCAACTTTTGTTTGTGTTTCGATCGTCTTTTGTCTAAGTTTTCGATAAACCAATTTTGAAACTAGGCCGCGGACAAGACAAAATGACGAAACTATAAGGGTTTCCTATCTATACTAATATTATTATTATATTATTATTATAAAGAGGTAATTATGCTATTTGGTTGGTTATTATATTTGTATGTACAAATATATTGGGGGTAATCTTCGAAACTACTGGACCGATTTCAATTTTTTTTCACCAATAGAAAGCTAGGTACATTATTCAGGAGTAGCATACGATACTTTTGATCCTGATATACTTACGGGATGGGGACTTACGCGGGTGAAACCGCGGGATGCAGTTGATAATGTAAACCTAAAAAGTAGCATTTTTAAACGGCAATTTTGAGGAAGGTGTTAATATTTAAAGAGCTGTTGAATTTTATTTGTGTTTATAAAAAGCCTGAAACGAAACTAACAAATAAGTACTTAACAAGTACAACCTTTTCACTCTTATCATAATTGTATTCAACTATGTGCGCCCCGCGCTTTCACCCGCGTAAGTCCCGACCCCACAAGAACATCGGGATAAAAAGTAGCCTATGTGTTAAGTCTCCAGCTATCTGCATACCAAGATTCATCGCAATCGATGCGGTAGTTTTTACGTAAAGGACAAAACAAACATACTCGTTTACATACTCTACTTACACACAAACTTTCACATTTATAATATTAGTAGGTTATATACCAGCATATAACTCCCTCCCTGTAGATATTTGCGTAGCTAACACCAACGAATTCCGAAACATTCTTAGAATATCTGTGTGTAAAGTAAACAACAAAAGTAGTTTAGAACAGTACCTATTTAAAGCGCTGTGACCGTTATTTGTGGCTTCTATTCAAGACCTTCGTAGAAGCTGCTCTGAATTTCAATTTATCAATTGTTTTTGAGAAACAAATCAATCTTGTTTGAAATTGGGCGCTATCCAAATACACTTAAGCTATCCTCCTTAAGTTTCCGATTGCATTCCCCTCGGGAACCAGGGTGTCCGTTGTAAGCATAGTGGGTAAGTCTTACTGACCATACTTCCTGCAAATAGTTGGTAATGTTTTTCCGGATTGTTTCCATGGAGCCTTGGAAGCAAGCAGTTTACCCGCCACCGCAAGGGGACAATATTACGCATGCTATTTGGATAGTCCATATACTTTTACGACACCCACGGGAAGAGATGAGGTAGGTAGCCCTATTCAATATAGAGGCTACACGCCTATTTCCGAATTCACTTGTTAATATTTCTACGAAGTAAACAATATAAAGGCATGGTAAATTCCCTTACGTAAGTCACCGTGCCATATTTTACTATACCTTCCCCTTTCCTTGTACTGAGATAAATTTACTTCGTCGACTATCGACTGTAAAGTCAAATATAATAAATTACTAGACCGCTTATACGTAATAACTTTAAATACCTATTCGAAATATAAGTTCGATTGAGTTATGAAACAAAAGGCATTTAAATTATTTTAATGTGGTAAAGTTGTACAATGTTTAAAACTTCTTTCATTTTGAGTTTTAGTTACTCAATTTATTTTGTTTGATTTTCGCTATATTCCGGTTTCCAGCCGTATTAAGGTTTTCGCCCAGTACACCATAAAATGACTAGAAAATGAATGTAAACGTGACAAAATAAATTACATAAACTGATTAACTAGTCTTTAGAATGTGGGGGTAAGACGATGGATGCTTAGGAGGACAAAAAAGACGACAAAGAAAGTATGGGGTAAACCAACTTTCTTTGTCGTCTTTTTTGTCCGATCATCATTTTTTTTTTGTTTCGAACATCTTTTACTTCTGTATCGATCGTCTTTTTTTTCTGTATCGATTGCCTTTTGTTTCTGTATCGATGGTACAGATGGAATCGATGGTATCGATGGATGATGTTATTTTCGATCTCTGTAAAGGTGTCTGAGGTGCAAAAGTGAAATTTTCAAATGTCCAGTTCCGACTGAATCTCGCGAAACTCCGTAACTAACCTAATAATATTCGGCCGGACACTCAAGTTCCATTTCTCTAAAAATTTACCGAAATAATTATGTTGTCGATACGAAACTCGTAAAAGGTAAATGATTCAATTTAGGCAGAAAGCTTTACCGTAGTTAATAGGCGTTTTCAGTTATGGGCTTAAATAAGTTAACACTTCTAAAACTTGGAAATTGAATTTGTCAGAAGCCGAAATGAGAAATAATGGGTGGCTCTAACAAAACATGTTTCTCGGATATTCGCCCTGATTCATTGGAGTTTTCCTTATGGGTACCTACTTCTTCTGGAACTAGTCTAAGCGCTTTGGCGATATTTAATTAATCAAATTAATATTCATTGTTTACCGAACAAGACTTTGTGTTTAATTTAAAGTTTAAAGTATGTAAATTGATTTAGTAAACCGTCCCTTATAAGTGTTATTTGTGTTTAAGTGTTTGTCAAACAGTGCCTTCGTTAGGTTACCTATCCTTTGGATATACTGGCCGAAGATATTTTTAAACTTTTTCCTAAGTCAAGAGTAAGTCATGGTCACTAATATTATAAAATTCAATGCATTGACTGACCTATATATCAAAGCAGGGCCCACACCACTGGTCCTAGAGACATGATATTTAGAGAGTGTGTTATTTGTGGTGTGCAGCTGCAGATATCCACTAAGAAAGGGTTTTCTGAAAATTATGGAAACTATGGAGAGCACCACTATAGGTAAATAATCCGTTATCAACTAATTAACCCAGCATAAAGCAGTGGGCGCAGAACTTAACCAAGCACCTTTCTTTCAGCGTAAGTAATGCTTTTCGACATTTACTTACTCTGAAATATCGTCGTCATACCCTTTTTCAAGTGACAATATTTTTAGGTTCCGTATGCAAATGAGTCTGTATTTTGATTCCGTCGCTCTACTCTGTTGTTTATTCAGTCGAGGTTTTAAGGGGAACCGTATTGTTATCACGTTTTCAAAATGTAACCAAACCAGGTCAACTGTTAGATACTTCGTTTAGGAAATAGATTCAAACCAATGCATGTGAATCAATGATCACAGCAATTAATTTCTATCCAATATTGCGAAAACAGAAGAAAATCTATACTAGCTGAATGTTAAGTATTTTAGTAAAAGTATACCTACTATGAATTATTTTATAAAATGTTCCATAGTCAGGCACGAATCTAATAAAAAGATCTAAAATTATGTACCTACAACGCAATCGAGACCCGCAGTTCTATTTATATGAAAGAGATCTTGTAAATAATAGTGTACTAATTGGTAGGTTAGGTACCTACCTAAAATACGAATAAACCTTATGTTTAATTTAAGGAATAGAATTGGATTAAATTCTTAGTAACTTAAAATTTTATTATGATCCTTAAAATTTAAGTCCCAATTTGTAAATCAATTAAAACTTTCGAACAACTATCGAAATCTATACTAATATTATAAAGAGGTAACGTTGGTAACATGTATGTATGTATGTATATTGGGGTAATCTCCGAAACTCCTGGACCGATTTCAAAAATTCTTTCACCATTAGAAAGCTACATTCACCTCCTCGATCTCACTGAAGAACAACTGGACAAACTTGAGAGGCTCCAGAATCTAGCCATTTGGTTCGTTTTTGGTCTTCGAAAGTATGATCATGTGTCCGAATTTCGCAGTGAGCTCAAGTGGTTGCCTATTCGTTTGCGTAGAAACTATCACATTTTAACACTCCTATACAGAATTCTTTTTCTGCCTACTTCTCCTTTGTATCTTCAGTCTCGGTTTCAATTTCAACATCCTCCTTCTCAAGCTGTCCGTTCTTCAAAAACTCTTCTTCTTAAACTCCCTTCTCGTTCTTCCACCTTTTATGGTGATTCCTTTTCAGCTAGGTCTGTGGAGCTGTGGAATGCTCTGCCTACCTCCATTCGACAGTCGAAGTCGTTAGCAGTTTTCAAAAGTAGCGTTTTCAAATTCTATCTTGTTAGTGCTGAAAAACGTTAGGTTGTAAGTTGGTTCATATCATAATACATGATTATTTATTGTATATTATGTATGTGTATGTTATGTATATATATATATACCTATATATTGTAATATATACCTTATTTATATTTATATATGTATTGTTTATTGTATTTATTTATATATTATGTATAAAATAACTTGAAATTTTGTGTATTTCACTACCTTTAGTATATGTGTGACACTATTATTTTATATTTTCAAGTACCTATTCTCCTGTCCAAACACCCTACCTTTAAACTTTTTTCGCTTCTTATCCATCCAAAGGTTGCCTGGAAGAGATCGCTTTAAGCGATAAGGCCGCCCATTGTGCCACCTAGATTAAAGTTGTATATGTTTTTCTTTTTATTGTAATTTTTTGTTTTTGGTGTTGCAATAAAGAATTAATCAATCAATAGCCTTGAGCTACATACAAAAATTAATAGAAATTTTATTAATCAATCAATCAATCACCTTGAGTAACATAGGCTACTTTTGATCCCGATATTCCCACGGGATCGGGACTTACGCGGGTGAAACCGCGGGAATCTGCTAGTTGTAAATATTCGAGCAACTGCTAATATTACACCATTGTTTACAAAATCAGATTTTGATTTTAATAAAAGTAGGTAGGTACCTATTTAAAAGTATTTCTGTTTTTGTTTTGTTTTGTTTTTCTTCCTTTTATTATTATTTTATTTAATTTCTTTTAGTTTTAGTTAAACTTTTCATTGTGACTTTTATTTATTTTTGTAATTTGACATTAAATGATTTTATTTTGTAAATTGACATGCCAATATTATGAATGTAATTTCAAGGCGAAATAAAAGTAGGTACATATCTAATAGAAATACTAAAGATTTTTCTTCTGTTTTCGCGATGTTGTATTGAAATTAAAGACATTTTTCGGTATGAAACGCGTGGTGTTTATTACTTTTAGCATTGTTACAACGCTCAACGTTTCGAGACAGGAGGAGGTGGATTTCAGGAGTGACTCCTGAAGAAGGGACCTGGAAAGGTCTCGAAAGGTTCTTCAGGAGTGACTCCTGAAGAAGGGACCTGGAATGGTCTCGAAAGGTTCTTCAGGAGTGACTCCTGAAGAAAGGACCTGGAATGGTCTCGAACGGTTCTTCAGGAGTGACTCCTGAAGAAGGGACCTGGAAAGGTCTTGAAACGTTGAGCGTTGTAACAATACTAAAAGTAATAAGCACCACGCGATTCAAACCGAAAAATGTTTTTAATTAGAAATACTAAATATTGATTTAGGTACAGTAAGGACACGTTTCACTTTCTGTCAAATTGTGAGAAACCACATTCGCTGTTCACAAACTTCACAAAGTATTAAGTTATGTGGGAAATCCCAAACTACACCTACATTACAAGGGTCAATGGATTATCGATTTTCGTTGGGTACCTATGTGTGGTGGTAGCGAAGGGCGACAATGCCGCGACAAGCTGTCCAAAGATTTACGGCCAGTCAGCTTTAAATAAATCTATAATTAGGTGTTTCTGCAAAAATAAATAATGTAGCTAAGTACGTAGGTACTTATGTATCTAAAATAATAATTAGTAATTTTGACTTGACAGCCTTTTAGCCACAGTTTACGTAATAGTTGTGCGCTAATTTAAGCTATCACCAGCGTTTAATCAGATAATCCCAGGTCGCAAGAGTTTACATACTCGATAAGCGCTACACTAAATTTAGTATTTTTGTAAACTAGTCCTGCGCATCGCTGCCGTAGCGTCATGAATTTCATAAACATAGCCATAGAATAGGCTATAGTTACAAATGCATTTAGCGACGATACGGAGACGACGACGCAGCCACGCGCTTTCGCGCTTAGCTGCATACCACAAAGCATAACTGGGTAAAACCACAGAATACATAAATAGTACAAGTAAAACACCCAATTTCAAACAACGAATCTAATTAAGAACAAGACATCAAGATTGGTGCAGTCTTTAAAAAAAAAATTAAACTCATTTCAGTTTCGTAACACAAAATAACTTATGAATACCTATTAAATTTTACGTCCTCATAAATTAATTTTTGAGCTTCATAAACCGCTACAAAAAGGAAAATATGCAATCTAATTTACTGAAATTTCCACAAACCTGTTTTCTTAAGGGTTAATATAAATGCTAATTGCTCGTGTCTCGTTGCCTCCACCTTGATGTTTCTAAGGGATAATATCTTATACGCAAACCAACACCAAGATTTATTTACCCACTTGTTACTATATTCAAACAGTTTTATTAGTTACTTCATTTACTATTCAACATTTACTATATTTATACTACAATACATATTCTTGTGCAACGTCAGTTTTAAAAACTAAAAAATAGAAATATTTTTATAAGAAAAATGCATTATCAAAAATTATCACATGACAGAATTTTAGACGATGCATTTCTTCTTGTAAAAATATTTCTAGTAGACTGCCTTGATAAGAAATATTAACCAAAAATATTTCATTTCTGAAATTAAAAATAGGTAGGTATATTATCTACCTAGAAATTAAACACTTTTTACCCGACTGCGCGACGCAAAGAAGGGTTATGTGTTTATCAGTCTATGTATGTTTGTATGTTTGTTCCTATGTGGCGCTCCAGAGGCCAAACGGCTGGACCGATTTTGATGATTCGCACGTCAATCGATTCGTCTTAATCCTGGGAGTGTCACTAAAGACATGACATTTATCAAAATTCAAAATGGCGTCTACCAGCCGCCATATTGTAAAAAAGAAAAAAAGAAAAATTGTCTGGCTATGTCGAGTGGGATTGCGTCGAATAGGTATTTGAAAATCATTCTTAGGTTTCCTTATTTTTCATTTAGTTCAACTATTTGGGATCTACAACGACTTAAAGTTGGTTAAAAAAACAAAAGTTGACTGACTATATCAAGTGGGGTATCGTTGAATAGGTATTCAAAAATCATTGTTAGGTTTCTCTAACCATTTTTCATTAAATGTAACCATTTGGGATCTACAACGGTTTAAAGTTGGTTAGAAATCGTCCATACCTAACTTAGATAAATAAATAACTGAATAATCCTCAACTTAATAACCCTCTCAATGAAATGATGCGATTGCGATTAAAATACAATAAAATTGATTTAATAATACGTTTTGCACCTAATGCTGGCTAAAAAGCGCAAAATAAAAAAATTAAATAAAAATTTCAAAAACCCGCCTTCTTAAAAAAACTTTAAATAAAATCATATACATAATAAAAACTGAAAAGAAAATAAAACAAGTCCAGTAGTCACAGAACATAGCGACTTTAACAGTCGGGACCCATTACTGAAAAGGTATATTATGAGCTAGACTTTAGGTTGTCAATGGGTCCCGACTGTTAAAGTCGCTATGTTCTGTGACTACTGGACTTGTTTTATTTTCTTTTCAGTTTTTATTATGTATATGTTTTTATTTAAAGTTTTTTTAATCAGGCGGGTTTTTTAAATTTTTATTTAATTTTTTTATTTCGATTTTAATTGCGTCGCATGGTTTCTATCCAACATCGCGAAAACAGAAGAAAAATCTATGTTATATACCTATTCAATCAAATATGCTAAAATTTATTAGACAATATATGATGTAGAAACCTAAGTAAAAACATGTATACTTAGGTACATCTGATAAAAATAAAAACTGAGTTCCACATAACATGGAAAATGCTTCGGCGTGGTGTCGGCATTCGTCCAGCCAAATAACGTAAAAAGATCCCTCGTTATAGCCTTCTTCGTACCGAAACATTTTTCATTTTATTCGGCCCCTAATCAAGTTAAATAGTCTCTTTCCTGCTGCTTGCTACAATGCAAACTTTATTTAAAAGAGTAGGCCATTTTGCCGATCCAATGCGCGAAAACATATTCTGATTTCAGATCTAAGAAAGGTGGACAAGGAATTGAAACGATTGATTACGGCGTAAAATCAATACAATTCATTTTACGCTGTAATCTTTACGACGATCTGTATGATGTAGTTTAATTTTAATTAAGAATTAAGCTGCACATCTATAAATTAACAAAGATTGAAAGATAAAATAAACTTTGTAGAAAGTGAATAATTAATTAACTGATAAGAAATATTTAAGGATTTTTGAGATCTAACAAAGCGCAACCAAAAACAAAACTTTTCATAACTAAAAAGATAAATATATTACGAAAAAAAAATTGTAAGTAAAATTAGCTATGGCGCCATTTTAAATAATTTCAAGTTAAATCATGAAACTTAACATTTTCTATAAAAAGCAATTAATTGTGTAGAGTTACTTATTTAATAATAACCTGTCAGAATCTACGCTTTTATAGCGGAATTTTGTGAAAAAGGTTTATAGAGGTGTCTGTCAGTTACCGTTACCGAAAATAATTTGTATGAAGCTTTTAAAGCTTTTAGTTTTCTAAAATACTTTCCTCAATTTACACCAAGAGTAACGAGAAACAAAATAATGATGCTGAGTTTATGTTATAGGTAATAACTCGTCATTCTTATCCGACCGATATTTCTGGTTGTATCCCTCTTTTGAGCCCGGTTTTCGGTTGTGCCCGAGTTTGCATATGTCCTATTGGCGATACCAACCTCAAATAGATTTGAAAATGTTTTTACTCTTTGGAACCAAGCAGATTACCCGCCACCGCGCGTGGAGAACTCAGGTTCGCTTGCCTACCCTTAGCCGCCTTTTACGACAGCCATGAGAAGAGATGGGGTAGCCTTATTTATGCCAAGACTACACGGCCAAACTTTAAGTTTATTTAATAGGTAACTAACTAACTGTAGAAAACTAACAAGAAAACTACATCACTCTACTGTACTGTACTGTACAGGGTAGTTTTTGAAGGTCAATTCTTCCAGGTTAATGGGCAGGGGTCTGAAACTGCTAGGTAGGGCTGAAAAGGGTTTGCGTGAGTTTTTTTTCTCATATATTGTACTGAATGAGATGTGCATATTGTTGAATAAAACATGACAGTCATGTTCCAGGTCCCATTGATATGACAACTTAATGGTCCACTCAATCTAGAGTTGTTACTCGACGTATTGATAAAATTGCACAATGGAATGGGTTCGTGCAATCAGTGTTACGACGCTATTGTGACAAACCCTATACAGTGAAATCTATAGCTACTTTACGTGACTAGCAATTCTTATTGAAGACGTATAATATGTTAACGGCTGAAGTTTAAGAATGAAAGTTATGCTATCGAACTCCACACGATTAAAAGCCCTGAACAGACTTCGTTCTTCAGACTTGTCGTTACTCACCTAGAGCCACTCGCATTTCACTAGCCAGTCGCGTAAAGTCAAGTTTTTCTTTTATTATAATTTAGACAAATGTATCGTAGGATACTTCACACTATGTCATTCAGCGCCAAACTATGCAACCAGGCTTATATGATTGTTGGCGCTCGCGCCAGTCGATGCCAACATTCCATAGAGAATATGTCAATGTCTGATTGACAGATGTCAACAATTGACATCCCGCCAATTCACTTACTCTACTTTTTCATCATGCTCGTATAGACTGCAAAATGTATTTTTTTACTTAAAATTAATTAAAAAATGTTAAAAGAACAATAAGAGTTTTCAATTAGAAAATTCACAATGAAATTTTGGGTTAGGAGTTGTACGACTAAATTTCTATACCTATGACTAGATCGCTTTCAGACTAAATCTCGATATTACTATATCGCTTTAGGGTTACATTGCTTTTGGACTACATCGCCAAAAGACGAGAAAACGTAGCGACTTGGTCGTCTTTTGTGTTCTAAAGTACAACCATGTAAAAAATTAATACTCCTTTTATTTTAACGGATCAAATTTCCATTACTTCACTTGACTTTTTACTTAATTCATATAAAACATTTTTTACAAACAGAACCACAAGAGATATCTGTAAATCATGTACATACTAATTTATTTGTAGGATCTACAGATATTACCGTAGCAATCGAGCCCGCAATCCGGGACTTGAAACCGTAGACGCGTAAGGTGGTTAGCCCCTTACTTACATACGATGACTAAGTTGATGTACCGTTTGTCACTGTCTCTTAACTTTGAAACTTCATGTCACAGTAAAAGACAAACGTTAAATAAAGTTAGTCATCGTTTATAAGTAACGGGGTTAACTTTTATAATACTTATTTGACGTATCTTTATATTTTGCCATAATAACCCAGATGAAAGGACAACTCGATGATAACGATATTTGATATTCAAGGATTTTCTTTAAATGATTTATTCCGCAGTTCGCAAAATCAACAAAGCGACACAATAACTGAATTTATGGACCTTTTAAACAGAGCTCAATAGATAGAAAAATAAGATACACGTTTTAAACTTGGTTTGAAGATTAATCTCACAAAAGGCTTTGTCTTGTAAACCTTGAAGACTTGGAGACAATCCTTTACCATTTGATTTAATTTATTACGGGGTACCGCTTACAGAAATATCAACTTAAAATAAAGTACAATAATAATGAAGAGTGACAAAATATAATATCTCACTGTCGTACAACTAGGAAAACTTCTTTTTTGCGAGTCGGTAGATATTCAGTAATTATAATTATTTAACTTCTCAAAACTGTGCCACATAATGGCTTGAAACGAAATAGGTGCTCCATGGACTGTCTATGTTGAGCCTAATAACCCCATATTTTACCACGAAATAATAATAGAAACATTGGAAAACTTCAGTATAGTCTACACAGAAGTGTTTCAATTACAGGTTAACGTTGTAGAAGGTCACCGAAATTTTGTAGTAATTTCGTAGTATTTTGCACCTCGCAAAGGCCTTTGAATAAATAAGGAGTTTAAACGATATTAATCCATGTTTTGTTTGACCTTACTTTTTTTACTTCATAAAACTTTTAAAACTTGTTACGGGACCTAAGAAAGATAAGCAATTTCAAAAAGATTCGACGTGATTTTTAAAATAAAAAACACGATTATCCTGTCGTCAGGGGTCTTGATCCTCAACCTAAGATAAACATTATAGTAAGTAAATCGAAAACATTTACAAAATCGTGATCAAATGTTTTGGTGACTAGAATGAACTCTTATGGTATTAAAATATAATTTAAATTCGTATATTTTATGCATTCATATAATTCTAAAGTATAATTCAGGAGGTTTAGAGTACGTAGGTATCATCGCCACGAACATCTGTGATTTGTGATCCTCAGCAACATTAAAATATACGGGTCGCTTCGGAAATTGATATTTTATCATACCTACCAGGAATTTTTATATCTATATGAAATTAACATCAAAATTAAATTTTGAAACGAATTTTGGATCGATTTTCGATGATCGAGAGTTTAGGATGGTTGGTTTTGACGATCTTTATCACTTCGATTTTCCTCCATGCACTACACAGCTTTTCCCAAATTTCCAAACGTTTTCCGCCGAGACATTTTCAACATTATGCACGTATTAATATCCTGTTACCCTAATCGCAAACTATTTTGATCAAAAACATTGAAATGTTTTCCAAAAACCCCACAAGTATTCTGAGATTTCGGGCAATAGTGATTTTGCACTCTAGAAAACTCGCTGTCAAACCTCCATCACGTTATTTGCGAATATATCTGCGCCGAGGTCAGGTTTTAGACTATTTAAAAATACCAGTTAGCAAATCCCCTGCTTGAAAGCGAAACAGCGATGAACCGAGGCATGAACTATATTATACACGGGACAGTCTAAAAATAGTAACGTTAAAGTGGTAACACTTTACCTGGGAGTTTTTTTAATACAATTTATCGTACGACCTTTGAAGTATATATACAACCGTTAAAATATAATGCTCAATCTCAGACGCTTCAATAATTCTTGTTTTATTTACAACTTTTTTGCAATAAAATCATTAATTGCGTCTTAAGCCGAATAAAGTGACACGTGAATGCCAATTTCAAGATACCTACTCTGCATACAAAAGCGTCCCAAGTCTTCTGAAAATCAATGACAAGAATCTTAAGATTAGTCAGTCAGTACCTAAATGTAAATACCAAATCGTAAACCCAAATTAGGCTCTCTGTTTGTGATTTCGTCCATGTTCAATTGTTCAGGGTCGATGGATTAATGATCCTTCATTAGATAAATTTACTAATCTTTATTTTACTTTTATCATAAAACCATCACAAACTAAATAATTTCAAGCTAATGCTTATAGGTAGGTACTTGTAAACTGTTGCAGGAATCAGCTAAACAGCAGCTAGATGGAAAAAGAGGCTTGAATTTAAGCTGCACAGAAATAAGCTGTTCGGATACTTTCGACATTATTGACATAGTTAGTAAGTTAGTTTCGCTGGGCATTTTCCGCACTTAGCCTCACAACTGAGCCATTGTACGTGATTTCTTTGAGGGGTTAAGCAGTAAGACGCCACGCGAGCCTACTCCGGATTGGCGAATATCCCATGCCTTTGGACCGTATGGTGAGTCCTAGGACATGTCGGTTTCCTCACGATGTTTTCATTGAGTGACATTGGTGACATTCGAAAAGACATTGGTGCGCGGTCGATCTGGATTTGAACCCGAACCCGGACTCTCGGAATGAAAGTCGGGGTAACTACCACTAGATAATAGAGCGGTGTTGTCTATTTATAATTTACATTATTTTCTCATTTACAACTCCTATATATTGAGGAGTCCTCGGCAACATGTAAATGTTTACCGTTCGTATTGAAGGTTACAGTAGCTTGATCATATCTTACATACATGTACGTAGATATACCTACCTACATTCTACTCCAATAGGTACCTACAATAAAAATTATTTCCTATCTCAAGGCGGCAACGTGAAATCCACGTATGCAAACTAACAACAAACAGTGAGAATCTAGAAATTGGTACACACAAATTAAGACCAACATTACATTCTGCATTTGTATGAAAACGAGTTTTGTTTTCTAAGTAAGCTTGGAAAGTGAACGACTGTAAAGAGCATGTAATCTAAAGGGACCGAGATGTATGTATGTAGGTAGGTATGTAGGTACTTAACCCCATTGTTGTGGCAACCTGGCAACGTCGACATACATACGACACGTCCATAATGTCTGCCACAAGATCAACCGCTCAAACGAAATCAGTTATATAAATAAAGTAGGGAGTATTTATATTACTACGACGTGTAAGGTATATGTACGTACATTAAGGGTTTAAAATACTAACGAAGAGTTTTTAAAATGTCAATTTATCAGGTTGTTTGCAACTAAAGCAGAACTTTAAAGTTTAATGAGTTGAAGTTTATAATCGTGTAACTCAAAGAGGACACGTAAATTCCATTTTCAAAATAAAACCCTAGAGCGCCGCGAGGAGCACAAATTATTAGGTAAATTGTGATAACACATTTACCCCCTTACTTATAAACGATGACTAACGTTATGTAACGTTTCTCTTTTACTGTGACATGAAGTTAACAGGCAGTGACAAACGTGATATAAACTTCGTCATCGTTTATAAGTAAGTGGGTATGAATTCAAATGAAACACTTTTTAACCATAAAATATAAATGAAAGGAAAAAAATAAAAATAGTTGTAAAAGAAAGTAATTGAAAGGCATTGACCTCAACCAAGGTAACTTGATGAATTTGGGGATGAAGCAGTTACTTATTAATGAAAAGCTGCGTTTGGCAGAACCTTGTCTATCCTATCGTAACCTATCTCAAAGTCTCGTGCTTGCTTTATGTTAGTAGAGAATAGACAGTGGTATTTTTTAAACTAAAACATCAACTTCATATCGCTTCGGGCGCTTTCAAGTTATGTAGTGTCCATTAGTCTGTACCTAATTAATAATGGAAAAATATAATGTCAATTTATCAAATGGTTTCCAACTAAAGCAGAACTTTAAAGTTTAATGAGTTGAAATTTATAATCATGTAACTAAAAAGGGCACGTAAATTCCATTTAAAAAAAACCGTAGAGAGCCGCGAGGCGCACCAACTATTAGGTAAACTGTGATAACACATTTTTAGCCATATTAAGAGGAGTATATACGCCAACGACCTTGAAACTGAAAATCCCTGTCGGGCTCATCGAAAATTGTTGATTATTTCATGACGGAATGTCGTAGAACTTTTTTTTGTGCACAGATTGTAGGTGACATTGTTTCCTACATTTTGGTGTAGTTTTAAGACAAGAACATCCTATTGGTGCAAAGCCTATCCCAATTTTAGACAAAAAATGTCTGATTTGGCTAAAATGTCGATAGGCTTCAATACGTTTAGACATATTTGTATGGAAACTGCACTAAAATATCGGAAACAATGTCGCCTACAATCTGTACACAAAAAAAAGTTCTACGACATTCCGTCATGAAATAATCAACAATTTTCGATGCGCCCGACATGGATTTTCAGTTTTTCAGAATAGGGCCCTTAATAATCGTGGAGTAAGGTCTCGTGCTCAACGTCTCGTGCTTGCTTTTTGTTAGTAGAGAATAGACAGTGGTAATGTTTTCAACTAAAACATCAACTTCATATCTCTACGATATTTGTGATGATATTAAGAGATAAAGTAAGGTTATCAGCATGTCATACATAGATAACTACAGTAAATAGAGAAATTTAGATAAAGTGAGAGCCGTTTGCGAGTTGCCGAAACACTCGAATATTTTGGCTAATTGACTCCAAACCGAATCAATAAAAACATATTTATCATTAATTTGACAAACAAACGTTATGTAGCAAAAAAACAGTGCGTAAATTTAAAATTGCATGATCATGTTCGTAAGGTCGTCAAGCGCCCGACAACGTTCATTTTCATGATCTAAATGCCAGAAAATGTGGCACTTAGTAACTGAATTTAAAAGAAAAGATCATTTAGGTATTGGTTCTAAGTAGGTATAGGTTTTTACACGTAATATCTTAGGGCCGTTTTTATAAGTAGCCTATCAGAATAGTAGATTATATATGCATCGCCAATTAAAGAAATAAGATCTAGTTTTTCGTCTGATAATATTTATCGGTCAATATCATTCTGAACGTTAAATTAGAAGGCATACAAAAACCAAAGCGTATCTAATCTCTACTTACCTCACAATCTACTCTCACGGTCTGTCACGATGAGAGTGTAACACGTGTTAGGCCTCGGGTAAATACCTACAGTTGGTATATTGATAGAGCTCCGTTAATCTGTTTTGTGTTTTCATTCAATAGCCGATGTGAAAATACAACAACAGCGTCCGGTGCTTTTAATACCTACAATGATGCAAAATCTTATTTCGACGATCATAAAAGACGTTTTACACTAATTTTGTTTACATTCAATAAATGCCTTGCAGATGATTCGGCACTTGAATAGAACGGAGAAAAAGCAAATATTCAGGGCTTTTAAATTTTACAAAAAAAGGAAAATAAACAATGGTTTCCTTACTTAGGTACAATTGTATTGTAAGTTGAAAAGAAGTTCCATCCAAAACAATGAATTATTTACGAGTTTTTTCGCGAAATATAGAAAAGAAGTAAGTACCCATGTTATTATATTGAAATCCATTCGCATACTTTGCATCGATTTCACTCGAATAAGAGGCTTGACAACTACCTAACCTAAGTCCTCATCGTAATGGAAAGGCACGAAAATGAAATTAGAACTATTATACCGAATTTGTTCGCGATTACGTGTCAAGTTACACAGCTGTTAGCTGTTAGTGTAAGTAAACGTTTCTGTTCTGTGCTTAAAATAAGGATTTTATTGTATGTATTGTATTACCATACCACTTAAAAGCAACGTTAGGTATCTAGTACCTAACGTTCCTACTAATACCAATGTATAGTACCAAAAATACAAATATAGAAGGATTACAGGGTTATTATGTTCCAATTAAAAACCGCGCTGTATGGTTAGTTTTTTACATCAAAACATGATTAACGAAACGAACAACTTTTGTTTTAAAACTTTTGGAAATACGAACTCTAAAAAAAACATGTTTCATCACACTGAAAAAACAGCTGCTTTTGAAAGTGAAGGCAATTAATGTTTAGATAGTAGTAATTCAAACCAAATACCCAATACAAATACAAATAATTTTTGAAACCCACTTTTTTCCAAAAGTTGTATCTATAACAAAAGATTGAACTAAAATAACCCTTGACAAGGTCTAAAGCTCGAGATCATCAGGAGTGGAAGAGAAAGGAAGAGGCCTGTAATAAATGGATGAAGATATAGGATCAAAGTGTATGCTTTTTAAACTAACACTGTTTGTATCCATAACTAGCAGGTAGGTACTTTATGGTGGTTACTATTTTCTATTTTTGCCTCCACATTTCGCTTATGTTGCGTTAGCCGTAATCCTAAAGAGACTGGAGCTATCGAGCTAAGATGAGTGAAGTAGAGTAACGATTGTCGACTTTCACTTTTTCCAAACAGTCGTACGCTACGATTTCCAATGTTTTGTCTCGATTTTTTTCGCGGCACTTGCACATTTTTATTACGAGATTTTACGTAGACGAGAGCTTGTATCCACTTTGCCGGTTGAGAATCGAAGTAGTCTCTGTAATAAGATTCTTCAGAAAGAGACGCTAAAACCGTAAAAGTGGAACTTAATAAAGAAATATGTAGGTACTTGTAGTAGCGCGGTGAAAGTAAGTTGAGTGCAAAGGCTCAGAAATAATATTAGGATCTACTGTGAACATCGAAGGTACTTTAGATGCCCAAAGCATGATCCTAATCTTTCCTACCAAAAATATTATATCTCGATGTGAACGTTTATTACTGAACCAATTACTTATTTATTTATTGTATGGCTGAACCAATTGCGATGACATTTTCTAAATTCCACTACCGCAAATACCTAATAACCACGTATCGTGGTAGGCGCTTTCAAGTTATTAAGTGTTCATGTTCATTATTCTGTAATAATGAAAAACCAAAAGCCAAAACATTATGAAGCACTTCATTGCGGGAATAGGATGCGGTTGATTTGATGGGTAGGACAGGTATAGTGCAATGTTTTTATGTCATGTCCCTATATGGCGCGTCCCTCTGTGGCGCGTCGTGCAAATACACGGCTGCGACGCAGAACGTTGCGGATTAAATTCACGCCGGGAAAAAAATATGTTTACTTAAATCTCATTTTTAAATAGGTACCTATTACAAATGAAGGATCAAAACCAGTAACAAGTTTAGATAGATTAGTTACATAACATTAATTAATACTGTTGAAACTAATCGATCATAATAATCCTGTTGTGATTCCCTCACAGGCAGCGCTGCGTTAGTTTACCTTACATACCTACCTACCTATGTACGTGTGACCGATGGAAGCTCATTTTAAAGCACATCTAATTAAGCTAATGAATAGTTCAAAAGCATCATTATAACGGTTTCGTGTAACACAAAACATACGGTTTTGTTGGGAAATTAATATTTTGGATACTACAAAATTAAATTTTATTTAATAACCGTGTTACTTGCTTTTACGGAGTTCGACATTTTACCAGTAATTGCAACTGGGTTGTTCACGAGACAATATTTGTAATGAAAACAAACATATTAGTTTAAAAGACGTTCTAATAGCGAGCCATAAATGAAACAGCTGAAACTGGCTTACCACTGAAGTTGTTACCAAAAAAACTCCTAGAGTAAAAAACTCTCAAGGTCCTGTATGGGGTTATTACACTGTGCTATCTTGCCTATATTTTTGACGCCACTTACGTCAAAATTGTGTAGGGATAAAACTCTTGACTCTGGATACCGTAAATGTTACTCAGAATCTTATTTTTACGTAGCTTACTCGTGTAAAAATAATACTCTATAAAGTTGATAAGCATTTAGAAACGGCTTAGTAAAATCTAATTTCAGGATAAGTTTAATCCCTTGCGATAACAACGTGTCGATTTTTGTACAAAGTTAATACCTGCGTGTTTTTTTCTCAGGACAAGTTAGATAATCCATCTACTTTTCTACGTTTTATCAAGATGTTTTTTTTTATAATTCGTTACGTGAACATTTGCCTACTATATCACTAGGTAAATGCTAAGTAGGTATGCGGTTACTAGGAATTATACGAAGACGACAGCGAAACGACCTGATTTTCTTAGTGACTGCTCCGACCTAGGTATCGGAACACGGACGAGTCCGTTAAGGAACGAGTTGGTAACGGGCGACATAAGGCGGCAGCGGACGACGTGTTGCGGCGACACTACTGGTTTCTATGTATTTCTATGGAACTCCCTACGTAGTCAGCGACACGAAGCTAGCGACACGTCGTCGAGCGAGCGTAGGGAGTTTCATAGAAATACATAGAAACCAGTAGTGTTGCCGCGACACGTCGTCCGCTGCCGCCTCATGTCGCCCGTTGCCAACTCGTACTCCAAGCTTTTAGTACGAGAGCCCACGACCAAAATTTTTGTCTCATAGCAATACAGCCAAAACCGCATCAAATCGATAGATACGATTATCCTGAACTCGAAAATACCAATATCAGACATTTTCCGCGTAGCGTTTGATCTGACCGAATTTTCAAAATTGTCAAAGAATTTTACCGAACTGCATCATAGCAATATGTCTGATTTGCAGACTGTAGTTGAATACAGTAATAATAATTGTTCTGAGATACCGGAAACATATTTTTCAGACGTTAGTGGTGTAGCGCAAACCCGTAAAATCACTTAAAAAAATTAAAAATGAGACAAAAAAAATGTCTCATAGCAATACGTCTGAAAATCTTTTTTATTAGTAAATTTTGGTTATTTGATGCGAACAAAACAATTTTCAGACGGAAATGTGAACGCATTAAATTTTGAGACCGTTTTGAAAATGTTAACAAATTTTACCGATCGGTATCATAGCAATATGTCTGAAAATTGTTGGACATGATAAAATAAGTTGTCCACATGTGCAAAAAATTTATATCAGACAAATTAAGTGTAGCATCAGACAACTTTTCGATACTCAGATATCATTTAAAAATCGTATTGAGGCATCTTGAATTCTCTGTTACAAACCAATGAATACGTTGCGACCCTGAATTTATTACATGATAATTAACAAAGAATTTACCCGAAACAGTAACATTGAAGTTGAAGGACTGAAATAAATCGCACAAAAGGAAACTGGGATGAAGTTGAAAAAAAAACGGTTTATTCAAAGTTACAAAATATTCTCGTATTCAATCGCTGTCGGATTCGGAATCGTCGTCTTCGAAATCACTCTACACTACTCTACTCTACTGTATATGCTACACTTAAAGTGTCTGAAAACAGGTTTTTGGTAATCATGGCAGCAATACGAAAAGTTAAAAAAAAAATTTATCCGTATTGCTATGATACAGGTCGGCTAAATTTGTTGACATTTTCAAAAATGCGCTCAGGCTATGTGCTACGCACAAAATGTCTGAAAACAAACTTTTTCGTAATACAATTATAGAATCTATGTACATTTTCACTATCAGACGTATTGCTATAATACCGACTGCCTTTTTTTTTTGACACAGCAGAAATGGCCTCCCACGCAGTTGCTACACTTTCGACCGTTACTACACACCTAGTCGGGTTCAGAATCATACAATCTAACGATTTTATAGGGTTTTTGCCGTATTGCTATGAGACATGGTTTTGGTCGTGGGCTCTCGTACTATTTCCTTCGAGTCGTAGTCGGAGCACAATCCGATATTTTAATCGAAAAACAATCCTCTAAATTTTTAATGTTTGAACCGTAACCGAACGTAAAAATAGTTCGTGTGAGAAAAAACGTGTTTTACCCATTCGAGTTAACTGTAACTCGATGTGGTACACACGAGTTACTAGTAACGTGTAGTAATTCACACGTTAGTAACTTAGTACCTACACAGTTACTAACGTATGTAGTATGTAAGAAATATAACTTTCATTGCTTTGTATCCAGTGTAACGTATTAATCCTTACTATCTATATCTATACATCGTGTCGCCATATTGGCAGCGGAACAATAGGATAATAAAAATAATATCTGAAATCTTTTATGAGAAGTGCGATGTCGAATGCGAAGAGAATCAAGAAATAATGCGGAAAAGATAACTAGTAGATATTCATTGACATCGATTTTCGGCACACGTATTATTCTATATAGTTAACTAGCTGCTTCCCGCGGTTCGACTCGCGCAAGTCCTGATTCCGTGGGAATATCGGGATCAAAAGTAGCTAATGTTACTCCTCGATAATGTACCACCTCAATCCAATGACTCCCCGCGACCGCTACAATGTCGTAGGTCCACCGAGTATGTGTTATGTGTGTGTTATGAGAAAGGTCAGCAGATTTCTACTGTGAACAATGACCTCATTACTATACACATACACAATATATTCTATACACATAGTATATAGAATACAGTCAATGACATTCTATGTGTAAAGAATGTCATTGACTGTGAATCTGAATACCGACACTGCGATCACCAATCCGTGGTGTGGTAATCACGGCAAAACCCCTAAGTTAGGCTTATACTTTCTTATTTTGCGAAATCCTACAAATGCTACAGATATCCACCACAATAGAGATTAAGTTTTTGGTTATACCTAGGTAGAAAGAAATGTAGTTATTATCCCCATAGGAATCTAGATACGAAGATTCAAAGTTTTCGTTCAATGATATTCCTAAAACCTGCCGTCGCCGTCGTCCTTAGATGTTTGATCTGAAAAGAAACTTTTTACTTATTTGACTCTCATCTTCAAAGTCTTATTTGATCAATCGTCTATCGAATTTTCAAACTAATGTGATTTTAGTGAAATCTTATCAATAATTGGAATCGACACACGCCTCACGCCAAAATGGTGATAAAGAATTGTATACACCTAAGGTCTGAGGTGTCTTGGAAATTTAGCCAGTTAATATTCTATAAATGTACAGTCTGGGTTCAAATGTTATTTCCACATTGGGTTGTTTAAAATGTCAATTTGTGAGATGGCCTAATCTCGTATTAAATTTATTATTAAAAAAAACTCAAAATGTGTTTATTTATTCGGATACTAGCAGCTCCCCGCGGTTTCACCCGCATAAGTCCCGATCCCGTGGGAATATCGGGATCAAAAGTAGCTTATAGCCTTCCTCAATAAATGGACAATCCAACGCCGAAAGATTTTTTCAAATCGGACCAGTGGTTCCTGAGATTAGCGCGTTCAAACAAACAAACAAAAAAACAAACTCTTCCGCTTTATAATATTAATAATAGATAGATTCACAGAACACTTTGAAACGTCAGTAAATAACTAAAATATTATTTCAATATCACTGCATTCAATCTTTAATTTCAAATTGACGTGTGTCAAATAACAATTGTCGTTTTTCGATTTAATTTTCTTTGGAGAAGACCGTTTTCTATACATTTTTGAGGTAAAAAAATTGCAATTATTGCAATGATGTTGAATTGAAATTTCTACAATTCTAATACTGGAGATTGTTTTCAACGAAAGCAGAACTTAAAAAATTAAGTTTCATTCATTGCAGACAAACTGCAAGAATGCCGCTTACGGTGGTACGGCCACGTTCTACGAAAACCGGCTAGTTACGCGGGAAACAAATGTCTTGCCATGGCGCCTCCGCCCGGCCGCGGCAGATTGGGAAGACCCAAGAAG
The DNA here is from genome assembly GCA_958496205.1 of Idaea biselata. Classification (NCBI taxonomy): domain Eukaryota; kingdom Metazoa; phylum Arthropoda; class Insecta; order Lepidoptera; family Geometridae; genus Idaea; species Idaea biselata. The sequence continues at coordinate 24,010,253 of OY292399.1, read as the reverse complement.
TGCTGGATTGACGTTGTAAGATCGGATATGCGTGCAAATGGCCTCACTACACGGGATGCCGAAGATCGTGCGAAGTGGAGACGTAAAAGTAGGAAAGCGGACCCCTGGCTCTCGAGAGAGATGCAACCGGGAACCACGCTCGGATGATGATGATGATGATGAAGCTAGACATTAAATTCCAGTCTCCAATATAAATCAAATAAATTATCAATTTCCGAACTCTCCGGTGGGCAGCCACTTATGAACCGTACTGTACTTACGTAACATCTTGCTTGTACTGTAGTTAGCGTCGCTCGCCACTATCTTTCTATTTCATCGGGATTCCGGTTTGAGCTCACTGACTGACTGAACGACTTCAGTCGGTAGGTCAGTTATGTGTCACATAAAAGAAGTAGTTTCAGACGTATTCCTAACTACTTATTGGAAAGTTAAATGGTTACTTCGACTTAGACTAATGCATTTACAAAACATCTATGGATTTCTGGAAAATCATAGACGTAACGTTTCCACGAATAGTACGACGCTTTTGATTTATGATTTGTTCATCTCGATGCTCTATATCGTCTCAAAGTGAACATCAGAATTGACATAGTAACTTAAAACGCCACGACTGCATTTCATATTGCTGTGTTTATTCGACCTAAAATTCGAATTTACATGTTTTCAATACTAACAAAGGATTCTCATCATGATAGGTTTTGACAAAAGCAAAGGTACACATGCAGGTTCGTGGGTTTGAATGCGGTACATTGAGTAGTTTATTTATAGATTTTTCTTCTGTTTTCTGGGTGTTGGATTGAAATTGAGTAAAAATGCCTAATTAGGTCTACCATTTATAGTCGAAATTCATAGACGAGTATAAAATAATTACTTTATAGCTAAGTAAAGACTGTCACATTTAAAAAAACCGGTCAAGTGCGAGTCGAACTCGCGCACGAAGGGTTCCGTACCATTATCTATACTACAGATTTTGTTTTGAATGGTAAATTGCGGTTTACGATTTATGACGTTTTAAAAAAAACTACCTACTGGATCTGGTTCAAACCAATTTTCGTTGGAAGTTTGCAAAGTAATGTACATTATATACTTTTTTTAGTCTTATCATTCCATTAATTAAGAAGTTACAGGGGGGGGGACCAACATTTTACCACTTTGGAAGTGTCTCTCGCGCAAACTACTCAGTTTAGAAAAAAATGATTTTAGAAACCTCAATATCATTTTTGAAGACCTATCCATAGATACCCCACATGTATAGGTTTGGTGAAAAAAAATTTTTTGAGTTTCAGTTCTTAGTATGGGGAACCCCAAAAAGTATTTTTTTTTTCTATTTTTATGTAAAAATCTTAATGCGGTTCACAGAATACATCTACTTACCAAGTTTCAACAGTATAGCTCTTATAGTTTCGGAGAAAAGTGGCTGTGACATACGGACGGACGGACAGACAGACAGACAGACATGACGAATCTATAAGGGTTCCGTTTTTTGCCATTTGGCTACGGAACCCTAAAAAGAGGTCAAAGCGAACAACTCTTGTTCTACGACTTTTGGAAAATCGAAGCACAAAAAAAATTTAGGATTCAAGTTTACTTTAAAAACGAAAATGTTAAGTTAGAAGTCATTGGCCTTAAGTTGTCCTTTCATTTAGTTTGGACTAGTACAATCTGGACATAAATTGCCTTTATTTTACAAAACAGCTGTATCCTCAAAATTTACAAACGAAAGTTTTCCAATTTCCAAAAGTCTTAGAACAAAAGTTTTTTCATAGATATCTAGAAAATTTAAAATTTAAACCCCCTTTCGGTTTAAATCACCGTCCTCGAAACACATAATAAAAACAATGCTATCAAAACCAGAAAATGAGTTGCTTAACTTTGTATATGCCTAGAAACCTAAAACTACTTAGCAAACAACTAATGAACGTATGTTCAGAACTTGTTTAGAAATCAAATTATTGCGGGAAAACTGCATTAAACCTGCGTTGAGTGAACCTATCAACAAAGTTAAATTATACAGAAATATCTGTAGAATACCTGTTTATGTTTATACCGTTTTATGTACATAGATCATTGTACAATGATATATATCATTGTACATTTTTAAGTAATTAAGTAACCAGTGCAGCTGAAAGGTAACCTAGCCAATTCACATATTTAGGTCAAAGTTGATCAGCCGTCCGTAAAAAAAGATAAATATTTGTCTTTCCTCATCGATATTGTAAACGAATTAGTTATTTGATGGATCGTGTCTGCTGTCGTAAGTTGAGGGAAATATAAGATCAAGAACATTATCAAACTTACAGTTGTTTTATCTCACGACTGCGTATCGGTTTTGGTTGTACGAGTAGATTCACACCATTTACGTACTCGTTTGCATCTGTGTGAGTGTGTTCGAGCAGGAACAATGTGTACGTGAATATACTCACACAACCAAGACTAAGACGCAGTCGTGATAAACAACAACTGTAGCTAAAATAGACACAATTCAAAACTTGAAAAGAAATACGTAGAATAAATCGATCGGGACGAATGCGGGTGAAACCGCAGGACGATGCCAGTTAATGCATAAAACAGAACCGCAACAAAAGCCGTTCTAAATAGAATTCTAAATAGAATAGGTAGAATCACAGAATTTATTTATTTGCCTTGAAGTTATCAATTTTATGACGACTTTTTCTGCTGACTATATGGGAATTTAACATTTTGGAAATTCAACGTTTTGGTCCCAAAGGTATTATTTTATGTTAAACTAGCAGCTCCCCGGTTTGACCCGCGTAAGTCACAATCGACCGAGAAACTCGTGATAAAAAAAAACACAAAACCTATGTGTTTTTTTTATCCAAATCTCCAACTATTTTAAAACTAATTTTCATCCCAATCGGATCAGTAGATTTTTGGGTGATTAAAACTTGACATACAAACATTGAAACAAACTTATTTTGGCAGTGGGATGTATAAACTTGAACACAGTGTATCCACCTTTTTCTTTTATTTGTGAATAAAACCCACACAAAAACGGCGCGAATAGAACCATTAAAGATATAGGTTTGTTGATAGCTATTACAACAAATAGAGTAAGGGTCCACTCGCCGCAATGTCGTTCTAGAAATGGACCGCACATTTCCAGAACTAGATTAATTATACGAAAACGCCACAGACTTTTAACACACAAAGATGATCGAAATAATAAACAGGGACGATTTTTATTATGTTTTCGCGATGTTTGATTGAAATAAAAACAAATATTACGGTTTTAATGGCATGGTGTTTATTAGTTTTAGTATTGTTTTAATGCTTAACGATTTGAGACCTCGAAACCTTTTCGTTCTCGTTTCGTTTTCTTCGTTAAAAGTAATACACACTTCGCGATTATGTAAACCGAAAAAAGAGTTTAATTTCAGGTACAATTTTCAATAAGACAACTCGTTTCGTACACAATTTTTTCAAAATCTGAATTTCTAAACTAATTTACTAATACCTTTTATAAAGAGGAAAAGTTTGGATTGGGGGATTGTATGTTTGGATGGATGTTTTTGAGGTAGTCTTCGGAACTAATAAACAAATTTTGATGAAACTTGACATGTTGATACATTGGATCCTTAAAAGTAGCATGACATTCGCGTAAAACAATAAAATAAACCTAATTACAACTTTATTAGGAAATTAAAAGACCTCAAAAAAAGGACGTTCGTTATCCGGCTGTATACAGCCAAAAATAAATGTTTGTATAGGAAAAGTCAACATCGCCCAACTTCTTAAGTTAAGTTAGTGAAAAATATACTACAATATGTTACTTTCTCGGCTTAATCACAGGCCTTGGGCTACCCCTAGGCAACCTGTATAAATAAGACGTAATGATGAAAGACGTCATTATAATACATTTTCTCATATTTCTCTTGTAGATATTTCCTAATGACATAAATGTGAAAGTATGTGTGTACATTTCAGGTTCAAAAGCCGATCCTACGTAGATTTTTTTGTAAAATGACAATCACTCAAACTACTTTTATTTAACTAAAGCAGAACTTTCAAAATCTTGCAACGCATGCAATTGTTATATTGATTTTATCAATATATTTTATTTTGATATTTTTTATCACAACACAACCGCTAAACAGTTAGTAAACATCATCAGTTCATCTCCATCCTAAGGTTGCCTGCAAGAAAGCTTTTAGCGATAAGGTCGCCCATTTGTGCAACGTTCTCTTTCTAATAGCCTTTTCTTTTTCTATACTTAATGTATTTATTGTACCTTGAGTTGTGCAAATAAAGCCTTCATCTATCTATAAATTTTTTTATGTCCCAATATCACCAGAGCATTCGATTTACGCGAACGCGTAGGTAAATCGATGATGAGTAGTACCATAATATAATGGAACGGACCTATGTAAAATATGTACTATTATTATCCAAGTAAAATTTATAATAACATAATCAAAAATCAATTCCAGTGAGACGATTCAATTTTCCGTGCAAGCTCACTCGTCGTTTACAAACGAGTGATCATCGCTGTATCAATAGTAGGTATCGAGTTGGAGTATCTCGTTAGTGAATATTAGAAACATTTATCGGATATTGACTGGGTAACAACACTAGAATATCGATAGATATTTATCCAAGTAGATAAAATAGATGTCTATTACTCCAGCTACAAGTCCGTCATTTATGGAGGAGTGAGGTCACCCTTGTAGTGGAACAACCAGCTTGAAAGTTTTGACTTTAGTGACATACGTATCAAGTGGATGATACTTGGAGCATTTAGCTTTATTTTGTCTTGACATGATAGGCGATAAGACGCTTGTCGAATCTCATGGGAAATGAAAATACGTAGGTACATATCGATCGTTTTCATAGCGTGAAAGAGTATGGCCATATAAATGGTCGTTGTATGTTTCTCTTTTGTCTTTGACGATCATATTTCTCCCCCAAATATTTTGTTTTTGGATCATCTTTTGACTCCCTTCTATAGCAAATACTTCGACAAAAGTGTTAAGTACGTGAAAACACCCGTTCCTCTTATAATTGAAATGAGTTCAATATAATTTAAAAGAAACTCGTGATTGTGTCTTAGGTAAGTGTTGTGTGTGTTTCGAAATAACAACAACAAGGGGTTAAAGGTCATCCAGTCTTAGTTGTCGCTGGATCAAAAAAGTCCAAAGATTTTAGTATTGAACCCTAAATATATACGACACGCCGGGCGAAAAAACTATTCGTGCGAGTACCTACTATTCGGCTATGTGACCAGTCAGTGATGAATAAGTACTATGTCCATCTCTTTTGTTTACACGAAATCTGTGTCTACTGGTACGTTTCTTGAGCGTAATATTTGGCGACACGCTCACGCTCGGCTCCTTGCTGCCTGTGGGACACACACCTATAAAAAATTAAAATTAAAAAGTTGTCATAATAAAGCTACAACTCACAGATGGGTATTAAATAACTTTATTTAACTACTTTTTTTATGATTAAATATGAATATAAAAAGCGTGTATTTGAATGAAAATTGTAAAATAGCTCGAGGCTCTTCCTTTTTACGTATGTACTCTGTAAGTATTTTAAGACACCTTTTATGTATGAATCATTGAGTTGAAAGAATTTGAGTTATAACGAGGAAGCTAACGATGTTCGAAAATTTTATTTAGAGTTTAAGAACATTTAGCTTTGCCCGATGTTTATTAGATTCACGAATCTGTTGAAATATTAGGTTATTTTAGATTTCTTAACTATATCTTAAAACAACACTTTGTAGCCATAAATAATCAAAGAAGGCGCATCTAAAACGATTTGTTTTCTATGACACATCTCTGCTTGACGCTGCTCGCCAACTAAATAATAGTTTTTAGCATTACTTGTCGTCATAAATCTGCCTACAGTATTTGGAATTATTTTTCTTTATACTCGTAAGTACCTACTTATTGACGTGATACAGAATCTAAATAGGTACCTACTTGTTACTCGTCAAAATCGGTTTACCTCAGAGACATGTGACGTCACTTTCGTGTTTACCTATGTAGTCCGTAAAAAAAAGTCATACATTTTAAACATACCATCAAAATAAAAATGAATTAATTATTTTTTTCCTTGAACATAACACAGCACCATCTAGCCCCGTGGTAAGCTACTAAGCTTGTGTTACAGTGACTGTACAACGCAGTATAATACGTATATTTATTTTTATTTTGTAAATACATAGATAAGAAGACACCCAGACCAAAAGGTCAAAACTTCTCGTGATCGGGCCAAATTAAAAAACCCCTTAGAGGTTTTTTATCACTGAGTTTTTGAACCGATAATGTGTGACGTAACTTTATATATTATTCAAATTTCCAGGAATTAAATAGTAGGTAATTCTGACGCATTATCTATAGATGGATATCATATCATTATTGGCGTAATAAAACTGTAATAAACATCATCAGCCCGGACAATATCGCTGTATTGGTGTAGGTACCAGAAACTGATGGAAAATTGAGTAAATATTGTTTTATACAGCATCCCTTGGATAGTGTAATGTTACTTTAATTAACCTATGTAAACAATTAAAAAATCATGAATTGTTTTTTTTTTTGTTTTCGTTTTCCCCACTTGCGCCCACGCCCGCCGGCCAGAGTTAGTTTCTGTAATCTACGCAAATATGTATCCCCATAGTACAAGCCTATAGTGCTTAGTTTGGGGCTACATTGCGCTGTGTGTAACGTCATGCGATATTTTTATTTAAACACAAATGTCGACCACGCCGTAAAACAGCCTTAAACCTCCCCAAATATCCATGGGGGAGAGGACGACCAATGTCTACGTGGTAGCCCAATGTTACGAAAGGCCTTAACCACGTAAATATTGACTTAGAGACAACCCAGGACAAGGCGTCTTAGCGCAAGACGTAAGGAAGACCGACCCCAAATAATGGGAAAAGGGTCGTAAGAAGAAAAAGAAGATAATTACTAGACTAATAATTACAAATGAGATAGTTATCAATCATTTCTGTTAAAAAAACTGCCTAAACTTTTTGAATCCAGGGAGATTTATGATAATATCAAGACCATAGTACTAACCCAATTTCCACGTAACTTTGTATGAAGATACTTCGGACACTCAATATTAACGAGTGTCTAAAGTATCCATATTAAGTTGCGTTGAAATCGGTCTAGTAGCTTCGGAACACTTTCAGAGTCGCAACAAATAGAAAGCTAATTATTATTTTTATGTTATTATGATTAACATTATTTTTCGACAGAATAATATATGTGCGCTTTTACGGTGATAGAAAACATCGTGAGGTAACCGACATGTACTAAAACTCATCACAGTTCGAAGGCATAGGACATTCGTCAATCCGGAGTAGCCTCCATTGGCGTCTTACTGCCTAACCCCTCAGGAGGTTTTTGCCCTATAGTAGGACAAATAAGAAAGATAACAAAAAAGAACAAAAATGTATGAGGTAGTTATGCATTCGACCTACGCTGTTGTTTGACCGTCATTCCAAAATAACAAAATAGTACTTCTTACCTACATTGATATTTATTAAAAAGGACTGCAATTTACGAAGCTATTACAGTAATGGTTCTATCCATAGTATTACGGTCGTCATGTTTACATCTACCACTTTTACCTGAAACTGTGTTCTATTTTGGAAACCATTATCTTCGATAGCCTGAACCCCTCGTGCCACGCACGAACGTAATTACGAAAATTCCCCTTTGTAAAGTAAATTTTAAAACAAACTTACCAAATTACGAAACGTTTGTAACACTGTTTCACAAGTAATTTGTATAAGGTAAGGTCGCACTCATCACATCTTTACAATACGTTCCTAATATTTAAAATAAACAAGAAATCACGAGCACTTAGTAATAGATAACAATAACAAATTGTTTTTGTTCCAAAGTCCCGATATTAGTTCCTAAATGTTCTTGAAATTATGAAAGTTTGTTGTTTTTAATGTTCTGTAGCAGAAGCTACGAACGTATCTCGTAGCGTAGACGGAGCGTAGCACGTTAGGGCCAATGGGCATACGAAAGGCGACTGCCGAGCGGTTTTCATTTCTCACCTAAAGATACGTAGGTACCTAGGTGTCTATATCTACACATGGCGTGTCGACTGACTCGACTGTAGAGTTCGACTCGCTACACTTAGCTACGTATGAGAAATACGTAGCGAACCGCTACGTTCGTTCAGTAAACAACCGTCGCGACATAGCGTGTCTGCTTATCATAACATCGCTGATAAATATCACATTCGACTGCATAATTACTTTACGCCATTGTACTCTCACATGTCGTACGGTTAAAGGGAACAAAACAAGAGACAAACCAGACAGAGCGTAGTGTTCTGCAATTATCATATTTCGGGATGTAAATTTGGGATCAAAACTTTTAAAACAACCTCTATGTTTTAAAGTTATTATTACCTAGGATATTATTATTTGTAATCTCTACACTACATACCACTCAAGCTGTTACAGTTACACTCCATCCAAAGGTTGCCTGGAAGAAATCGCTCTCAGCGATAAGGCCGCTTATTTATGCAACTTAATTTTAAGCTTTTTTAAGTTTTTACTTTTATTATAATGTGTTTGTTGTGTTTCATGTTTATATTTCGTAAAAATTAAAATATTATCTATTTTAATAATATTATTAGGTTCTCACTGTTATTTTCTTATTTAGGACGTACCTTAATCGAGTTTTAGGTACTTTAGTAAGAGAAAAATGTTTTAAGGAAATGTACCTTAATTGAAAAATACAGTAGAAGCGACTACATGCATTTTCCTTACAAATATAGCGCTGGCATCAACTTAAAAATCATTAGAATACAAGTAGAAGTACCTACGACCTACGTACCATCAGACAGAAGGTACTGTTACTTCAGGTTATTAAATATTCTATATTATGGAAATTTTAGTTTGCAGACGTAGTAATAATAGCAATTTTAGAAGGTAGACGTGTTATATGGTTAACATTAATTTGATGTTAGTCTCGTTAAATATTTAAACTGTTTGGCTTTCGATACATTTCTAGAAGTTATAAAATCGATAAATAGTCAACAAACTTCAATATTTCACAGTATGTACTTACCTACTTGCAACATTTTTGTCAGACATTAAAAATTGATTGAAATTTTATAAGAGTGTAGACGTGCGAGCGAGCGAGCCCGTCGCCATTGTGCGTCCAATTTAACTTGTTTTAAAAAAAAAGCAAATTTGTCCGTCATGCGTACAACACAACCTATTTAAACAAAATAAGCTTTCAAATCAATAAAAAAGAATCAACTCAATCGGCTAAGCCGTCTTGAAGCAATCGATTAACATCCATTAAAATTAGATATGTTAGCGACAAGAATTGAGAACTTCCTCCTTCGGGTTTTGGGAAGTCGGTTAAAAATTAACAAACTGCACCTTTTTGTTTTAACTATTTACCTCTAGAGGTAAATAGTTAAAACGGTGCAGTCGTTAGGAAAAGTTAGATAGGTATCTTAGGGCGACCTGAAAACTCTAACACATTTAGGGGTGTGGCTTACCTGCTACAACCCTATATCTACGAAAAGAAAAATATATGACGAATCGGTACTATTAGGACTAGGTACTAGGTACTACTGCGGTGCTACTAGGTAATAAATGGAATATTGTATGCATTACTATAGGTAAGTAATCATATCTATAACGGTTAACTACAGGCGTCCCTATTCTGTATTCTTGCAAAATGCAATTACCATAAAGAAAAAAGTTAATTCAATCCTTTTGTATTGTTTCTACTCAATTAGTACAAAAGAGTGCACAAAGACATTAACTTTTACGACTTCAATGCGAAAGATAATTTTCATGAGACTCCGACTAAGTAGGTACCCAGATAATATAGGCTATTATTTTATATCTTCAACAAAACACACGCCAGTGCGTAAATAAAGATTTTAAAGTTAAAAACTAAATTGTCAAAGGATTTTCTGTCGCTACGCGCTAAATGCAGTAATATTTTCATGCAGATTACTTAGTTACAATCTTGTTAAAATTATATGAACTGTCTAGGAAATGTATCGACGAGTCAGTCATGTTTTGACAGACTACACGTATCAGGTTGTGCCACGAGGGCATGCTATTGAAGGTTGCGTTCACCGTAACGAACATTCTACCTAAATATTCAATACAATCCTTGTCAAGCTACGTATTTAAGGGCCCTATACCTGCTAAACTCAAAATCCATGTCGGGGGCATCGAAAATTGTTGATTATTTCATGACGGAATGTCGTAGAACTTTTTTTTGTGTACAGATTGTAGGCGACATTGTTTCCGATATTTTAGTGCAGTTTCCATACAAATATGTCAAAACGAATTGTAGCCTATCGACATTTTAGCCAAATCAGACATTTTTTGTCTAAAATTTGGATAGGCTTTGCACCAATAGGAGGTTCTTGTCTTAAAACTACGCCAAAATGTAGGAAACAATGTCACCTACAATCTGTACACAAAAAAAAGTTCTACGACATTCCGTCATGAAATAATCAACAATTTTCGATGAGCCCGACAGGGATTTTCAGTTTCAAGGTCGTTGGCGTTGTAATTCCTCTTAAATACGTACCCATAAAAATGATTAAGTATAATAAATAAGGCGCGGTCATCAATTCCATGAAAACGCAAACGTATTGTCCCATGAGTAACTTTTCATTACTTATTCCCTTTAAATTAATTAATTTATTGTTCGTATCTTTTCTATCTACTGTAGAGTAAGAATGAACAATTTTAACATTTTATAGCAAAATAGTTCAAATTTGCACTAAAACTTACCAAATAAGAAAAACTTTAATATCTTCGTAGAGTTAACGTGAATTAGGACAATAAAATTAGGTACTTTAGTTTCAGCCGTAGGTACTTTACGTTTCCATACGTCTAGAATATTGTGAAACCGAGAACTTTATTATTTTGCCAGTTATATCAAATTACCCTTTCAATACATAACCCTTTCATACCACTTCTCCCCTACAGCCTTCCGCGAAAACCAATTTCTTCCAAATATTACTTAAGCTGCTCCCCAGTGAGAATATCAGGATAAAAAGTGTGGTATTTCAGGTTTACAGCTATAAACATTCCAAGTTCCATTGAAATCGATTCAGTAGTTCTTGCGCGAAAGAATAAGAAACATAGTCACATACTCACAAATAGGGCTGCCAGATTGCCGGGATTTCCGGGAAAGTCCCGGAATTTAACGTGTTGTCCCGTGTCCAGTAATTTCACTTTAATGTCCCGGAATTCATGAGCACAAGTTTTTTTCCACAAAGTTAGGTACGACACCACAGTGCGGCGCGATTCTAGCACCAAAGTCGCTAAATTGGCAACACTGTATCGAACGTTCACTTTTCACACTGTGAATACCCCTTGTCCATTCACAGTACGATTATGGTTTTAGTATGATTATAGTATTTTAATTTTTATAAAATACTCCAGTCCATTTGTGTTTTTGCTAAGTTTTGGGATATCTAGTTCAGTTTTTTTTCTATTTATTTGTATTTTGGGGTGCTGAATCCGAACCTGTTTGCGGACTAAATTTCGTGAAGCAACATTTAAAAAATCGTAAATTAGAAAAAGGTCTGCAGGGCTATTCACGCCCACCGATCCGAATCCGACGGTCGGTACAGCAGTTTTTCGGAATCTTCATTCCGAGCCGAAAAATCTGGAAATTGCGATTCAGGCTACCGTTTCCGCATATTCGGAAACTCGGCCGACGGAAGTCATATTTTTCCGATAAAAAATCATAAACAATTTTCATCTACATTGAATCTTTCATCTACACCAAAATAATCACAGTTGTCAGTGTCAAACAAGTGTTGAGACTTCAGCGTCAAACGCAGTGTTGCCAATTTGGCAGATTTATCGCCAAAACCACCGGTTCTGGGGAAGGTTGGAAATGGCGAAAATATTTTTAGCAACTTATTCTGATTACATTTTCCCGGGTCTTAGTCGCGTATTGTTATTTATTTTCTTACCTCGATGTTTTATTTTATTTTTACAATAGATGTAACAATATTGTCGGAACTGCACCAGCTTTTTTTTCGCATAAAAAAACATGAAATTTGTTTGAGACATCACCTTTAGTACTAACTAGTACCTGCATTATATTATCTCAATGAGGTAATGTTTAAAAATGTAACTTCTGGCGGAATTTTAATGGACATTGACGAAATTGAAAAAATTGGTAATGGTATCTCTGACAATCCGCGGTTGAAATTTTTGCTGTTTCGAAACTTTTGGCAGTTTCTGCTTTTTCTTCACTTCAAATAAATCACAAAATATGCATCGACCCTCGAGGTGGAGAGTCCACCTTCAGAGGACCCCCCAGCGCTCCCTCCAGTGCCAGAGCCCCTCGAGCGGCTGATCCGGTCCTCGAGGTCCTCGAGAGGCAGGCTGTGGCACAGGAAGGGATCGCTCCCGCCCTGCTGGTTCTCGCTGCCGCAGTAGATAAAATGGCTGATGTAATGAAGAGTTTCCGCCTATGAGGTAAATTAATAAATAAGACTTTTTTTTAAATAATTTAATATAGTTAAAATAAACATAAATTAAAAGTAAATATAAAAATAAAGTTAAGTAAAGTGAGTCCTCTCAAACTGTCCCTCTGTTAGGCGAGGGTCTCCTCTTAGAGGGGTTAGCAAGACACCACAGAAGCAAGAAAATAAAAAAAAGCAGATTTAGTAACTAGGCTACAGCACGCCTAGCTACTAAATCTGCCCTTACTTCAAGTCCCCTTTGGTGTAACTCACTACAAGTGACATGAAAATTTTCTTGCTGTTGGTCGGCATCACTGGCAATCACTAACTCTCCAATGTCCAACTCCGCCAGGCCAGCCTCCACGAACATATTGTGAAGCACTGCGCATGCATTGACCGCCTTTGTTGGTGCACACTCCAACGCCCTGTGGCTATTTAAGCACCTAAACCGTTCCTTGAGTACTCCAAAGCGTCGCTCAATGGAATTGCGTGAACGGATATGGACGTTGGTGTAATGCTGCTCAAGCATGCCTTGTGCAGCATGTAAAACGGGAGTCAAGAGCCAGGGCTCCAGTGGATATCCTGAATCACCTGAAAAAATATAACTGCTATTATTATAAGATTCAGAAATCATTATAATCATTTTTGTTACAGAACAGAAAATTATAAACAGAATACTAACCAAGTAGCCAACATGGGTCTCCTCTGGAAACTCGTATCATTTTGTCTCGGAGCAGGCTGCACCTCCATATGAAGGCATTGTGGCTGCTACCCGGGTATTTCGCCAACACATTAAGGATCCTCAGTTCACTGTCACACACCTGAGTTTAAAAATTGATATTTGTTAAGTATTTGTTATTGTAAAGGAATTTCTAGTTAATCTTATTAATAAACACAGTTTAAAACAATTGATTAAGATTACCGCTTGGACATTTAAGGAGTGGTATCCCTTCCGGTTGACGTAGAGCTCCTCATTCCTACTAGGTTTTTTGATAAAAACATGGGTACCATCAACATACCCCACTACCCCTAGGACTCCAAACTTTCTGAAATTTCTGAAATAGAGTAAAAATGAAACTAAGTAATTGTAATTAACGAATTGTAAGCAGTTGGTAGTGATTGATACCATGGTTAGTTTTATCTTTAGTTGACTTGAAAAAGGTTCTCGGTTCATAGCTTTATTATTATTATCTACTTTAGGATTATTATTTAAAAAAATAATGACAGAATGTTAATGTTAGTTATAGCATTTTTATTATAGATAATTTAACTTTGGTTGCTTAATGAGACCAAATATTAAGATTTGTATGTTGTTCATTGTGCTGTTTAATGTTTTGTTTTTCTTTTAAATTACAAACAAATTCAATGTAAACTCATTTTCCCGGTCCTAATTGTACTCTACTGTTACTCTACTTACCAATAAATATGTTACTTCTAATTTTATATATTTCATTTAACACTGGATAGAGTTATGTAAGTACCTACTTACTTATTAATAGTGAGCTGTGTGTTTGCTGGAAACACCACCCACTTTTTAAGGATGTCAGGGTGGTTCATGGCATTAACCACCTCGCTAATGGCCCTAGACACCGATGCCTGGCTCATACTTACATCGGCGTTTCGGCCACAAGGTCTTTGATATGTGCCATTACCAAAAAAAAACAAGGCGGCGGTGAGCACCTGAATAATACGGATGTATCTACTACCTAAAATTATGTAAGATTTTACATAGAGGTAATTTGAATACTTGTGTAGTTTCAACTTGCCTGTCGGCAGGTAGGTAACTAAACCAACTTACCTTTAATTCGACTGTCAGAGCAGTCACCATACTACCACCAGACATATAGGACCTCACTTGCTCTACAAGGCTAAGAGCCATGTCTGGTCCTATATTTTTTCTGGAAAATGCTCCCAAGGAAGGGATTCGTCACGTCCCTGTTACGATGGAGCATTAAAGTGGTTGACCTTTGTTGCGCTCCGCGGCGCCTATTGCGGTTGCGTAACGCAAGAATTATTTCCATCTGAAATTATCCATATTTTCGAAAAAGATGTCTAATAATATTATAGTATATCCGTTGTCTAGTACCCACAGTGCAAGCCTAGTTGCTTAGTTTGGGGCTAGATGACGATGTATGCAACGTCCTTTACATATTTAATTAAACAAAATAACCTTATAATATTCTTTTCAAACATAAACAACAATCTAAACCGAACTTCGGTAGGCTTTCCGACGGCTAAATCCTATCGGTAAGATTCCGAATCAATAGCTGTCAAATTCGTTCAACCGACCCGAATATCGGTTTTGTGAATCGCAGTTCGTGTCACTATACTCTGTGGATCGTGTTTTTTTTAACTTTATCCGACATCGGTAGCGGTCCGAAGCTCTCTGAATAGCCCTGCTGTTCTCAGAAATGAAAGAACTTAAAATTTTTGACAAAAATCACTATCTAGGTTTTTTTCAGACGAACTGTTCGTTAGGTTAGGTTAGGTTAGGTCACTCGGCCGCAAGTGCCGAGTGAGCTTTGCAGAGACCGTAGAAACATGCAAATTTTCAACTCGAACATATATGACCGAACCGTTTGTCTAAAAAAAAAACTAAATATAGTGATATTTGTCGAGAAATTTAAGTTCTTTAATTTCTGTAAGCAGACCATTTACTAAAAGCTAATACTTACCTAGTTTTCGAGTTTTAAGCAAAGAAAAAGGAAAAGTAGCAGATTTTTTTTCAATGTGGCATGGAGTCACAAAACATTTTCAGCAAACCTCAGATTCGGATTTCGGACCCCAAAGTAGGTATAATATTGTATTTTGGGGTGATGAAAGTAATTGAAAAAAAAAGAAAGACATCAGAACTAACCCAAAATTTTCTCATTATACAGCTTTTAGAGTCTAATTGGACTGAATTATAAGTACCTACCTACTTATAGATTTTATGTCTATAAAATAGGCAAAATAAAAATAATTTGCAAAATATGCAATTTATTTTTATTTTGCCTATTTTTTAATATAAAGTTCTAAAATAAGTACATAATTAGTTATTTTGTAATATTTTTGCTATTGCCCGTTCAACGGCAAACATTTGTAGTTGGATTTTGACTCTACAACTCCAACACCGTTTGAAAAACCAGAAATGTCCAGGAAATTATAAGCCCGTATCTGGCAACCCTACCCACAAACCTTCGCGTTTATAATATTAGTAGGATATTATAGACGTATAGGAAGGAAGTGTGTATTAGGGCAAGTAATATAATATTTAAGAACCTTACAATTTGACAGACAGACGCACTTACATATTCAGATATAGACGGAGATAGCAGAGAACTTGACAACCGACCGAGTGATTCCCGTATTTACCTCTTGAGGTATAGTAACGGAACCTTAAAACGAAATATCGTCTTACCAATGCCGGAAATATCAATATGCTGAAATATTACTAAATCACCAACGTATGTAGGTCAACGATCCTGACCCGTCTCACTTTATCTTAATAATTCTTACCGAATTATGTCAATTGG
This sequence comes from Idaea biselata, assembly GCA_958496205.1. NCBI lineage: Eukaryota > Metazoa > Arthropoda > Insecta > Lepidoptera > Geometridae > Idaea > Idaea biselata. The sequence goes on along the minus strand of OY292399.1, from coordinate 23,994,273 downwards.
ACGCTTTTTCGCTTTTAGTTTCATTAATGAAAGTAAAATACTCACGAGGAACTTCATAAGGGTCTTATTACTAGAAGGCACTTATCACGGCACCTTAAGTTGCTTAGACGAAAACGCTTGCGTTAAGGCCGTTTATCTTATAAGAAGTTATAATCTTATTAGAACCGAGTGCGTTCCGAGGGCGGTTTTTTTTCCTAATGTTATTGAGTGAGTTTATATGCATGGGTTCACACGTACACCACTCTTAGACCGATTCCCGGTCTATTTTCCGACAAGTATTGTTTTGCTCTTTGAGTGATATTTCCAATGTAAAACTAAAGAGCTATTAGAAAGAAGGAAGACGGGTCGGATTTTGATGTGTGCTATAAGCATTCTTTCGATCTTGACTTATTAAGTTAGACAGCAACACTCCTAGAGGGCCAAAGAAGGTATAAATACACTTATCTACTTGGGCCCTAATAAGCATCAAGTCTTCTTCTTAGACTTAGGTATATAAAGTTAAAGTGGGTACCCCAGTATCGTTCTTCGAACTAAATTACTTTTTCATTTCTTTACAAAGTGTATTTACCTCGTTTCAAGTATAAAAGTAAATAAACACTTTTTTATCACGAAAAGATTTATTTTACCGGAAAGGTGGATGGATGGCTGTAGAATTTGAATTAGTAATGAGTCGATTGAAATAATATTATGTACCTCCCAATGTAACATCTTTACTTACAGCGTAACATTTTTATTATAGCTTTTTTCAGCAACGTGTTTTCCTTTATTTTCATAGATTTATGCATGCTTGCTTACTTATAATATTTCATATACTTAGCTATAGGTATCTTTTATATTTTAGGCTGTTTTTATATTTTCCGTTGCTGCTTTGTGTGACCTCTCTGAAGCTCCTTTTTACTCGGCTGCAAAGAAAGTGTTATATGTTTTTCGCGCCTATCTTTGTATGTTTTTTATATTCTTTATTCGCTCATATCTACCAAACCACTCAATCAAGGGAGCGCGGTAGTTTCATATCATGACATAAAAATAAAGGCACCATAATATTGTTAATAAGAAAAAAAAGAAAGTAGGCAGATTATAATTAAGTGATGTATCGTTGAATAGGTATTTGAAAATCATGTTGTTTTTTTTTCATATTTTTTGCTCAAGAAACGCCATGTAACACAATTCCGTCATAATAATCTTCCATAAACTTTACCATCCCCTTTTGAAATAACCTGGCTGGTCTGGTAGGTAGATAAATAAACCTTCCAGCGATTATTTTCTAACGAGGTAAATTTTAAGGGGATTGTGAACCATAAAACATTTACAACACATAATATCGAACCTCCTACTTAATATCATGTGTCGACCGCTGCCCGACCTCGACCCAAAACGAAGTAGGTACGAATTGTACCTACCTACCTCCTATAATAATAAAATTCTGAAACGTCCATAATTCGTGTGATACGTCCCAGCGGAAAAGAATTCTTGTAGTATGTAGATAGTAAGGTGGGATGGGCCATTTTAGTAACAATAATGTAGTACTTAGTGTCACAAATAGGTGGGCAAAGATTCCGGTTCCGTTAGCTCTCAAGTTAAAGCTAAAATTGTATGTACCAATATTCCTTATGTTTTTATTGCTCAAGGCATTTTTACCTTACGAGCCTTAGTCGGTAAACAAAACAAGTGAGAGATCATAATCATAAATTCGCCATGACACGTGGGTTCCCGTGTGGCGCAGTGGTAGCGCACTCGCCCGGCAAGCGAGGGGCACAGGTTCGAATCCTGTCATGGGAGGATTTTTGATGATGTATTTCTCCTTGTAAAATATTGTATGTACCACTTAACTTTTATTATGGTTTCGTACCTCAAAAGGAAAAACCGACCAAGTGCAAGTCGGACTCGCGCACTAAAGGCTACGTACCATTATCCCAAAAAAATCACGTTAGTTGTATTAAATATTAACTGTGTACCTAACTAGGGTCCCGTTTTTACCCTTTGGGTACAGAACCCTAAAAAAGAGCCCTTATATTGTTTTTTTGCTGGTCCGTCTGTCGTTTTTGGAGGAGAACTAAGGAGAGCGTGCGTATACTAAGTTACGTACATACGAGCTAAGAAGGAGCTGCTGCAAGCAAACATGAGAGCGGCGATTTTCAATGCGATGTTACCTTGTTACATCTATACAAACTAGGTACTTGCACTACCTTCCAACCGAACTGTCACCGGTCCTACATGTCGGTCCCTCAACGTCTTCTGGTCACCTATAGGTATACTGAATGTGATCTATTTGCTTACGAATGGAAAGATTTAATGTTGGTTTTTAAGTTTTTATGAAAGATGGTTGGTTATCTTTTATTATACTTATTTAACATTTTGTAACCGTTATAACTAAAGTTAATAAATAAATATACATACATATACACAAACACGACTCGAACTTGTAAAGTTAGACTTCAGTTCACAATGTTATGTTGGACTACTCTCCGCCTAAACTAATACCTACCTACCTACCTATTCTGTAGGTTTGCGGCTTTATTGGTTACCCCTACTTATATACGTATTATAGCAACCTACATTGGAAGAAGATAAAATTAAAACAACTGATAATAAAACCTGACATAGTTGTTTGTCTAACCCAAAAATTACAAGATCACAACACGGCCACGAGTTATTGCTTCAAAGCAAATACCTATTACGTATACCTATAGCTCTATATAAGTGGGTAGGTAATAGGTACCTACGTACCTAGAGATGTAGATAGGTATAGTAGCTATATCTGGCTAAGTCGTTTGATATCACTCGCTTCACGTCTGCGCTTGGGAATGTCGAGATCAAAAGTAGCCTAGACGTTATTCCAGACCTTTAGTTTTAAAAGCTTTATGACAAAGGTATCAAGTTTGATCACAATCAGTTCAGCTATTCTTGAGTTACAAGTATAACTTTCTATATGCGGTAAGTACCTACCTACCTGGTTAATTTATTATACCGATACTTACATATACTCATAATAGTACATTATGATATAAGTGCGGTAAGTTGAAAATTACAGCCGAGGCGATATTGCTGGCCCGAGCCGTAGGCGAGGGCTACAAGAAAGCAGAGGCTGTAATTATCAAAGCGCACGTATGTCATACGACGTTTTATAACACATTTGCTCGTAAAGGGCCTCTTATTTCACCAATTTCAATATCGTAATGTATGTCATTACGTACTTGTGCGTAATCGTAAAGTAAAACGCACGAGTTTCTTTCTATCTATTACTTTAATAAACTTTCTCTCTCTCTCTCGCCACCGAAAACTCAGGAGTTTTCAGCGGTAATTTTACGATTTATGCTACTTTAAATCCACCCAAAATACCCAATAGGTTTATTATTAATAGATAGGTACCTAATAAATAATAAAACGAAGGCTAAAAGTTTGCACTACCTATAGTCTAGGTCACTTTGAAGAGAGAGTACCTAGGTATAGAAGAAAGATTATAAATTTAGTTTTACCCAGCTACCACCTAGTTAGGTAGGTAGTACTCGTTATACCGGTGCGGGTGGTGATAAATTGACGACCAACTTAATTTACGCCAATAGATAAAACAAAATGAATATTCTTACGCTCTCCTACGTTCCTCTAAGCAGGAATTTATCTTCAATTTGAGCTGTGTTTCCTTGTTTTATTACTGTATAAAGTATCTAATTGTATCTACCTAAACTTGTAAAACTCGTAGAGGCGTCCAGTTAAAAATATATTGAGGCATTTGTTTGAGGTTCTGTCGGGGACTCCAGCTCGTTAGAAAAGGAATTAAACTAAAAAGTTTTATTTATTAAAGCTGGGTCACACCAAACGCGTGGCCCACGTGCGTGTCTCTGTGTCCTACTTTACGCCCGAAGAGCTACATCTACTGTAACTACTACTACAATAATATAATTTCGCGGGTTAACAATGTCACCTTGTACTAATGTATTATGTGCCGCCGTGTAGCCCCGGCATAGAATAGGGCTACCTCATCTCTTCCCGTGGGTGTCGTAAAAGGCGACTAAGGGATCTGAGGGAGACTAGCAAACCTTAAGTTCTCTCCGCGCGGTGGCGGATAAACTGCTTGGTCCCTAGGAGGGTTGGTATCAGGCAGGCGGCCGGCCGTAAAAATATTGCCAATCTATTTACAGAAGGTATGGTCAATGATGACTTACCTACTGCGCCGACCCCAAATTAATTTGGGGTTTAGCGGACCCCGGGCTCCCGAGAGGGATGCAACCGGGAACATCGCTCGGATGAGGAGACTAATGTTTTATGTGCTACCAATAGCCGTGCAGCATACTGTACCAGGGCTCGAATACCGGTTAAATTTGTTTAAATTTCAAGCATAACTTTATACACTACACAGGGCAACACAGTTTAGTGTTCATTGCCACACTGAATGCAAACACATTTATTGGTCATTGCTGTCCCAACGTAAAGTCTTGCCAATGTCCAGGGTACGCTGGAGTGCACGCACATACGTGCACTCAGCAGAGCATGTCACGCGTTTTGTGTGACCTACCTTATTTAATTATAAAACGCATACGGTTAAGTTCCGTACGTTTTAACGTATTTCCCATCTTCATTCTTTTTTAAACTAAATACAGTGGCTGGCAGATAAGTTGAACAAAAATGACGGATGCGCAGAAGTCGATTTTTCATAGAAGTCGCATGTAAAAAAAATGTACTGCGAACTTTCCTCTTCCACGTCAAAATGTTTCAACTTATCTGCCCGTCACTGTACAGTAGTTTGAAGTAATAACAAATCTTCCCCTATTACACCTCTCGCGCGAGTGGGGCGTTGAAAGAGGACAGAGTGAGATCAAGACGTGTGGCCACGTCACTCGCCATGCGCAAACCCAAAGAATATTTTAATACACTACGTTTTACCACGTTTTACGCAGATAGATACGTTTTACGCAAGTTTTACGTTGACGCAGCCAGAGTAACATGAGTTTTACGCACAGAGTAGGCATAGTTTAAGTTTAGCCGCGGTATTACCAAATGAACAAATTGAACTTTTTAAAATTGTTTCGTTTTCTATTTTTTATCTGTGAACTTCAATTGAAAAAAAGGAGGAAAAAATCTAAAGTGTTGCCATACCAGCACATAGATCTAATTTTTGTAACTTTTGTCCCTTTTTTTAACTAATTAGGACCTACTTAAATAATTATTATGCTGTTAAATTTATAAATAAAAAAACCGCAAAGGAAATTACAATTATAAATTTAAACAGACGACATTAAAACGTAAATATTGCCGTTGTGTGGGACTAATATCTATGGTAAATATGGGCCAGTACAGTACCATTATTTTACGCTTTAATATTGTAGGCTGTTTTTTTAATTCCTTTTGTTTATTATTGCTTAATAGGTTGTCTAATGAGGTTTAAAACTGCCATTTGCTCACTTCAGATGGCGCTACTGTAGCACGTCTGCCTTTATTTGACACCTTCATAGTTTTTTCGTAAACAAACATGGTTATTTTGAGATAATTTTACAAAATGACGCTTTGTTCAGCTGTGGATTGCAAAAACATAGCAAATCATTTATTCCCCAAAGATGCCAAAAGAAAAAAACAGTGGATAAAAGCTATGAGGAGAAAATTCGACCTAGTAACTATTTAAGGTTATGTGCTCCCCATTTTAAACCTAATGATTTTTTTGAGAGAAATTCCTACACAGGTAAAACGTTTCCTTTCTTAAAACTACTAGTGTAGGTACCTACCTATTGATCGAAGGTTATAATAGTTTACTATTGTAACGATAGTCTGTATGAGAATGTATATTCTCTTAGGAATAGACCATTCCTTAGTTTTTACAGTATTTTCCTCCTATCATCAATGTTCATCGATCAGTGATCATCACAGACGTTTCTCTCATGCCAAGTTTTGTGTAAATTAGGGTCCTTATGTTACCTTATCCACATTTTCTCATTCATTCAGGTGATGAAAATAAATAAAAAGTATTGAGGAAAACAGCAGTTCCTTCTATATTTTCTTTTACCAAAGTAATTACCGAAATAAAGCCAGAAGACCAATAACGGTTAAACAGACGTCTAGAAAGAAGCAGAAGGAGACAGTGCTTAGATACAGCACCTGGACCTAGCAGAATACAAACCGAAAATAATAAATGCTGCAACTTTAGAGAAAATATTATGAAATGAAGGAAATTTTACTTATAAATTAAAGACATTTTTCGGTTATAATCACATGGTGTTTATTTTATTACTTAAGGCATTGTTTCAACGCTCAACGTTTTGAGACCTTTACATGTCTCTTCTTCAGGATTGACTGAGATGTTTTTGTGATTTGTCATTCTAATGTGTTAAAAAGTTACTGTGAAACTACTGTCTTATCAAAATCTAAAATTAAAAAAGGTATCAAAACGTTCCTGTGTACACAGACTCTAGATAGCAAAGTTAGACTAATATTTATTATTAACTATGCTTAGATCGTGTCCGTCAGCTAGGCCGGACCGGGCCACAGATTTACACCAAACTTTACACAAACAGATGTGCTTACAATGTGCCTACAAACCACTTCCAGCGGCATTCACAATAACTGACTTCTATAGTGCCATTTCAATCTATTTTCAATAAAACTATGTAAAGTAGTTTCTTCATTTGTGCTTTGCATTGCTCATGAAAGTAGGCATAGTTTCCTTCAAAGGCAACACCAAGAGTAACCAAACTTCTGCTTTCATATAACAGACGACCTTTGGGTGGTAGGTACTTGAAACCTCTCCGCAAACTCTTGGATGTGGTGTTTGGACAGCCGAGCGGTGGTAAATTGGTGCTAGCGTTAACATCTCCAAAGTGACTTATATCAGGAAACTCAGGAATTTCGTCATCGAGTTCCTCTTCGACTCCAATAATACAGTTTCTGTCGTACGCCTCTAGCCTAAAACAAAAACATAGAAAATCCATGAAAAAAATACCCTTGTCAACCATTTGTAAACAAAGACTTATTTTTAATAAAATCATAAAAATTACAAGTCGTACGACCCCGCAAATAAGCACGTATACTTATCTCAACATGTAGGTACTTTTTACAAAAGGGTTTTTACATATTTTCAACATATAAATCAGTACAAAGCCTTTTTGTAAAACATAACAAACAAACACTAAAATGCACTTTTTTACTAACCTTTCAGTCAAAGCAGCTTTTTTTCCGCTAGTAGACGCATTCCTTTTTCTCAGCTCCCCTTTTAATTGGATTATACTCCACGTTGAATACATTTTAATTCATAAAATTGCTAAAGACACATGCAATCACAGTTGAAGTTTGTCGGCATCTGGCCGTGCCACACTAGCGCCACCTGCCTCGACCTTTTAGTTTCTAACCCCATTAAAAATGTCATTAAACATTAAAACTTAGTTAGGAACATGTTCAGGAAAGAAACCCATGTAACGCCAAAAACCGTTAAATTCTCCCCAGGCGTTTTTGAGAAAAATGGTGACAATATTTGTCTCCGTGGCTGTCGAGGGTAAAAGTAGTTTGTAAGCACCCAAAAATTATGAAGCGGTTTACCCAAAATTGCACACACGCATCATTATCACACACACGTCGCTCACATCACACACTCATCATCGTTGCTCACATCATTCATAATAATTAGGTATTTATATTATTAACAGACTTCAAAAAAAGATTTAGTTACGTTTTTTTTATTAAATTAATATTTGAGGCAAGTTGAGTAATGTGAGACATTATGAGATCGTTCACTGGCAACACTGCTTGAGCGTTGTCAAGTTGTTGTGTTGTATTGTGGCGTGCTTTTATTCAACAATTTTGTTAATAAATTGCTTTTCAGTGAATATTATAAAGTTTATTCACAATGGTGAAGCTAACAACAGAACTAATACAGAATTCTATGCAATATGTAAACCCTTGCAGAGACCGAGAACTTGATCTTAGAGGTTAGCTCTATACCGACAACAAAATAATAATTTAACTTGTTTAGTTACAAAAGAACTTTAAATATTGTTACAGAAGTACTGTAAATGCTTGTCTTAAACCATTGTTTTATTCTAGGTTACAAAATTCCACAAATTGAGAATATGGGAGCGACACTAGATCAGTTTGATACCATAGATTTTTCTGATAATGACGTGAGGAAGCTTGATGGATTCCCTCTTCTGAAACGGATAAAGTGTCTCCTGTTGAATAACAATAGAATTGTGTAAGTACATAATGTAAATCAATAACGTTATACCTACTTGTTCATCTGTTCAATTACATACCTTCAACAAATCCTATACTAGCTGCTTCCCGCGGTTTCACCCGCGTAAGTCCCGATCCCGTAGGAATATCGGAAACAAAAGTAGCCTTTGTTACTCAGGGTGAATGTAGCTTTCTATTTGTGAAAGAATTTTTTAAATTGGTCCTCTAGTTTTTGAGTTTATTCATTACAAACATACAGACACACATACACACGAAAATACAAATCTTTCCTCTTTATAATATTAGTTCAAGACATTTAGTTTAGAATATGGCATTTTTAATATCTGACGATTTCTGTACCCAAAAGGCAAAAACAAAAAACCCTATTACTGCTGTCTGTCTTTCACTTGACTGTATCTCCTTTTTACAGATTATGTATTTCTGTAGCTGCCAAAACAACAAATACTAAAACAAATTATTAAATAGGGGCTCCCATACAATAAACGTGATATTGAAATTTTAAACAACAATATCATGAAAATAAATGCTATTTTCAAATACCTATTTTAAAAAATCTTGTATGATTTTGTGTTTCAGGAGAATTGGTGAGAATTTAGAACAGTACATCCCTAATCTAGAGTCACTTATACTCACCAACAACAATATAACAGAGCTAGGTGATTTAGATCCATTGGCGACATTGCCAAAACTGAAGACATTGTCTTTGATGCACAATCCAGTGGCCAACAAACAGCATTACAGGTACTATACATGTTTATTAAATAGGTAATAATAAGTAATATTGCAGGTTGCTGTACACAGCGCCATCTAGCCCCTAATTTAAGCAACTAGGCTTGTATTATGACCACAGACTTGTATCTTTCCATTTGCAAAGTTCACTTAACTAAACTATAATCCTAGTAGAAAAACTAAAGTGCTTGAGAAATGTGCCCCTAAAGAAGGGAAAAGTAGGGTGCTGCCTTCAAATTTAAAACGACACTTTAACTGCTTTGTGCTCTTTATTTCAGAGCCTACATGGCCTATAAACTGCCAGAACTTAGGTTACTAGATTTCAGAAAGATAAAACAAAAAGAAAGAGAAGAGGCTAATTCATTGTTCAAAAGTAAGAAAGGGAAGGAGATTCAAAAGGAAATCACGAGGAAGGCCAAGACTTTCGTTCCTGGAGGCAATATGCCTGATCCTAAAGTCACAAGTAAGTATAGATGGCAATCTTTGGATTGCCACAGTTATTAATTTATTGTAACAGTTTATCATTTACTTGAAATATTTTACAAGGAGAAATACATCATCAAAAATCCTCCCATGACAGGATATCAGTTTATCATTTTCTCACTAAAAATTAAATTCCGAAGATGTACTTATAACTGTTTAAAAGATGGTGACATTATCAGGAGTGGTTGTAGAGTCAGCAAAGCATCAAATACCATCTAACCAAACATATTGACATAAATAGACTTAAATATTTGATGTAGACTTTACATAGAAGTTAAACCAATAAACCTGAGTACCTAGGTAGTTAACAAAAAATAGTACACACTAAAATATCCTAATTTTCCTCTACTGATATGGGTATTCACCGGTGCTTGTAAATCTCACATACTTACAATGATTTTTGTTTCTGTGTTCAAAGATCTCACACCGCAAGAAATTCACAAAATCAGGGAAGCAATCAAGAATGCTTCATCTCTACAAGAGGTTGAACGGCTGACGCGCATGTTACAGTCCGGACAAATCCCTGGACAGAAACCTTTGCAGCCAGTCACTCAGAGCAATGGCCAACGTAAGGATTTTGCTAATCATACTTTCCTACTAATATCCTACTATCCTACTAATATTATAAATGTGAAAGTTTGTATGGACGTTTGGATGTTTGGATGTTTGTTACTCTTTCACGCAAAAACTACTGAACCGATTGCGATGAAACTTGGAATATAGATCGCTGGACACCTAGAATAACACATAAGCTACTTTTTAACCCGTAATTCCCGCGGGATCGGGACTTACGCGGGTGAAACCGCGGGGCGCAGCTAGTTTTATAATAAATTCATTATTGGCGTAATCATGGCTTGAAGCCACACCTTGCAGTTTTATCCACCTAGGTCTGATAGAGGTATAAGCAGTTGTTCACAGTTGTACTTACCCAAGAATGGGAATGTTTGATTTTGTAGCCTAGGTATGGCTTTTCCATCTCTACCAAAATGCATCAAAATTCGATCCAATCGACAGTTCACAAAATAATTCTGTAGCAAACAAGCTTTAATTACTTTTGCATTTATAACATTAGTCTGTGTTTTACCTGCAGGCCCAGGAGGAGGGATTCCCATTGGAAGGAATGGGAACCATTTACGTGTGATTTCTAATATGATAATAAAATATAGGGGACACCATATTTTATTATACATTCAAAAAATTTTGAGTTTCAGTATTATCCTCACAATGTTTTCCTTCTCCGATTGATTAAACAAGTTTGAGGATTTTGGTTTATAAATTTGATTAACAGTGTTTATACGCATTGGTGGAGTAGAAATGCCTGCAGACAGTAGCAACAAAGTCTGTGAGAAAGTCCAATGGAGCAGTATAAATCTAAGTTTGTATCAACTTTAAGAAGTCACCATTTTCTATGTATATTGATTGTATGTATGTTGACAAATAATGTTCTAAAATATTTACAGATGTGTTGCTCACAATGGAGACCTTGAATCCTGGTGATATTTTCTATGATCTTTTAATATAAGTGATTTTAAATCAACTTATTCTGATTTCAGAGAAAGACGAAGATGAGGAAATGGAGACTGATCTAGTCAACGGTTAACAATGGATGAATAGACATTATAGCTGTAAGAACAGATTACTAAGGTTTTTCTTTTAATTAGATTTATGTTAAGCTGATAAGAATGGAGCTATGAACTACAGCTGTAGATATTTACCACAATCTCTTATTTGTCTTTGAATTTGTTAAGGCTTCTGCCGCAGCTCCTGCACTAAGCCAGGGGTTTTACAAGTATTTTATTCATAAACAAGAGATGGTAGTAAAACAGCAAGCAACAATTTATTTAAAAAAAAACAGATACTACACTACAGTTATTAGGCAAAAAGAACAGAACTACTGCATTAAGGATTTGAAGCTACTCCTAAATCAAGTGTATTATTATTTTAAAATAAAAGTCATTTTAGCATGTCAAAAATAGTTTTATTAGAATTCATTTTTTATAAAATTATCAAAATAAGTTAATTCTCTATAAAGTTTTCAAGAAATTCGTCGTTGCCAGCATCTAAGAACACAGAATAAATCGTCGATAGTAGGATATTTCGTCCCATAAGCTCTTTTATTGTAGGTCTTTTATCTGGCAGCACTGAAAGCATTGAGTCGATGAGATCTTGCATGCCTCGAGTGTATTCACTTAGATCTATAGGGTGAACGCTACCATTGGTTATAACTTTGACGAGGCCCACTAGACTCTGTAAAACAAAATGTTATGATTAATTAGCTCATGGAACACACGTAATGAGAATGCTTATGTAAGAAAATATTACATTCCCATTGGTACCAGTGCGGGTACGAATAAGGAAAAACCGGCTAAGTGCGAGTCTGACTCGCGCACGAAGGGTTTCGTACCATTATCAAAATTGAGTACGGAACCCTAAAATAAACACTGAACCAAGCGAAATCCGTGTACGCAACGATAACGCACGTTCGGCACGTTTGTATTTATCTTTAACACTGACGCCAATTTAACACTAGATGGCGCTTGTGGTGAAAGTAAATTGCGCTTACGTTGCGTTTTACCGTGAAAAATCACGTTGTATGGGAGCCCCTCCCCCCTTAAATATTTGTTTTTAGTATTTGTTGTTATAGCGGCTACCAATATATGTACATCTTTAAAAAATGCAACTGTCTAGCTATCACAGTTTATGAGATACAGCCTGGTGACAGACGGACAGACAAGACAGACGGCTAAGTCTCAGTAATAGGGTCCCGTTTTTACCGTTCGGGTACGGAACCCTAAAAAGAAACAAGTGGTGTATAACTTTGTGGCTGGGAATCCAACTAATTTTATGTGAAAGTTGTGTGTAGGTACAGTTGTGGTCATATAATTAAGAACGATTTGAAGTTCTAGAAGTTTTTTATATAAATCGTGCCACACACAGAGATGTGTACCTTCTGAGAAGCATCTAGTTATGTTATAAAATAGCCACATTAATAGAGCAACGTGGCTTAGGAATAAATAATGAAATCGCTAACTATTTTTTTCACATTATATTGATTTTACCAAAGTAACACATTCAAACAGTACTGAAGCTGGACAAATAATTAAGAACGATTTATTAAACTGCTCGGCAAATGTTTTGTATGACACTTACATTTAAAAAATTACAATATAATATGTAGCGCAGAAAATTTAAAAATCAATTTAATATATTTTTGACTAAAATAAATAGTTAATAGCATATCCACAGCTTTTAAGTACTGTTTTACACTGGCGATGCATTAACTATATTAATTTTTGATATATTGCAAGAGAAATAGAGTTCCATTCTTCTACGAAAACGTCGTACAGCTCGATAGCTCTCATAAATTTTCACACTTTGTATTGGAAACCTTTTTCTTTACTTCGAGCCACAGATTCTCTATTGAATTTAGATCTGGGCTGTTGGCTGGCCAATTTAAGTCAGAAACTGATTGCGCTGTAAGAAATTCCTTTACGGTGCGTGCAGTGTCCTTTGGATCATTGTGATGCTGGAATGTTCAAATAACCGGTAGAACGTCTTAAGCATAAGATAACATTGTTTCTTCCAGTATATTTTTGTACTGGAACTGATCCATGTTACCTTCTATCAACTTTACAGGTCCAACACCATGTCCAAAAAACCATCCCCAAATTTTCACATTCCACCACCTTGCTTTAATGTAACTTTCGTGTACTTAGGGTCGAATGCTGTATTCGCGGGACGTCGTACATATCATTTTCCATCGGAACATACTCTGTTTACTTTCGTATCGTCAGAAAAAAAGTACATTTTATCAATGTCGCACAGTTCAGTTTTCATACTTTCTCGCTAATGTCAGCTGGACTTGCCTGTGGCAAAGTTTCAACATGGGTACATTTCTTGCTATCCTTCCGTGCAATATTTCTTTTATCAAACGTCTTCTAATAGTGCGCGCTGAGATTGCTGAAGGGTTGTTTTCACCTAAATATTATTTTCTCAGCTCATTGGACCCTTTAGAAGGATTTTGTTTTGCCATACGAACGATGTTTCGGTCATCTCGAGGAGTTGTTTTTCACTGTTTAGGTACACGCGGAACCTTCGAAGTAGTTTGATACGTAGCGAAATGCTTTACAGTGTGGAAAACCATCGTTTTTGCACATTGCAGATGGTCGGCTATCTTTTTGTATGACCAAATTCCTCTGGCGAACATTTATTATTACTTCCCTTGTAGATTTATCACAACTTTTATTTTTTCCATTGTTTTTTCATAAGAAGCAATCACTTTTACCTTTTACAGCACTAAATGGCGCCAAAATTATACAAACAGTAACAAATCGACTGATTTTTCTCTAATTAAATTTGAATAAAGGTATAAACTATTGAGCGTTCTTAATTACGTGGCCAGCCAGTAAATAGGAGTAACTATGTTTAGAAGTAGTGTAAAAAGTTCGTGTATTTATTTTTAGCTAATCATGTGTATCAATGAATACAGTGGTATTATTGAAAAGTTTTACGATACCGAGAACAATAAAAAATAATTCATGCAATTAGTTTTGCGTCATAGTTAAAAAAAATCTTCCCTTTATATCAGCGTTCTTAATTATATGACCACTACTGTATATGTGTATTATTTCATCACGTAAAACGGCTGAACCGATTGCAATGAAACTCGGTATTAGATAAATACTAGCTGACCCGGCAAACGTTGTTTTGCCTTATAAATTATAGATAGTAGCCGATTCTCAGACCTACTGAATACGTATACAAAATCTCATAAAAATCGGTCAAGCCGTTTCGGAGGAGTACGGTAACTAACACTGTGACATGGAAATTTTATATATAAGACTAGCTGACCCCGCAGACGTTGTCCTGCTCGTTAAATAATACGTCATGTCAAAATCGCTGAGTTTGATTTTGATTTTCCAGCTTTTCTTTTTAAATTTTTCCTGAATTTTCTTTGCTATAAACCTCACGTAGCCCGAGACCTTTCCAACGAATGCAAAACCGTGGAAATCGGTTCGTGCGTTCTGGAGTTATAGCGTCAGGAAGGAAAACCCGACTTATTTTTATATAGTAGATAAAAAGAAGATAAATAATAATACGAATCTGAACAGACATACCTCAGCCTCAAACGCTCGCTTATGTGTGCACATCTCATACAGTAGGCACCCGAGTGCCCACACGTCGCTTTTAGTGTCGTAAGGTTTTCCGTCGCACAATTCTGGCGCCAAATAATAAGGTGTGCCGATTACAGTTGATGTTTTCTTCGCACTAAAATAATGTAAAAAAACGAATCAAGTGCGAGTCAGACTCGCGCACGAAGGCTTCCGTCCGCCCCACTATCAATTGGGAACGGAACCCTAAAATAATGTAAAAAACTAATCAAGTGCGAGTCAGACTCGCGCACGAAGGGTTCTGTCCGTCCCACTATCAATTGGGAACGGAACCCTAAAATGAAAACAGGACCACCAGTCTATCAGTCTATCACTAGATGGCGCCAGTGGTAAAAATAAATCGCGGTATCGTTTCGTTTTTATGTTACAAATCACGTTTGTTGTATGGGTTTACGTAGAATTGATTTGTTATTATAGTGGCTTCAGAAATACATAATCTCTGAAAATGTCCACTGTCTAGGGATCACGGTTCATGAGATAAGTACCTACAGCTTGGTGACAGACGGACGAACAGACAGTGGAGTCTCAGTAATAGAGTCCCGTTTTTTTACCCTTTATGTACGGATCGAACTCTAAAAAATACGACGTATGTTTTCATACTATGTATGTACCTACCTACTGAAATAGATTACCTTTCTAGCATCTTTGAAATTCCAAAATCACCTATTTTCACCAAAATACCCCCTTTACCAGTCAACAATATATTTTCAGCTTTCAAATCTCTGTGAATGATGTCCATGCTATGGATGTAATTTACTCCAAGCAATATTTGAGAGAAGAAGAAGAGTATTTCCTGCGAAAACAGATTAAGTAGGTAAATCGTCATCAAGATTAGTATGTATGTAGGTACACGCAGATACATAATAGGTATAATTGTAGGTCATTTAATTACAGAAATACCTAAGTAGGTAGAAGAAAACAGCCAAGCTTACTACTGTGCCTTTTTACAAGGGTAAATCTTATTAAGATCATCGCAGGCCGCATTCGTGTGGGGCGGCCCGGCCAGGTATACCTACCCACTAAAACCCCTTGGCTTGGTGTCCTTCACGCCGCTGTGCCAGAGCAGAGCCGGAAGCAATTCCTCTCCAAATTACCGCAGGTTCGATACCCGCTCGCGTTAAAACCTTTCATGTTAGTAAGTACCTAAGTAGGTCTTACCTGCTCCTTTATAATTTTCGGACATTTTTGATACAAATATTCCGCAAGATTCCCGCTTGCGGCGTATTCCATTGCTATCATTACGTAATTGTCAGTGTAGAAACAGTCTAGGAACTTTATAACATTGGGATGTTTCATCGAGGATAGTATTCTTATTTCGTTTGCTATGTCCTGGAAACAAAACAAAGCAATTTCATTTTAGTACAAACTTATACCCGGCCACTGGGTAAGTAATTAAGTTTCATGAAGATCGGTTGAGAAATACGACCTGTAGAGGACAAAGGGAGATCACTTAGATGAGTAAGACTAGCAAACCTTAAGTTCTCCCCGCGCGGTGGCGGATAAACTGCTTGCTTGGACCAAGATCCATAGAGCCACCTTGGTCCCTACTAGGAGGGTTGGTGTCAAGTTGGCGGGCGGGCTGTAAAAATATTGCCAAATCTATTTGCGGAAGATATGGACAATAATGAGATGACTTACTGCGCCGACCACAAATAAAACAAATTGGGGTTTAGCGGACCCCGGGCTCCCAAGAGGGATAGGAACCGGGAACAACGCACGGATGAGAAAGAGGTATGCGGTGAGATGTAAGGAGATATGTGGTGAGATGAGTGAGTTCTAGATGAAGAGTCAATATAGTCTGTAGGTCTAGGTAGGTACCTACTTACCCACTCAAGTAATAAAAGTGACTTACTATTTTTTGTCCATTTATTTTGATATTGAGTTCAATGTCTTTTACTATGGAAAATGTATGGTCTTCACGATTCTCGCATAAATAAACATTTCTGCAAAATAGATAATGATGTAAAAACCAAAGTTCTTCATTAATGCGACTGGAAACCAATGTAACTAAATCTAAGAGTAGTCTTACCCGTAAGTCCCTTGGCCAACAGTCTTCAATACAGTTAAATCATATTCTTTAAATCTTTTTTTAATATCCATTTTCGACCATTTTATGGAGTGCGTTACAGCAATAGAATTATTGAAATTAGCTCCATTCGTTACAACTAAACGTTTTACTTAAACTTTTGAAGATTTGGGTAGGAGGGTAGTTCAAAATTATATCAATACCTCCTTGACCTTCCCTGGCAGCAGTGGCAGCCTCGCTAACGATGCCACAGAAAACAATTCGTATTTTAAAAAAAAACACCTTTTTTACGCCAAACGTCAATGTCAAAAGTGTAGCAGCTGAGAGAGATATTATTTTCGATTTTTGGGGAGAAATAAACAAATATCAGGCATAATTTCTCCCCTGTAGGCTCACGAATTGAAGCTAAAATGGGTCAGTTTATGGGTTCAATGAATGCTCGGGATGTGAGCCTCAATATGAATGATGAACCTACCTTCGATCCTCAAATTGGATTCGACTACGAAAGGAAGAAACGAGGTAATTTTACAGGTTTACATTGAAAGTAGTCAGAAATTTAAGTTATTTGATTGTTGCTTGTGATCATTCCTACCTATTTTGTACCCGAATAATACACAAAATTAGTTACATAATAAAAAATGCTGAGGTTATGTTTTGGTCAACAACTTTGAATAATCTAAATTCTTCGCTAGTCAAAGCTCATTTCCTTTGATAAGTGATTTATTAAAGTCCTCATTAACATTAATAAACTTGTTGTATAACCGTTTTATAGAATCCCCCATAACTGAAGAAGAGTTTGTGTCAGCGAGGATTCCCCCCCAGTTCCGTGACTATTGTGGTCAACAGCTGATGGAGTACCAAGTCTGCCGTTACAAGCATATGCCGCTGATGTACAAGTGTGCTCATGAAAGACATTCTTATCTTAACTGCGAACAGCAAGAGTAAGTGATTTATAGCCCAATAATGACCCATCTCAAACTTTTGCAAAATTCACAGACTTTATGAAAAATCAACTGTGCATCCGGCAGTTTTTTTCTAAATGTTTGGTAGCTGTACTAATTTTGAATTTATGGGCTGCTCAATTATTCTTTATGTAGCCTCGAAATTAGAAGTGGTGCTGTAGTGTTCTTATTAATTAAAATTGTAATTGTTTTATTCTGTTTTACAGTTACATTATTCGAATGAAGGAGTTTGAACGTGAACGTCGTCTCAGGCTGAGAGAAAACAGACTTGTTGGGGCTGCTTAGTGTAATAACTATTGATTCTAACTTGGTCAATAAATAGAAATCATTGAATATGTAATAATAGCACTTAAATTAAAAGTTCTTTTCTTGTTTTCAATAGGTGTTTTATCCAACTTAATTCTTATGGGTCATCATAAGTAGTAACTACTATAGCAATAATACCTCAAAAGCTTTAGGTAAGCGGTTTCTTTTCATACAAATGAGAGGAAATTTTATGAGAACCTTTGAAAATTAGAATAAAGGTACCTTCACGATTCATAGATAGTGAAATTCAGAACCTTGACGTTAAAAATATATCCAATTCCTGCTGATAGTGTAGATCCAACTTTAAAATTTTAATCTGTGGTTTATCAGCATAGATAATTGAATGAACCTAGAGCAAATAGCAGTAGACTCTTCTCATCTGCCTTTCAAGGTACCAACTTATACAAACGAATTTGGTAGAAAATCAATAATGTTGCCACTTTATAAAAATATTTGCCAGCTAACTTTTTGACGTATTGTTGTATGTCAACAAAGGTGTATTTTCTTCGACACTTGCGGATTAAATTCTGTAAATTACTTCATAAGATATTGATGAAATGACACTCAATTATAAACCTTATTGCCGACTACCATTAAAAGCTTGCTGACATACCCGTCGTTGAAAAAATGTAAAATTTTTGTAAACACGCTTGTGGAATACACAATTATTTCTATAGATGAATGAATAGAAGTTGAATTTATTGCGGAAGTAATGGCTTCCTAAAATATAATTGCAGAATTTTATTGTAGTGATCATTGGAGTTTTGATTGAAGTTAAATATTGAAATGTGGAATGTACGTGTGGAATAATCGCCGGGCAAAAAAATTCAAAGACCCTTGAAAATTGAAATGCGGAGCCGCGTCTCAAGCTACAAAGAAACTATGAAAATACTATTTTGTTTGTATTAGAAAAGGTTTTTGCCGTGCAATATACAGTAGTGTTTACAATGCATCCTAGTTTAGTTATTGATACACTGAAATAAGATGTGTGATGATGAAATTGACGAAAATAATCCGTCGGCATTGATAGAGCAGTCCTGAGGATATTTGGTGTTTCTTTCAATAATGGACGATGCCGGTGGTACTAAATCTGTGAAGAATAAGATGTCTTCACGGGCTCAAGATGATGAAGACGATTCGGAAGAGGAAGTTTGGGACAGCGAGGGTGATGACGAGACCATAGCGCGAATACAGCGAGCGCACTACGCACAGGCGGCGGCTATGACTTCCCGCCGCCGAGCTGCAGCTCCTCGAGGCCGTCGCATGAGCCAGAAAAGAAAAATCGAGGCAGTCAAAACCTTCCATGACTTCACAAAGAAACTCAAACAGGACACTGGTATAAGAATTCGTGGGCTTGTCGGTAACAATTTGTTGGAGTTGAGTGACTTTTCTAGTGAAACGAGTGAATCTGATAGTGATGGATTGTCCGAGGAAGAGTTCAGTGTTGATCCCAATGCTATTAAAGATTTAGCTGAAGAAAACGAAAGCTACATCGATCCGGAGACAGGTGACATAGTGGACGGAAATCAGAAGGTAAACAAAAACACTAAAGAAATAAAAGAAGTAAAAGAAATCGAACAGCCACCACCTAGCATAGAAATGGAGACAGACAACCCTTTAGAAGAACCTAACTCTTTAGAAGAGCCTAACTCTTTAGAAGAGCCTAACTCTGTAGAAGAACCCCCCTCTTTAGAAGAACCTAAAACTCTATCAATCAGTGACATTATTGACGAAGGAATGTTAGACTCAAAGAATGTAGAAATAGCAGAAGTAGAGGGGAGTGAACTGTGTACAGAGAAAACAGCGGAGGAATTACTAAAACAAGAACAAGAGGATGGCAGCCAAGATCAAGACTTCGATATAACTGAGAAATTGAAGGAAATGGGAGAGATTAGTGTGAAACCTGTTAAAAAAGAGGATGAAGACACTCCTCCTAATGAAGAGGAAAAGAATCCTGAAAATGAGGATGATGTAAGTTCTCATATCACTATAATTTTAGAATTTTTAAGTCATTTGTAAAGAAGACAGCTCGAATCTTGTTCCACTGCCGTCTTCCTATCTTCTAGATGACAATGTTACATCTTTACTCATTTCATCACTTACCATCAGGTGGGATAGTGGTCAATGCGCATCTGTTGTTTATAATACAAAAGTGTATACCTAGGTAGATTTAAAATAATTAATACCGTAAAAATAATTAAAATAATTAATTTTATAATTAATATCTTCACAGCTATTGATAATAAAAAAATGTTTGATTAGATACTAAGGTTGTATTGCTGCTGGCGAGTTCTTAAAATTACAAAAACCAAAAATTAGAATTCATTATTAATTTTAATAAGTATTTAGGTACTCAACTCATATAGGTACCTACTTAGCTGTGTAGCCCCGGCATAGCTGTGTAGCCCCAGCATAGAATAGGGTTACCCCATCTCATCCCGTGGGTGTCGTAAAAGGCGACTAAGGGATCTGAGGGAGATTAGCAAACCTTAAGTTCTCCCCGCGCGGTGGCGGATAAACTGCTTGATCCCTAAGAGGGTTGGTGTCAGGCAGGCGGCCGGCCGTAAAAACATTGCCAAATCTAATTGCAGATGGTATGGTCAATGATAACTTACCGACTGCACCGACCCCAAATTAAAAAAAAAAACAATTTGGGGTTTAGCGGACCCCGGGCTCCCGAGAGGGATGCAACCGGGAACATCGCTCGGATGAGGAGGAGGTACTCAACTCATATAGGTACCTACTTACCTCCTGGAAATACATTCTAAGGAAATCAATATCAATGTTATCTAAGATTAATCCACTTAACATCTGTTTTGACAGTCTTGGGTAAATATTAACTTCCCTTGTTCCCATCAAGGGAATAACCAAGAGTACCCATGAAAAAGAGCAAGACATTTTTATTATAATATGTCTTGCTCGCTTGCTTGTCTTGTCTAGTATGTGTGTCTGCTAACTTACCTGTTACCTTTTTACCCTCAAACGGCCATGTATATGGTATATTTGATGTTTGGGTATACCATTTATCTGACAGGTCTAAGCTGTTTTGAAACCTTTTTTCAACCATTAAATATTGTCTTTCAGAAAAAACTAGCCAATCCCAATGCACTAAACGTCAGAAGAAACATCAGAGAAGTAATGGATGAGAAGAATCTTGATGCTTCCACTTTAGCAGCTCAACGACAGGAGTCGGAGCGTTTGGCCAGGGTACAGGAACAACAGAGGATCATCAGAGAGGTAGGAAATGAAGGCACCATCAACATACTTAATATAACGCAAGTGTAACTGACTGACTGATTGACAATGCATAGCCTAAGCTGCTATTTAGCATTTTTTGGTAATCCATTGTCACAGAAGGACAAAGATAGTTTGTATGGAATCTCAATGGATAAATCGGGCTAGTATAGTATAATAAAATGTGTACTGTGATTTCATATTTTCGGGATAAAATCTCCAGCTTTCACCTACATACTGAGTTTAATCACATTTACTTTAATAGTTTTTGTGTGAAAGAGCATTAAACACTCTTACATACTTTTCTGTTTTTGCATGTAGTTGAATCTTTAACTGTTTTGTTAATATTGGGTTACATTTTTATTTTGTTATTGTTTAGGTGCAACGGCAGATTGCAATGAACAAGCAGAACAAAATTCATCAAAAGACACTGTCACTTCTGCAAGGAGGATCTTCATTATTAAAAAAAGCTGGTCCTGGTCAAAAAATGAGGTAAAAAGTACAACAACTTTGTTCAATCTTATATTATATCTATAAAATGGTTTGTCCTGACTTACTAACTGATCAACGCACAGCCTAAACCGCGATAGCTGAAATTTAAAGTGTGTATTACATATGATGTAGACATCCAATAAGAAAGAGTTTATCGAAATTCCCACGGGATGAAGCTGCGGCCCTCTTATGTAGGTTGTTCTGATAGAGTGTACTTTGCAAAGCTTTAAAAAGTTTTTGTGTCGCTC
The DNA here is from genome assembly GCA_958496205.1 of Idaea biselata. Classification (NCBI taxonomy): domain Eukaryota; kingdom Metazoa; phylum Arthropoda; class Insecta; order Lepidoptera; family Geometridae; genus Idaea; species Idaea biselata. Next base: position 23,972,447 of record OY292399.1, on the reverse strand, counting down.
TGTATATAGTTAGTTAGTTTCGCTGAGCCTTTTCCGCACTTAGCCTCACAATTGGGCCATTGTACGTGATTTCTTAGAGGGCTTAAGACGCCACGGGAGCCTACCCCGCATTGGCGAATATCCCATGCCTTCGGACCGTGGTTCATCCTAGGACATGTCGGTTTCCTCACGATGTTTTCCTTCACCGTAAGAGCGATGTTAATAGCGCACTTAAATTTTTCTTAAAGAAAAAGACATTGGTGCGCGGTCGGCCTGGATTCGAAACCACGACCTTCGGAATGAAAGTCGCGGTATCTACCACTAGACCAACACCGCTCTGTATGTAGTGACCGTGCTTGAAGTTATATTACTTAACTAGCTGCGCCCCTCGGTGATGATGGTTCAGTAGTTTTTCCATAAAGGAGTTACAAACATACTAGTTTACTTACTTACCTACACGCTCGCAATTCTAGACAAGCAAGCTCAAATTCATATCAAAATAGGTTCCAGACATTCTAGTATACTATCATAATAAATATCTAGCAGCACAATCTAGCCCCAAACTAAGCAAACTAGGCTTGTACTATGGGTACTAGACAACAGATATACTTTTCATTTTGATAGTAACAGATATCTTATATATAAAATTTCCATGTCACAATGTTAGTTACCGTACTCCTCCGAAACGGCTTCACCGATCTCCACCAAACTCCACATGCGCATTCAGTAGGTCTGAGAATCGGCTACTATCTATAATTTATAAGGCAAAACAACGTTTGCCGGGTCAGCTAGTAATTATTATAAAAAATGAAAAGGATCTCTACAATTATGACTTAGCAGTTACTTTACCAAATTTTTTACTTACAGCTTACAAAACCGACTTATGATGAAGATGCAGACTAATGATGTTCAAAAGAAGACTGTAAAGCCGGGACTAGAAGTCACTAAAATATCGAAGCCTACCACATCCGGAGCTTTGTTGAAACCTGAACTTAAGACTGATAAAAAAGAGGTAGGGTAACAAAATCTGTTTGAAGCTATCACAGATAGAGATAATGGGGTGATGGGTCCAAAATAAATACAGGGTCCCAAGTAGGGCATGCAATATCGGAAGGTTTTCAATCTCGGGACGATATCGATATTAAGAGCTCAATCCCGGGATCCCGGGATTGATACTGAGATTTTAGATATCGTTAAAAAGGCGAATTTAATACAATAAAAATGTGTTAAATTTAAAATATTTAATATATTTAAACCCCCCATCATTTTGGAAATATGGCGGACAAATACCCTAAACCCGAAAGTGTCTAAACTTTCGCGCCAAATTCTAGGCGCACCACTAAAATGATGTTAGCAGAAAAAAATAGCATGCGAGCTTGTATAAAAAATAATTGTCTTAAAAATTGCAATGAATCACGTCACTTTTATTGTTTTAAACATTTTACCAATTCCCTACGCTTCTAAATCTTTACAGATCTCTTCCTCAGGGGTAGACTAATTTGGGTTTAAGTTTAATAGTTCTATTCAATCATTCCATGAGGAAAAATATAGCTAAAAACCTTAATTTATACCCAAATAGTAAATTGCTCAAATCTCGATATCGGATCACTCAATCCCGGGATTATAATATCGAACTTTTGCGTCCGAGATCCCGGGATTACGATATCCCGGGATCCCGGGATTCATGCCCTAGTCCCAAGTCTCAATACAGTGTTGATAGAAATTGGTAGTAATTGTCATCATTTTGCTGTACATAATAATGAAATTGTGGGGTGTCAAAACAGAATAGATATTCTGAAAATAAAACCAATAAAAGTCTTTCCTCATTTTTCGATTAAATTGAAAAATGAGTTCAATTTCAATCCAAGAAGAACAAGCTATATACCCTATTTTAAAGAGCCGTCTATTTTAAAAGAAAACGTAAATAAAGAGCTGTCACTTTCAAATAAATGTATGGAATTTTTGTTTACATTTTTGATCTAACTTTCTGAAACAGGGTTAACGTCTTGCCTGTTTTGGCACCTCACAATTATGATGTATACATAGCGATTTTGAAAACCTGAATGAATGTGGTTATCGACTTTTGATCCTGACCATACAAGTTATGAATATTATGATTGTGTATCAATAGGTGGTGGAAATAGTGGACAGCAGTAGCGGCGAAGAATCGTCGTCATCATCCTCCGACTCTGATGACTGCATCATGCTGTCAGACTCCGAAGTACCACCTAGTCCTGAAGCTGAAGATGATCCTAATAATTCCGGTACAACATTGTTTATCTCTTGTAATTGTTTACGGGCTCGTTTTCCGCAAATAGACCTCCTCAAATTAGGTTCTTTTTGCGTGATGGTTCATTTTATTAGTAGGAAAACCAGCCCAGCTCATCCATAACCTTTGCCACTAAACGTGGTTTATTAAACATTTGTGCAAGACTTCCTACTACCTTGTTTATCGCTTGTTTTAAAATACGTGATTTTTCAAAGGTCAACGCAACGTCAGTGGTAAAGACGCAAATGTTATTCGTTCTTTTGAAGACGGATTTTGCTTGTTCCGTTGTTTATTTTAGGTTTCCATACCCAATTGTGATAGTGGTACGGAACCCTTCATGCACGAGTCTGACTCGCACCTGGTCGTTTTTTTTTAATAAACGATGGATGAGCGTTTGGCCACTATCTCACCTGATGTTAAGTGATGATATGGTCTAAGATGTAACACGCTCGTCTAGAAGAAAGAAGACATAGTGGAAAAAGATCGGACCTGACTTCCTTAGTGGCTGCACCAGTCTACATATCCAAACACAGTAAACAGATTGTGGTCGCAATTCGCACCTTTTTGCTATTTTATCTTCCCTTATTTTGGATAAGAAATAGAGTAAGAAATGACAATGGTCGCTGAGGATTCTAGGAAGAGGTTGAGCGAGAAATCCCTATGTAACTGTTGTCTGTTCTGTGGGTAGGTAGCTCAGATTAATTACCTTAGTAAACAACGGCGTATGACTAATAACGATGTAAGATGACGTATGATCGAACTGTAAGCTAATTATTTTCACTATTACGTGAGCTAATTATTTTCACTGCTTTGTGAGAATTGATTAGTTCTAGAATTTAACCTACATTGAGAGGAAAGGATACCTACTCTTTTCTCCATACAAACTTTACAAGTATGTTTAGGTATGCCATAAAACTGATCAGGCCCCTACGTTTTGATCATCATCGGTCCCCTACTCTTGTCACTATTTTCTCGATTCTGCACTTGACAGAATTTATAGTGGGTTTACATCACCTTACTACTAAATTTCAAACCCTCGACAAATTAAAAAACATGGTAAATATCCCGAATTTAAATAATATTTGTAGTAAAAACCCGGCAAGTACGAAACTCGCGCACGAAGGGTTCCGTACCACTATCACAATTGGGTACTGAACCCTAAAATCGTTTACCAATTTTAAAATTTGATAGGAAAATGTGACATATTTAGCTTCGATTCTTACTTCCATCATACGACCACACCACTAAAAAAAAAAAAGAAAAAAAAATTTTTGGCACAAAGACAATCTGAAACTTATAATTAAGAAACTCTTTGGTAAGTGAAGGCAGACTGGTATATTTGACAGACAGGGCGGCCATTTTGAATTCCACGACCTACTCGATTCGATGTTTTTGAAACACGTTTGTTGTATGGGAGCCCCTCTTAAATATTTGTTTTATTTTGTTTTTAGTATTTGTTGTTGTAGCGGCAACCGAAATACATCTTCTGTGAAAATTTCAACCGTCTAGCTATTACGGTTCATGAGATACAGCCTGGTGACAGACGGACAGACGGACAAACGGACAGACGGACGGACGGACGGACGGACGGACAGACAGCGAAGTCTCAGTAATAGGGTCCCATTTTTACCCTTTGGGTACGAAACCCTAAAAACGAAGTGTCCTAAAATTGTCTTATATCGAATACTAGCTGCGCCCCGGATCCACTCGTCCCGCTCCCCGATCCTGCGGGAATATCGGAATAAAAGTAACCTATATTATAATCCAGATCTCCAGCTATCTGCATACCGAGTTCCATTGCAATCGGTTCAGTAGTTTTTGCGTCAAAGTGGAACAGACATACTTACACACAGACTTTCACAGGATAATATTGATCTAAATGTTTTGTCAGGTCTTCACGTAAACGACGCGTACAACATTCCTGACGAGCAAGGACGCGTCCAGATAAACGTTGGTCACCCCGAGACTGAGGAAGACATATTCTTGGCGCCACAGATTGCAAGAATCATAAAACCTCATCAGGTAAACCTCTCTTTTAGCCTAGAAAATAAAGAAAATCTTTTATATTCTTATTATTACAGAACGAAGTTTAAGTTTAGTTTATCTAAAACCAATATTAATATTGCAGGACGTTGCAAACAGCGCCGTCTAATCCCAAACCAAGCAACTAGACTTGTACCATGGGTACTACACAATGGATATACTAAACTACATAATAATACTTTTGTGTATAATATACATACATATAATACGGGGTTAGTAGTGTAATTTAATGCTTTATTTTAATTCCAGATTGGTGGCGTAAGATTCTTATTCGACAACATTATAGAATCGACGGAGAGATTTTCAAATTCGACAGGTTTTGGGTGCATTTTGGCGCATTCTATGGGTCTCGGGAAAACGTTGCAGATTGTTTGCTTCTGCGATATATTCTTACGGCATACAACCTCTAAGACTGTACTATGTATTATGCCTATAAATACTCTACAGAATTGGGTATGTACCTTTTTACACCGTTTTATAATATACTTTCTTATTTTGTGCACCACTATTTATGCGGTTTTGTTGCGTTATTCTGCGACGTTTTATGTCGATAATATACATACTTACATCGTTCTTTGACTTAGATGTTTTATGCTAAAATTACAGGCAAATATTTTTATGAATATTATAGTTATTAGGAAAGTAATTTTATTTGTTTCTATTTAGGGTTCCGTATCTCGAGTACAAATAATGGGCCATTATAGGATCACTTTGTAGGCCATCCGTCCGTCCATCTGTCTGTCTGTCTGTTAGGCGTGACCCTATTTTTTAATAAACACAACAGTTTTTTTAAACAACACAACATTGTCCTATTGTGACGGACACACAACAAAGTTATCCTTTCGGTGCGTTTTTGAAATTTTAAGGTTCCATCCCTAAAAGAAACTGATTTTAATACAATGTTTTATCCAAAAGCCAAATGTTGCTTGATTATCTTTAACTGCAAGACATTCATCTCGTTAAATCAATATTCTATGGTGTTTCAGGTGGCAGAATTCAATATTTGGCTTCCAGTCGACGCAAGCATGAGCCCTTTGGCCGCGCACGGTGTAGTGCGACCTCGCAACTTTCCCATTTACGTGCTTAATGATAGCCATAAAACATTGCAAATGCGAGCTAAAGTTGTCAAGGTATTCATTTAAAATTATTAGTAAGATTTCCTCACTGCCGTGTAGCCCCGGCATAGATTAGGGTTGCCCCATATCTTCCCGTAAGTGTAGTAAAAAGCGACTAAGGGATTTAGGGAGGACTGGCAAAAATTAAGTTCTCCCCGCGCGGTGGCGGATAAACTGCTTGGTCCCTAGAAGGGTTGGTGTCAGGCAGGCGCCCGGCCGTAACAATATTGCCAAATCTATTAGCAGAAGGCATGGTCAATGACTTACCTATTGCGCCAACCCCAAATATTTGGGTTAGTATCAGACGGTCTAAAACGCAAGTCGTCGTATGCGGCAACTTGTCTTAAAATTATGTGGACTAATTTGCAACTAGTCTTTAATGTAAAGTCGTCTATGAAGCAACTCGACATAATTGTCTTTTGTCTACTGCTCTGTTATCAATACAACATAAATGCAATTTGCCCAAAAAGATAGGTCGCCTATGAAGCAGCTCGTCTATGTTATAATTTGCCTACATATCAAAGTGACAAAATATCAACTCGTCATTATTCATATCACAGTACACCTAAGGAATAATTGACAATAATTGTGATGTTATTCAAATGACGTACATTTCATAACATAAGTGGCCAGTATCTTGCAGATAACAAACCTCTTTTGTGTACTACTTGTCTACGGGCTGTTTTCCGCAATTAGACCTCTCTAGTTGGGTCCCTTTTTTATCACCAAGGGTGACGAGTTGCAACAAAGACTAGGTGCTATGTTAACAAGATGCGAATTTGTCCAGGTCATGTTAAGGCGATTAGCTATGGCGACAGTTTACTTTTCGGACAAAATGCTAAGTTGTCCGCATGATTTATGTAGAGTTGCTTCATAGATGACTTTACATTAAAGACTAGTTGCAAATTAGTCCACATGATTTTAAGACAAGTTGCCGCATACGACGACTTGCGTTTTAGACCGTCTGATACTAACTCAAATATTTGGGGTTTAGCAGACCCCAGGCTCCCGAGAGGGATGCAACCGGGAACATCGCTCGGATGAGAGAGAGTAAGATTTCCTCACTGACCATGTTATTTAACCATCATGTCAAAATGGAAACTGTAATTTTTGCAATGTCAAAAGCTTTGAGTTTTGGTTCTTCAAATATTATTTAAGTACCTACAGGATATTTATTTGCCATGTTTTTTTATGACACTTTTACGGCATTTATGAACAAACAAGTTGAAATTGCTGGCAAAATATCCTTTCTTAAATTACATTTTTAGTGAAAACAACAGTTTTAGTTTAATTCTAGTTTTAAAATAATAGCAATTCAGTACATAATTTAGACATAATCCTAAACAATCTTCAATTTCAGGATTGGACAACGACCGGTGGAGTCCTAATGATAGGCTATGAGCTATACAGGTTGCTAAGTATGAAAAAAGATAAGAAACCTCGTAAGAAAAGAAAGGCTGACGCGAAAGCGGAAGCCGAGAAGGAAAAAGAGGAAAAGAAAGCTAATGAAGGTGTTAATGATGATACACAGGTAAATGTATTAAGAAATCTTATCTAATAATTCTGTCTGTCTATGACCAGTAAAAAGTAACTAAGTTTTTAAAAATATTTTTTTAACATTGCTTTATTGTCAAAAAAGATATTGACATTACTGCAATGTCAAAATTCAGTTATGACGTTGCTCCAATGTGAAAGACTACTTTTTCTCTATACTAATCTCTCGCTTATCGCAATGTCAAAATTCAGTTATGACATTGCCCCAATGTCAAAGACTATGTATTCTTTTCTGGATAGGTACTCTTTTGTTCAGAAGATAACAAGGATTTGATCCTAGAGCCACATTCTATCTTATGAATTTCTCGTTATTTATTTATTACAGAGTTCAGACATGACAAATCTTTCTAAACCAGAGGAATCAAAAGAAGACGGTGATCTCTCTATAAAAACGGAAGATAATGAAGTCAAAAAGGAAGAGAATACCGTTGCTGATGAAGACAAGAAACTATTAGATGGTGAATATTTTTTGCTAGAACTTCTTAACTAATTACAATAAGTTTACCAATCTTACATTTTTAATCAACAAGCACATAGTCGAAATCTTTGCGCCGCAGGCTACAGTCCAATCAGACATTTGACTTCCATTTTATGCTGTTTTTTTACGTCGTGTCGATGGTACAATTTATTACCATGTTAGATTCGCCCCCTCCAGCACCTGGCGAGGCTCCTGGCTTTGATATTTGCTGCCATCAACGGCTAGAGAGGCAGGTCAAAAGATATTCCATAGTTTGCTCGAGAGCTCCGCAGTCGCACAGGCTTTAGCCCGGGTCAATCATACCCCATCTTTATCTAAATTTTAGGTAATGTTTGTTTTATTCCAGAAATGTACGAAGCTCTAGTAAAACCAGGTCCCGATTTAGTAATCTGCGACGAAGGACATCGCATCAAGAATTCACATTCGAACATATCGTTTGCGCTCAAACAAATGAGGACCAAACGCAGAGTTGTATTGACCGGTAAGTATTACATATACCTGTAGCTTTTTCACTTGATGATAAATAGTGACAAGGTTTAAGATACACGACACGTCTTCCTTAGTGCTTAAAATATGGCAAATCAGAAGCAAATCTTGGTTTCTATTGTGTTTAACATTGTGTTTAATCTTATTCCTTAGGTTACCCTCTCCAAAACAACTTGCTAGAATACTGGTGTATGGTGGACTTCGTCCGACCGAACTACCTCGGCAGTAAGACGGAGTTTTGTAACATGTTCGAACGACCGATACAGAACGGACAGTGTATTGACTCGACGCCGCAAGATATACGACTTATGCGGTACAGAGCTCACGTCTTGCATTCTTTGCTCGTCGGTTTTGTTCAAAGGTAAATATATTTTTTATAAGCAATAGTTTGACCTCTATCTCATCTGATGATAAGCTGTGACGTGGTCTAAAATGTAGCAAGCTTAACTAGAAGATAAGAATAGGATAGATGTTGTGTCGTGTGGACTTCACATACATTTATGTATTAATTTTTCTTTTCCTTTGTAAATACATACAAATACATAATTAATAAATTATACATAGAGAAACATCAGGACCATACTTGTTTCCGGCGGGAATCAAACCTGCAACCTTCTGCATTGCAGTCGGGTATTCCACCAACACGCCACAAAACTCGTCGTTATTATAAGATTTGGTTAAACTTCTTTTCTGGAATATCTAGTACTTTAGCTAGAATAAATCAATGCTTACGTGTTCCAGGCGGTCACACGCAGTACTTCAGTCAACTTTACCCCAGAAAGAAGAATACGTTCTTCTGATACGCATGACGCCGTTACAACGTAAACTGTACGAGAGATTCATGAACGAAGTTGTTCGTTCTACTTCTGTACCGAATCCATTGAAGGCGTTTGCTATTTGTTGCAAGGTACGATATTTAGTTGGTAATGTAATTGTAATTATTTACGGGCCCGTTTTTCGCAAATAGACCTCCTCAAATTGGGTCCTTTTTGTGGGATGGTTCATTTTGACAGTGGGAGAACCAGCCCAGCTCATTCATAAATTTTGCCAACAAACACATTGTGTGGTTTATTAAAAAATTGTGGAAGGCTTTCTACGCCAATAGTTCTTAGTCTAATCTCCGCCAATGCAGGACAAAAATAATATATTGAGTTGGTATTTTTTAACTGTATTTATAAAGATTCTATTCCACATTGACCGATCGCGGTTGATGGAAACGCAGTATTTAGGTGCGTAACTTTTTTTTTTCTAGTTTACTGCAAAACTAATTTGAACAATGAAACGTAATTCGCAACCCTCGGACATTGAAACAATGTTCTAGGGTTCTGAATCGCAAACTAGAATAACATTTCGTTGTTTGACTTTGTTATATCTGGGAAAAATAAAAAATAACAAATTTCGCGCCTAAGTACTGCGCTTCCATCTATAAGAAAACTTTAAACACTAAAAGATTTTAGTAATGCATATGATCACATAAAATTGACTAAAAATTTATATTTTCAGATCTGGAATCATCCAGATGTACTGTACAATTTTCTGAAAAAACGTAGTGAAGTGAACGCCGCTATTGAGGAAGACTTAGATTTGGAGGAGATTGGGGGTGTAACGAAGACAGGCCGCGCTAGGAATGGCAAGGCAGGAGCGCGGAGAGGGCCGAAACCAAGGGTAAGCAAAAAACCTTTCAGTGGAACATCTTTATAAACGTAAAATTTCCAGTAAATCTACTAACAGTCGTATTTACAAACGATTCTTTGCTTTGTCTTGCTGTTGTGAGTGATTGATTATTAACGTCAGCGAAAATGTGAAATCGTATGAGTCTACGCATAGGGTCGTTTGTGAATACGGCTTGTGTCTTATCACATTAGCGGTTTGGGAGTGGGTTACGAGCAAAACAGGTCCGCGGGAATGTGTTTTCCATTGTGTTACTGTGGCTGGATGAACTCTGAGACAATCTGTGTTTTGTTTTGTACCCGCTCCGCCTTGAACCCGCTTGCAAACTACCAATGAGAGAAACAAAGTGTTTCATGTTGGATATGATAGAAAACCTTGAAGACAGAAAAATATTGTCGTATGGCTCCTTTTACTCTTGTGATTGCCGATACTTTTCAGAAAGCATGTAGGTACAGCTTGATGTTGGAATTGGATTCGTTTGTCGAGCTAGTGCCTCCACAACCATGTTCTCAAATGTAGTTTTTAAAACTCTTCAGATATTAAACTTAATTATTAGGTAACACGTTGAATTTTCTTTTTAGGGAGCATCAAAAAAACCAGCAGCAACAATAACCCCAAACACAACAACTGGTAACCAACCTCGGCCAGATCCGAACTCTTTCGGCAATTCTTACCCTAATAATGGACCATATGGACCACCACAACCTTACAGGGCGGATCAACCAAACCAATACCCTCCTCCAAACCCCAATTATCAAAACCAACCGGGTTACTACCCACCTAACCAAGGTTACGGCCAAAATTATGACGGCACTTACTATAACCAACAACAACCTTACGGTAATAATTACCCAAATCAATACCCTCAGAATAACCCTGAAGGGTACAACCAAAACTACTGGGGAAATAATTACTACGGAAATCAGGGTTATTACAATAACCCACAGTATCCGAACAATCAACCACCACAGGATTATAGAGGAAACCCGCCTCCGCCTGATTATAATAATCAATATCCACCCAATTATAATGCACCACCAAATGAGCAGCCATTCCCTGGAAACGCGATCCAACCATATCAGAACCAAGAGGGTTATGGCAACCGACCACCTTTTCAAGGTTATCAAAATCAGCCAGGATATCCGGAATACAATCAGAACACTCAAGCGCCATTTAACAACACACCTCAGGATTACCCTAATCAGCAGTTCCCGCCTCCGTATAACAGTAATACTGCACCGTACGGACAAAACCCAGCGCCGTACAATCAATACGAGAATCCAAACTATCCTGGTTACTCCAATTCGAACCCGGCAATTAAATCTGAACCACAGTCATATCCGTTGGAGGTGAAAAATGAGCCTAATGCGCCGCCTAACGTAGCTCCGAATATGGGACAGCCTCCGTCAAATATGCCACCAGCTATACAACAGAACTTCCCACCTTCAATGCCTCAGAATAACTCGCAAAATGCCCCACCTCCGTACGGCAATCCTAATTATACATACCCACCGAATACGTCTGCTTTTCCCAATCAACCAGAAAATGATAACTGTAATAACTATCAAAATCCATATCCCTTCCCATCGCATCTGAAAACTGAACAGCCTTTGGGCAGCGGCGGTTCGGGAAGCCCGCTTACTTCGTGGCCTCTAACTGAAATAAAGACAGAAGTAGACAAATTGAAAGCAGAAGAGAAAGAAGTGAAGTCGGAATCTGATGGCGAAGTCAAAATCGCCGATTTAGATACGAAGAAAATTGTCAAAGATGAGTCTAAGAAACTCGGGGCGACTGCTATAACACCAATTAAAGCTGTAAAACCAGACCCAATCAAACCGAAAGAAAAGGATTCTAAAGAACCAGGGAAAAGTGAAGGGACGGAATCAGAGGAAGAAGTCGTCAGAAAAGGGAAAAGAGGACCCAAACCTAAAGATAAGAAAAATAACAAATCTAACGCTAAAAATAAAGGAAAAGCGAAAGGTCGTAAAGATAGGAAGACGTCAAAGGAGAAAACAAACGAAGATTCGGAATCTGAAGAGAGTGAAAAGGAAGAAAAGATGAATAGAGAAGAAGCATTAGCATTGGTGAAGAAAGCGGAAGAAATGACATACGATTGGGCAACTGAGTTGCTAAAGGATTATATTCCTGGGATAATAGAGAACTCCGCGAAAATGGAACTTTTCTTCTACATCCTCAACGAGAGCATAAAACTTGGCGATAGGTTGTTATTGTTCAGTCAGAGTTTGTTTACATTGAATCTCATTGAAGACTTTTTAGAACGTAACTATATTCCGGGAACTAGCTGTCTTTGGGAAAGGAATAAGAATTATTATCGTAAGTTGCTACCTTTCTATCTATACTTTATTATAATCTATATCTATCTATCTATCTATACTTCTATACTAATATTATAAAGAAGTAACGTTGGTAACATGTATGTATGTATGTATGTATATTGAGGGTAATTTCCGAAACTACTGGACCGATTTCAAAAATTCTTTCACCATTAGAAAGCTACATTCACCCTGAGGAACATAGGCTACTTTTGATCCCGATATTCGCACGGGATCGGGACTTACGCGGGTGAAATATAATAATAAAGAGGAAAGATTTGTTTGTTTGTAACGAATAGACTCCGAAACCACGGGACCGATTTCACCAATAGAAAGCTACATTATCGAGGCAACTTTTGATCCCGATATTCCCACGGGATCAGTATTACGCGAGTGAAACCGCGGGACGCAGCTTAATATTATAAAGAGGTAACGTTGGTAACATGTATGTATGTATATTGGGGGTAATCTCCGAAACTACTGGACCGATTTCGAAAATTCTTTCACCATTAGAAAGCTACATTCACCCTGAGGAACATAGGCTTTTGATCCCGATATTCCCACGGGATCGGGACTTACGCGGGTGAAACAGCGGGAATCTGCTAGTTAAAAATAAATCTATAACACATTAAAATATTTTTTTTCTAGCTAAAATAAAGTTTGTCATTTTCACAGGTTTGGACGGATCAACGCATGCGTTAGAAAGAGAAAAACTTATAAATGAATTCAACGCAAATCCTCACATTTATTTGTTCCTTGTGTCGACTAGGGCTGGGTCTTTGGGGATAAATCTCGTTGGTGCCAATAGAGTTATAGTGTTCGATGCTAGTTGGAATCCTTGTCACGATACGCAGGCTGTTTGTAGAGTTTATAGGTAAAAATAATCTTTTTTTATGCTGTCTATTTAGCTAATGTTTCAAAAGTTTCAAGGAGTTTTGAGTTAAATAATTGTTTATTTTTATAGGTATGGTCAAAGAAAACCGTGTTTCGTATACCGTTTCGTAATGGATTGTTGTCTCGAGAAGAAAATCTACGACAGACAAATAAATAAACAAGGAATGGCGGACAGAGTAGTTGACGAGTGCAATCCAGATGCAGTGTTATCTATGAAGGAAATCACTAACCTTTGTTTTGATAATGATGAAAAGGTACGTTATTGACTTTACATTACCTTAAAATGGCAGAAAAAATTAACATTATTTTGACAACTGCCTATTGTTCTCTCTTTCGCTTTCACTTCAAAATTCAAATTATGTTCATCTCGTTCGTTTCCTTCTTAACTTTTCTTATCGGATTTTCATCAACATCGAATTTTCTTTTTACAGGAAAGTGAGGCTAAAGATCTTTCAGAGCACCGAGACAAATACATTGATGTGTTAATGCAAGGCATGATAACACATCACGGCACTCGGCTGAGCAAGGAGCCGTTCCAACACGAATCGTTGTTAGTTGATAGGAAAGAAAAGAAACTGTCCAGTGCTGAGAAGAGATTAGCGCAAAGAGGGTAAGTTTGATTAATTAAGAACTTTGAAGATGTTATTTTAAGCATTATGTGTTTATCAGTCTATGTATGTGTTTGTTCCTATGTGGCGTTCCAGAGGCCAAACAAATGGACCGGTTTAAATTCTTTTTTTAAGATAGTTTTTTGCTCACTAACTTGTTGGCCCTATTTGCGCCAGCCAGAGTCCAGTGCCGCAGGAATGTATGCAGATAAATGGTCTAATCAATGCGTCTTGCTCACTGTCTTATTACCAGACAGCGTACAGCGTGACGCTGTATCATAAACCATGATAGATTCGTTCGTTTGGTTGCATATACCGAGTTCCAAACAAGGTTCAGTCACACATAGCCATATTCTTGAACAAACTAGATAAACTGCTTAACTATTTAACCAATGAGTTTAAAAGAAAGAAAATTGTTATCTGTGGTGATTGGAATATTGACATTTTAGAGACTGACTACGGTTCAAAGGGTCTGCTAGATGTGCTTGAAAGTTACCGTTTCAAGGTTCATATAACGTGTCCGACTCGTTTAAAGTCGTGTTTAGATCAATTCGCGAGCAACATGAGAGGCGTACGTAGTAATGTGTTTAAGCTGGCACTCTCCGACCATGAAACAGCGCAAACTATTAAAGTGGGAGCGAATAAACGAAAGGCTTTTACCACTTGGTTTGAACCTAGACGCGATTTTAGTGAATACAACCTAAACAAGTTTTGCGAATGTGTTGGCTCTCTCTCTTATCAGGATGTGCTTGTTTCGGATAGTTTGCCGATTGCGTTTGAACTGTTTTATGACACCTTGAAGTTGCTTTTCGACTTGTGTTTTCCAATAGTCAATGTAAAAATTAACAATAAACCCTCTAAAATAAATTGGATTACCAAAGGGCTAAAAAAATCAAGTAGAACCAAAAGGCACTTATATCTAAAATACATCAAAAGTAAAAATTCTACAAAACTTCACAATGAAACTATTTACAACAAATATAACAAAACCTTTAAGAATACTGTTATGAGAGCTCAAAAAATTGTAAATGCTAGACGCATTCATAATAGTAGGAATACACATTCATAGTAGCATTCATAGTAGTAGTAAAGCCATCTGGAATGCGATTTCGTCGACTACTTCCAATAACTTAATAACGAGTAATGACATAGAAAAAATACAATTTAATGATCTGACAATTACGAATCCTATTGACATTTGTAATACATTCAATAAGTTTTTTATTAATTTGACGAAAACTTCCAATATGATAGGTAATGATAACAATAATTTGACATTGAATAATATGAATAACAATCCTAATTGTTTATTTTTAAATCCCGTGACTTCCAGTGAAATATATAATATAATTAAGAGCCTTAAAAATAGTAAATCCAGTGGTTATGACGACATTAACACAAAGGTGCTTAAACTATGCGCCGGATCGATCTGTCACCCACTCGCGCACATAATAAATTTATCTTTCCTAGAAGGTAAATTTCCAGAACAACTACAGGTGGCAATAGTCAAACCGCTATTTAAAAAAGGACAGAAAACAGATCCAAATAACTATCGACCCATAACCTTAGTCCCTATATTGTCAAAAGTTTTTGAAAAGGCGATGCTTGTGAGGCTTAATGGTTTTATTGCTAAATACAATATTTTGGGAACTGAGCAATTTGGATTTAGGAAGGGTAGTTCCACGACACTTGCCTGTTTTAATATTGTGAGGCAAATTACGGAATCGTTAAATAAAAAGTGTCCCATCTTGGTAATATGTCTTGATATGACCAAGGCTTTCGATTTCGTACATCACGGCAAATTATTGCACAAACTTGAACACTATGGCGTTAGGGGCCGAGCAAATGACTGGATTGAAAGCTATTTGAAAAATAGAAATCAGTTCACGGAAATATCTAGAGTTGAGACTGTCAACAAGAATAAGATAGTGAAAAATAGGTACCGATCGGAACCACTTATAAACAATACAGGAGTCCCACAGGGCAGTATTTTGGGTCCTCTACTTTTCCTCTTATATATTAATGACCTTCCGAAAGCTACTTATCATCGTTGCATTTTATATGCTGATGATACCACAATTTTAGTAGAATGTAAAAAAAAACAAAGCGGAAAATGTGGTGACTGATGCTCTGAATGACGTAAACAATTGGATGATAAACAATAACTTAATAATTAATGTAAATAAAACGAAAATAATTCAATTTCTTTCTTATAACTCTAGACCATTACCTATTCACATTTATTTTAATAAAGAAATCATAGAGCAGGTTGATAATTTTAAATTCCTCGGTTTAATTCTGGACAGAAACCTTAATTGGAAGGTGCATATTGATAACCTATGCCAAAATCTTGAGCGTTTTGTGTTCGCATTAAAGCAAATAAGGCAAACTGTATCTAGGGAGGTGGCACTGATGGCCTATCACGGGCATGTGTCATCGCTCCTGAACTATGGTTTGCTACTGTGGGGCAACTCGGTTGACGCAATTAGGGTGTTTAAATTGCAAAAGCGATGCATTAGAGTAATAAATAAAGCTTGGTTCTTAGATAGTTGTGTACCACTTTTCAAATCATGCAAAGTTCTTCCATTACCGTGTTTGTTTATTAGGGAAGTGTGCCTATTTGTAAAAAATAACATGAACTATTTTAACAAATACACAGACTTCCGTTCTCGGCAAAAAAGAGGCAAATTCTCAGACATGATTTTCCAACCTCGCTGCCAGAAAGATATCTATAAAAAAATGCTTATAATATGTGTATTTCTTTCTATAATTTTTTACCCCGCGACCTCAAAGCTCTAGAAGGAAATAATTTTAAGAGAGAATTGTTTAACTGGCTTCTCCATCATTGTTTTTATGACGAAAAGGAATACAAGGATTTCTGTGTTAAAAATAGAGATAAGTGACATTTTGGGAATATTGTTTATTTTGCTATACCTAATTTTTTTTTTTTGTTTAAATTAAATTCATAGTGACGGAAATATTTGCACGTCTGCTTGCAGACTGAATACATGTTCTATGTACTTTACCATAAGATCTTTATGTATTGTATTCTAGCAAATAAATGATTTTATCTTTATCTTTATCTTTGTGTCTTATTCCCAGATACGAGTTAGAAAAGAAAGCGGCATCAGCACCGAAACCGACGACTGCTTATCGCACAGTACGCACCGCCGACGGCAGCATAGTGCAGCGTCCAGTGGCCTCCGTGCGGCCCATGCAGCACGGCGCGAGGTGGATACCGGCGGACGTGTGGCGCCGGCAGGGCATGACGGCTCAGGAGATGACGTTACCTCTCGGTACGTATACTTGTATACCGCACAGTACGCACCGCCGACGGCAGCATAGTGCAGCGTCCAGTGGCCTCCGTGCGGCCCATGCAGCACGGCGCGAGGTGGATACCGGCGGACGTGTGGCGCCGGCAGGGCATGACGGCTCAGGAGATGACGTTACCTCTCGGTACGTATACTTGTATACCGCACAGTACGCACCGCCGACGGCAGCATAGTGCAGCGTCCAGTGGCCTCCGTGCGGCCCATGCAGCACGGCGCGAGGTGGATACCGGCGGACGTGTGGCGCCGGCAGGGCATGACGGCTCAGGAGATGACGTTACCTCTCGGTACGTATACTTGTATACCGCACAGTACGCACCGCCGACGGCAGCATAGTGCAGCGTCCAGTAGCCTCCGTGCGGCCCATGCAGCACGGCGCGAGGTGGATACCGGCGGACGTGTGGCGCCGGCAGGGCATGACGGCTCAGGAGATGACGTTACCTCTCGGTACGTATACTTGTATACCGCACAGTACGCACCGCCGACGGCAGCATAGTGCAGCGTCCAGTGGCCTCCGTGCGGCCCATGCAGCACGGCGCGAGGTGGATACCGGCGGACGTGTGGCGCCGGCAGGGCATGACGGCTCAGGAGATGACGTTACCTCTCGGTACGTATACTTGTATACCGCACAGTACGCACCGCCGACGGCAGCATAGTGCAGCGTCCAGTGGCCTCCGTGCGGCCCATGCAGCACGGCGCGAGGTGGATACCGGCGGACGTGTGGCGCCGGCAGGGCATGACGGCTCAGGAGATGACGTTACCTCTCGGTACGTATACTTGTATACCGCACAGTACGCACCGCCGACGGCAGCATAGTGCAGCGTCCAGTGGCCTCCGTGCGGCCCATGCAGCACGGCGCGAGGTGGATACCGGCGGACGTGTGGCGCCGGCAGGGCATGACGGCTCAGGAGATGACGTTACCTCTCGGTACGTATACTTGTATACCGCACAGTACGCACCGCCGACGGCAGCATAGTGCAGCGTCCAGTGGCCTCCGTGCGGCCCATGCAGCACGGCGCGAGGTGGATACCGGCGGACGTGTGGCGCCGGCAGGGCATGACGGCTCAGGAGATGACGTTACCTCTCGGTACGTATACTTGTATACCGCACAGTACGCACCGCCGACGGCAGCATAGTGCAGCGTCCAGTGGCCTCCGTGCGGCCCATGCAGCACGGCGCGAGGTGGATACCGGCGGACGTGTGGCGCCGGCAGGGCATGACGGCTCAGGAGATGACGTTACCTCTCGGTACGTATACTTGTATACCGCACAGTACGCACCGCCGACGGCAGCATAGTGCAGCGTCCAGTAGCCTCCGTGCGGCCCATGCAGCACGGCGCGAGGTGGATACCGGCGGACGTGTGGCGCCGGCAGGGCATGACGGCTCAGGAGATGACGTTACCTCTCGGTACGTATACTTGTATACCGCACAGTACGCACCGCCGACGGCAGCATAGTGCAGCGTCCAGTGGCCTCCGTGCGGCCCATGCAGCACGGCGCGAGGTGGATACCGGCGGACGTGTGGCGCCGGCAGGGCATGACGGCTCAGGAGATGACGTTACCTCTCGGTACGTATACTTGTATACCGCACAGTACGCACCGCCGACGGCAGCATAGTGCAGCGTCCAGTGGCCTCCGTGCGGCCCATGCAGCACGGCGCGAGGTGGATACCGGCGGACGTGTGGCGCCGGCAGGGCATGACGGCTCAGGAGATGACGTTACCTCTCGGTACGTATACTTGTATACCGCACAGTACGCACCGCCGACGGCAGCATAGTGCAGCGTCCAGTGGCCTCCGTGCGGCCCATGCAGCACGGCGCGAGGTGGATACCGGCGGACGTGTGGCGCCGGCAGGGCATGACGGCTCAGGAGATGACGTTACCTCTCGGTACGTATACTTGTATACCGCACAGTACGCACCGCCGACGGCAGCATAGTGCAGCGTCCAGTGGCCTCCGTGCGGCCCATGCAGCACGGCGCGAGGTGGATACCGGCGGACGTGTGGCGCCGGCAGGGCATGACGGCTCAGGAGATGACGTTACCTCTCGGTACGTATACTTGTATACCGCACAGTACGCACCGCCGACGGCAGCATAGTGCAGCGTCCAGTGGCCTCCGTGCGGCCCATGCAGCTCGGCGCGAGGTGGATACCGGCGGACGTGTGGCGCCGGCAGGGCATGACGGCTCAGGAGATGACGTTACCTCTCGGTACGTATACTTGTATACCGCACAGTACGCACCACAGAGGAGTTCTTGGAATAGTGTTTACTAGACATTAGTAGTCGCAAATGCGTCGCATTAGGCTCGGGCGTGCAATGGAGCGCTAACGTACTTTTCGCCTCTAGGTTTTTGTTTTAATACAGGCGAGTTAGCCTGCTATGCTCTTTGTACAATATTTGTACTTGGGGAAAACTATCTTTCTTAATCTACAGGAAAGACTATTGAATGGAACAAATGCCGTTCTTGCATTTTGTGTGACATTCTATTCTACAAGATTCTATTTTTTCATTTTATTTCGTTCCAGACGTTGTAATCCCAACGAATTCAGCCGAAAAGACGAACATCGTATTGAAGGCGGGTCAACGAGTTATGGTCTTGAAGTCACCAAAAGGAATTTACATGCAACTCGAATCTGGAAAAATCATTGCCATCAAGACATCTTTCAAAGGGTTGCAGAAAGGCGGTGATAATAAAGACGGCCCCGTTGGTAAGAAAAGTATGTGTTGTGATTATTTTTTGCTTATTAATTGTTTAATATTGTCTGCCATAAATAACGTATTTCCTCCTTAGTTATAGGTAACCGCCCAACGTCTACCAACATACCTGGTGCGTTAAAAAATAACTCAGCTATCACAATCACTTCTCGATCTGGACCAAGGCCAGGTTATCAAAGAATAGCCAATAGACCAATTATGGGCGCAAACAAAATGAGACCAATGCTTCCAGGGCAGAAAATTAACGAACTCAGAAATCGGTTCGGAGATTTAAAGGCCTATAACGCTATGCGAGCCAGATCGCCCATGGCAGGGAGAATGCTAAGGCCATCTTTACCCGGCTCAGTTAGCATTACCAAGATAACAAAAGACTCAAAGAAATCTGAAGACGATTCAGGGAATAAAGGGGAAATGTCTGATGATGACACTCAGATACTTGATAGTGATGAAGAGGAAGTCAAAGACAAAACTACAGTAACACCAGTAGATACTGAATCGCGAGCTGAGGTCAAGAAAATGGGCAGTTCAGACTTATTAATAAATATACTAGACGATCGGAACAAAAACAATGAAAGTGAACCACCTGCTCAAGAACCACAGACTCCTTTAGTATTGACCACTGACGAAAAGTTGCCCTCGGAAGAAGCTCTCGAGACTAAAATCTCTGAGGATCGATTGTCAGACTACTCTCAACAGGATGCGTCTCTCGAAAACTCAAACAGTATGAGAATGGAGAAAAAAATTAACTTACTTAAGAATTATCGGCATCAACGACCTGTGAACAGAACTCAGACAGAATCCAGTTTGAGCCAATTAGAGAGAACCGCGAGCGTTCTCAATAAAGAAGGCATGCCGGACTTCCGGAGGAACTTAGACGATATTACCCAATCCTACTCTCCTAACGGTGAGGAGAAGACAGTAAAATCAAAGAAAAAGAAGTCACCGAACAAACCGGAGGGAACAGAATCTCAGGCGGAAAAGCCGGTTACGATGTCACACAGCGTATCTAGTTTACTCGGGTCAGGGGGAACCGTGCAACAAAAGGCGAGGAAGAGCGAAGCGGTGCAGAATTCGGCACCAGTTGCTCCTATAGAAAATTCTCGAATTGCCAGGCCCTTGTCTCATGAAGCCATTATGCCACCGATACATGGTATGATGACCGCCGGTTCTCCGTCGCCGGTTGGAGTCGATATGACGAAGCCGCCTGCGAATGTCTCGCTTCCTGTAAGCGCGATACCACCGAATCCGTTGGCTAGTCCTGTACAACCGTATCCTGCTACCAATCCCCCGCCGGACTATGGCCAGTATCCGCCAGGTAAATATGTTTTGCTTTCATCATAAGTATGTGAAGAATTTGAAAACAGGTTTTTTACGTGTTGGTTCGAATTATGTGGATTAAGCAC